>CM076580.1:1013562172-1014162172 GCA_034641835.2 Pinus albicaulis | reverse complement strand
GCCCATTACATGGTGATATTGTGTATCTGGATATCAGCTCAATGACAACTAGTATTCTCTCAATCTTTCATTCGCAGCAAATTCCTTTTGATAATTTATTTCTGTGACATATCTTTTGAATCGGCCCTCTTTATAGTAAGCTGCCTCTGAATTGTCTGATGCTTTTATATTAGAGTTTTGCATGTGCCTCTGCAGTATTCCTTTCCCTATGTCAGCTTCTAAAGGTCTTGGTCCCATTCAAATTAATATTCCTTGTTTTCAGGAGATAGAATGAGAGCCTTTTATTGACAACTCTCCCTGTTATACCATATGCTCCTTGCTAATATAAGATTTCCTAGGCACTGGTCTTTCACAACTCAAGGCTATCTCTAGGAACGACAACATCTTTTTGGCGCTGTTGCCGGGGAACGAAGTTGAGAAAATTTAAATCCTTGGGCCTCGACAAAACCTAATTCACTCTTCAAGTAGGTGAGTATGGAAAGTTGAGAGTTGTAGATCCCTCACCTTGGCGACTCCACATTCATTTATTAGATAAATTCATTTGCAGTCCCGGCTCCTCTTAAGCCACACTTGAGGTCAGATACGTCACAGCCAAAGAGACCTTCAGTGTCTGACCTTGAAAAGATCATACATAGGAGAAATTGGAGAGAAAGGAAATCAGTCCATTATGAAATTCCTGAATTGTATATAGAAAAATTTCCATCTTATTCTTCTCAAGTAGCCCAAGTACTAGTTCCCGACTCCACTGTGGGAGATACCGATTACTATTCAGATAGTCCACCCTGGGGAGGTATCAGAAATAAAGATAATTTTCACCCTAATCCTGAGGTCAAAGAGGTCAAATAAGTCACTGAAGTATCTGCTATTAACAGACCGTTGTTTCCCTCAACACCTCAGGCTGTCGTCTAGTATATTCCTATTGTTATTCATACTCCACTTCCACCTCCTCCACCTCCTTTTACACATCAAATTCGTGCACTACCTCCACCCCCTCCAATGGCCAATGTTCCAGGCTTCTTGTTAAATAAATATGCCCCCTTGCATTACCTCAAGTGTTGAATGATATGACCAGGAGAATAAATCAGCTGGTGGAGTTGGAAGAAACACGGAACCAGGTAAGTCAAAGGCTGACTGAATATCAAGAGAAGACCAAGTACCTTTTTGATCAGCATGCCAAGGACATGAATTTGTAGATTGGTGATTTAGTGCTCAGGTGGGATATCCAGAGGGCTGAAAAAGGAAAACATGGTAAATTCGACCCACTTTGGTTTGGTCCTTTCAAAATCATGGAACAAGGAGGTAACAACAATTTCAAGTTGGAAAATTTACAAGGTGACTTACTTGACACCCCTGTAAATGGTCAGTTTCTTAAACCCTACTTCCAGTTCTAATTCAGGCAGAGATAGCCTGATGTATTATACTGTATATTAGTTTCCTGTTTTCACCCTTGTTTGAATAATGTGGGTGTCGTGATGAATTATGAAAAGAAAAGTAGAAGTGCTAAAGAGCAGAGTTCACACAAAAGATCATCAGGTGGTCTGCGAAGTTCTCGACACGCTCAGGGATGAACGTTCCATCCCCAGGTGGAGCCATTGTTGATCATGTCAGCCCCCTGTTAAATTCTGACAAGCGATCTCGCTTAAACCTTTCAAACCCCCTCTTTCTCCCCTGAGAAATTCATTTTCTGCTCATCGTTACCTTCTCCCAACCTCAAAACTACATAAAAGGGGTGAAATCCCACATTATAATGTATTTAAGGCCTAGCACCTTTCGGCCCTAGCCCCTGCACCTTTTTCTCCACATGACCGAAAGTCGAAACCGAGCGCTAGCCATGAAGGCGCTTATCACATATATATATCAGGTGCAGTATTATCCGTCGATATGTACAGATTAGACAACATTCGCAAGGATCCATCACGCCCATGGCCCACCCCGTCCACCATCCGATCAATCTGCAAAATCAACGGTCCATAGTGCACCCCCTCACTGTACAAAACCCGCTGGTTTATATCGCACCGCTTTTTTGGAGGCGGGCGATATTTCTCATTTTGGAGCGATGCCATTCATCGCGTGACATGCGTCACCGAGCACTATTTGAAAACTGTTGCTCATCACACATTATAGTTCGACAGAAGATCCGACGCGATATGCACGTGAGCTGTCCGATCTAGAGCGGCCCATCCAATGGCGATCTCTCCACAAAGTTTCTAACGAGTTAACACGGGGAAATCGTACCCCTGGCCCACCGTTCATCGCCCTCCGATGCATTTTCAGCCATCGATCTCGTCTTGAGATCAGATGGTCTAGATCACCTACCTCCCCACCATCGACACGTGTCTTCTGCCCCGTCACCGTTCCACGTGTTTGTCGTATTTTTCCTCAATCCTTATATATTTCATTTATTAGTCAAATTTCAATGTTTTATGTTAAAAAATTTCACCAGTCCATCCTCCATCGTTTCACTGCATTTTTGCTGCCACCCTACATTTTTCCACCATTTCACCATGTCCGCACGACCATTTTCATTGACCCCGCCACATCCACCATCCCCATGCATGGTTTTCCTAACGAGTTTGCGGGTTTTGCAGGGTTACAGCGGCGGAAAACTGCCATGATTTACAGTCTCTATTACTGTAATAAAAAGCACATCAAAGGATCATTTTTTAGAGTCTGGAATTATGGAGAAAGGCATGGGAAGGTATGTTGACAAGACTTCCATTAAAGAAGTAGGGTTAAAATATGTCAAACCCTCCAGAGTCATTCAAAGCACAGATTGCGCAGATGGAGACATTAATGGAGCAGCAGAGAAATATCAGTGAATGATCGAGGAATTCAACATTCAACATTGAAGATCTTAAACCTTAATTCAGGGTTTAGAAGGCAGAGGGTACCATTCGCAGAAAGCAATACCCTAAAGTTTTCTTTTCAGCACCATTTTCTTTCAGGAAAGGACGGAACGTCTGTGTGGTTTTACTTCTTTGCCGTGTTCCTGAAGAGACTTCTACCCAGTGAATTTATTTCAGAAAGCAGGCAGCAGAGTACATACAGCGCTACAGAGTCATCCAGCAATATGGGCGTGCATGTTTCTTCCATCTTGTCTTAATGAGGCAAATTAAATGTTCATCACCTACTCCATTTTGGAGCTTTCTTTTTCTCCTATAAAGCTCCCGAAGAATAGATGATTTAGTGTTCCATATTTTATCAGAAAATCATGTAGTGAAAGAATTTTTGTATGCATTTTGTAAAAGCTCTTATATGAATGTATAGATCTCGTTGGGTCTCAGTGAGGATGAGTTTCGTCTTTAAAGAGGATTCTGGTCTTTGGTGTCTCACAGTGTGTAACTTTCTCTCTTATGTGTTATTTTAATAGATCATTTCATTTCATCCATCTTTCCTGTATCATGTTTCTGGAATGCGAGTGGCTCACTGATTTTTGGTATAGATTTATCCTAGTTGATACCCATGCTTGGATTAGTCAAGCACTTTAAATATGGCTCAGGCATGATATACTGTTCCACTATTCATCTCAACCATATTTCTGCTATATTAGTTTCTTTGGGAGGTTATTTTTAAAATGCTATTGTCATGTATGGATTCTTAAATTGGTAAGCCCATTACATGGTGATATTGTGTATCTGGATATCAACTCAATGACAACTAGTATTCTCTCAATCTTTCATTCGCAGCAAATTCCTTCTGATAATTTATTTCTGTGACATATCTTTTGAATCGGTCCTCTTTATAGTAAGCTGCCTCTGAATTGTCTAATGCTTTTATATTAGAGTTTTTCATGTGCCTCTATAGTATTCCTTTCCCTGTGTCAGCTTCTGAAGGTCTTGGTCCCATTCAAATTAATATTCCTCGTTTTCAGGAGATAGCATGAGAGCCTTTTATTGACAGCTCTCCCTGTTATACCATATGCTCCTTGCTAATATAAGATGTCCTAGGCACTGGTCTTTCACAACTCAAGGTTGTCTCTAGGAACGACAACATAAGGGAACATCAATAACAATAGTGGGTTTCTATGGGGCACACAAATAACAATATGGGAGATACATGGGCACAACAATAACAATAAGGGGGCTACACTAGTATTATAGGGACCTACCATGACTCTATCCTTCAAAAAATTATTGTCCTAAATGCTTGAGTAGTTTTGGATGCTTCTGTATAAAATTTTCATCCTCCCATGTCGGATATTTAGTGGGTAAGTTATTCCCATTAATTAGATACTACGAAATTGATCGATTCCATAGCTGTCGGGTTCTTGTTTCCATGAATGCTTCAGGCTCAAATATAATTTTTCCTTCTTCGTAGAGTTCTGGAAACACTATTTGAACTAGAATCTTGTCACAGATAACGTTATTTAAGAATGAAACATGGAAAACTGGGTGTACTCAGGAAGATGTAGGTAGGTCAAATTTGTATGTCACAATACCAATCTTTTGCAACAACTTGTAAGGACCTTAGTACTTGGGTGATAATTTATTATACTTCTTTGCTTACTTGAGGGACCTCCTCCCAATGCTTACTTGGAATGGCTAAAGGGTATAACAGACCTAGGGTATTAATTGTCTCAACTTTATTTTTTTGGAAAACCAAGTTTTCTACCACAAACATCTGAATATCAGATTTAAGGCCATCCCAAAAAAATTCCTTCTTTGCCCAGTGGTAAGTTTTCAAAATCCATAAGTGCCCTCCTATGGGAGAGGTGTGCAATTCCAAAAGAATATTTTGTTTGAGTTGGAAATTATTACAAAGATAAACAGGATATTTGTACCATAATGAATCAATTTTCCAGCTAAATGTATCATATGTACTAGGATATTGCTATAATTTTTGAATGAGTGTCCACATATCTTCATCATTCTTCCATTCATCCCTTGCTTCGGCTATCCACTTAGGATGGATAATAGAGATGGCATAAAGAAATGCTTCCACATCCTCATCCTTTCTTGAGAGTGTATTTTCAACAATATTTTTCTTCCATTTTCTGTATATGATTTTAAAGCCATAACCCAACATTTTTGTGACCCATTTTTGTTGCTCTTATGAAGATAATATTTTCTCCAAAAATTATTTAATACTATCATGATTTGTTTTTACATTGAAGTGGCTTCCCATTTGGTAAGGCCACCATTTCTTTAGTGCATGTAGTATTTACAAAATTTCCTTATCATAAATCGGTTTGTGTAAATACTTTCCTTTGATTGGACGAATTTCAAAAGAAATGGGCCTTCCTTCTTGCATTGAAATGACACCAATTCCATTTCCTGAGGCATCACATTCCACAATAAAGTTTTTTGTAAAGTCTGGCATAGCTAAGACCGGTTCTTGGAACATTTCCTCTTTAAGATGTTCACAGGCCTTAGTTGCTTCTAGAGTCCAATAAAATGCATCTTTCTTCAGTAATGATGTTAGAGGTGCAACTATTCTCCCATAATTCTTAACAAAATTGTGATAATACCCTATCAACCCGAGAAATCCTCGAATATGCTTTATGGTTGTGGGGATTTTCCATTCCTGAATGGCTTTAATTTTGTTAGGGTATACCTTAACACCCTCATGAGATACAATATGACCCAGATATTCCATCTCATATACTACAAAGCAACATTGGAAGGTTTTTTCATATAATTATTTATCCTCTAATATTTTGAGCACCTTGTCAACATTTTGAACATGATCCTTCCAAGACTTATTGTACATTAGTATATCATCAAAAAATACTAACACAAATTTTCTAAGGAAGGGTTTGAGAATGAAATTCATCAAACCTTGAAATGTGGAAGGTGCATTTGTAAGGCCGAATGGCATGACCAAAAATTAATAATGACCTTCATGAGTTATAAATGTTGTTTTCAGAATGTCTTCAGTATTCATTCTAATTTGATGATATCTTGAAGGGAGATTCAACTTGGTGAAGTAAATTTCTCCATGTAATTCATCCAACAATTCATCAATGACAAGAATGAGAAATTTATATTTAATAGTGAGATTTTTGAGCTCCCTATAATCCAAACACATGCACCATGATCCATCCTTCTTATGCAAAAATACCACTGGAGAAAAGAAAGAACTTTGACTAGGTTGAACTATACCAACCTCTAGCATTTCTGCAACCATACATTCAATTTCACACTTTTTGGAATAAGGATATCTGTAAGGCTTGATGTTTGGTGGAACACTTCATGGAATCAAATTAGTAACATGATCATGATCATGAATAGGTGGGAGGCCTTTGGGAGTCTCAAACACCTTGGAATTATTTTCCAATACTTTATGGAGATCCATAGAAATAAACGATTTCGATATTTGAACCTCTAGTGAGAATAAGTGTGAAATTACGCCTCATTCTTATTTCTTCGGAATATTTTTCATGCCATCAGAGTCGATTATATTTCCTGGTTTCCTTGAGATACTCGTTAATTCAACTTCCTTTCCTTCCAAAAAAAATTTAAGAAAATTTCTTGAAAATTAAAAGTTATCATCCCTAAATATTGTAACCATTGGACTCCTGGTACAACATCAACACCATCCATTGGAATAAAAAGAATTGGACTGTTAAATACATATTTCCCCATGGTTAGCTTGACATTATGGCACTCTCCATAGAAATTTATAGTTCCTCCATTTCCAACCATCACTTGACACTTTGGTGCTCAAAATAGGAAGCAATTCAATTCCCTGGCTATCTTATAATGAATAAAATTATGGGCATTACCCGAATAAATAAACACTATTAAATTTTTCTTCTTGATATATCCTTCTACCTTGAGAGTTTTAGGAGTGGTAATTCCTACCAATGCATTGAAAGATATGGTCAGATTCATTTCTTCTTTCTCTGAGATTGGCTCTTGGTGTATATCCTCCTCATTTGATGTTTCTTATTCTATTTCTTCCTCCTCTTAAAAATCTATGTAAAATACTTTATTCTCAGCACAATTATGACCTTTAGTGTATTTTCTATCACAACTATAACAAAACCCTTTTGCTCTTTTTTCGTCCAATTGTTGTGGTCTTAACCTTGTAGGTTATGGAAGGCTAGGAGCAACAACACTTCCATCTTTATAGTTTTGAGTGGTAGACTTCCATGTTGCCATAATTTATCTTTCAAATTTTCTTGCCACCCTCAATGCTTTATCCAATGAATATGGTTCCCAAAGGCGAAATTCATGTTGGATGCTATCCTTTGAAGTCCCTATGAAGAGATAAATCCTATGATCCTATGGAATATCAGTTACCCTGATATTCATTTTTTTGAAGTCCTCAATGTGCTCCGTCATTGAACCCTTTTGTTTGAGATTTATCAATTGGATAAATAAGGTTTTTCTCTTTGTATCCTCATAATGTGCTATCAATTCCTCTGTAAAAATTAACTAAATTAGAAGTGCTCTACGAGAAAAAAACCATTGATACCATACAAATTTATTGGGTTCTAGATATAAATTTTCAATGCGTAACTTTTGTGCGTGTTACACATCATGGCGATCAAAATATTGCTCCATTTGTAGTATCCATGTTATCAAATACTTTCCATCAAAATTCTCCATATTGATATTTGTGATGTGGTGGTTCTTAAACCCAACATTGGATTCTCTAAAACAATAATTCATATTCCTTTTTTCCTCATCATGATTTTCATGGATTACCTTGTCACCATTGGGTAGCCTTTCTTCTAGTAACTTTGCCAAACCTTCCTTCATACCTTCCATGTCTAATTTTAAACCATTAATGTCACCTTTTAAACCATCTATGTCACCTTTTATTTCTGATTTTAAACCATCCATGTTCCCTTTTAGTTCATCTTTGGTTTCTCTTTGTGAGAGTGAATTTTTTTTGTTAGCTCCCTATACTACTAGTGTAGTCCCTTATTGTTGTTAGTGTAGCCCCCTTATTGTTATTGTTGTACGCATGTAGTCCCCATATTGTTATTATTGTGCCCCATAAAAGCCCACTATTGTTATTGTTGTGCCATTACATTATTATTGTTAGGTCGGCTAGGATTATATTGTGACCCCATGGACTCATATATATAGAAAGGAAGTTTTGTCATTTGTATCATCCAAGAATTGTTCATTTATGTAATTTAAAGGAGGTTTCCCCTAGAAGAGGTTGATTTCTAAGTCGTTGATCTCTCTTTTCTTCTATTTTGTGAGCTGGTTTCATAACATTTGGTATCAGATCTTTGGATTCAAGGGTTTCGCTGCTGCAAACAAGTCATCTGGCAATTTTTTCTATAAATTTTTTTTCTACGAAGGTTCTAAAGCTGAAAAAAAACACATTTGAGCCGAAATCCTAAGGAACTTCACGTAAAAATTTCAGATCTTGTTGCACTATATTGTTGGAGATAAGATCTCAGGAACTTAGGGTTTTTTCAAGCCCCAAAATTTCATCTCAAACAGGTGACTGAGGGAAAAACGTCATAACTTTCGTTTCAGACATCGGATTGGAATTATGTAAAACATGGTCACAAGTACATGGAATTTAGTTTCCCATGTATTTATTTTAGAGCTAAAGGTCGAAATAGTGACATATGGAATACCATACAAATTCGATCTCCTGAACTAGCCCATAATTAGGACATTCTGGGAGATTTGGCATAGCTTGGCCTTGAAGAATTAGGTATAACCTGTGGCATTGGAAATAAGAATCAGAGGGCTACTACAAGACCAAATTTTTAGATATTGAAGATCTGAAATCACATATATAATTTAGGTTCAATATCGACCTCCTAAAAGGAAAGATAAAGGTGTGTATTTTTTCTTTAAAATTGCATAACTTTTGTTTGAAAAATCAACTTGAAGTGATTCCAAGGGAATAATGAAGCATGGATATAAGTGTTGGCTTCTAAAATTCCTCCAAAAAATAATTCCACACCCATTAAGTCCTTAGGAAACTCTACTATGATGCATTAAGAGTAAGAAGTGCAACATGATATATCAAAATTATGAGACCAAGTGCAACAAATGTCGCTCTCGCAAAAAGTAACCAAAAATGAAATGGAAGCTAAAATGGATGGTTTGAAGAAAGGCATGGAAGATGAGATGAATGGTGTGGAAGCTAAGATGGATGGTATGTGTTAGTCATCAGTATTTTTGCTATTTTGTAGATGACTAAATACTTATCCTAGATTTCTAAAAACCAAATTCATGAATATTATGAGTTTTAGAAATCTCACTACCTTCATTATCCTTAGGATGAATTTTTCACTATCTCACTACTTTGCCTTTTCCTTGGTTAGCCTACCCTCCTAGAAGGTCCCTCATGGAACTCATGCCACTCATTTTCACTATGTTGGCAACCTTTGACCTTAGCACTCTGTTTTTGACTTGTCTAAACCCCCCACTTTCCACCTAGGATCACCAACCAACCTACTCGTTCTTGTGTTTCTTGGATACATAAAGCATCAATGGTCTCAAAACTATCTATGTAGGCTCTTTAGATAAATCAAGTACATTGGATTTTGGATATTTAATACATAAAATTTTCAAAAACTCTATATTTCATATTTGAAGACCTCAAAGCCAAGCTTTCAGTCAAAGACAAGCCCAAAGAGCCTTCCACTAGGTCATTTAGGGTTTCATAAGTTGCAGGATTGTTTTGATGTTCTAAATCACTATTTTTCTTGGGCCAATAAGATGAAATAAAATGGAAAGGAGGGTCAGCATATGATTTTCCAAAGTAGGTCAAAGGTCTCCAAGGAAGGCTTCCTTGATCAAGCACAAATTCTACAAAAGACAGTTGTCCATGTTGACATTTCTGCAGGAGTGTCAAGGTGGCTATCAGTAGAACAATAGGTAAGGTAAAAGGCCCGCTCCTCATTGAAATATACACTCAAGCAAGAAGAAGAGGAAGCATGCCTATGTTCAAAGAAAATCAGGGTTTCTAGGACTGATTAGACCAGCAACTTGCCAAGCAAGAAGCTAATGAAAAGGACCACAAATATGGAGGCACATCAACACAATCAAGCATAATTTGAAGATTTTTAAGTTATAAATGATGAAGGGAAAAAGGTGAGGTGAATTGAATAGAAATGAATGAACTTGAAAGGGCTATAGAGAAATTAGAAGTCAACACTAATTATTCTTCTCCAACAGCCCTAAAATATAAGATTTTGGAAAGATAGGCAGAGCAAGTGAATTGAAGACTACGATCCTCCATCATGACAACAGAATATTTTCAGAAGCTGTTGAGGGTAATTTCTAGGGTTTTCCAAGGTAACCATGCTTCACTACATCAAAGGGAGGAAATGAAAAGAGTATTAGTGTGATGGGGATCAAGTATTCAAGTGCAATAAATTTCTCTCCAATGGCCAAAGGAATGAAAGCCTAGGCTTGAGTTTCAAAATGAGAGGTCAAGCTAATCATGAAGTTACTGTTATATGAATGAAAGTGTAAAACTCCAAAATTGTCAAAAAGGGGCAAATTCAGTATGTCATGACACCTGCAAACAAATCAGAAGTGGTAAAAAAGGAGATATGGAATACATGGTTTTGAAAGAGAAAAAACACTTGTCAGAAATAGGTTTATTATGCCTCACTGCCAAAATCAGTAGAGAAGGAAGAAAACATGTTTACATGACACTCACACTTAGAAATGTCAAAATGGATAAAAAAAAAACATGTTTTTCAGTTTCCTAGTGCAAACTAAGGTTTGACAGTGCCTACGCCCTCAAAGGTTAAAAGGGACCTCTTCATCTCTCCACCAAGCCATCACCAAAGAAAGAATAATTACTTTGAAAAGTTTCAAATCACCTGCAATAAAGGGTCAAAGGATATCAGTAAAAAATGACAAAGTGATAAAACCTTAGCAAAAGTGGGTTTTTTGATTTTAATTTATTTATCAAAGGATATAAAAGCATCCTAGCTATCATTTTAGCTCATTGTGAATTTGAGGAGAGAAAAAAACCCTCAAGGAGAAAATTTCAGAGTTTGAGTGAAAATTTTGGGCAAGTTCATTGGTGTTGCGGTCATAGACCCTGGCGCTGTGTGAATAGGGTTCTCCACAGTGCATTTTTTCACTGCACTGTGCATATACCGGGCGGTGCTGGCATATAGCCTAGTTTTGCTCCTAGGCAGACCGATACACACAGGGGCACGGATACACCCACAGGTTGACCCGACACCCATTTTTCTGCCTGGCGCTGTGCAAACAGAGCACCGATAGGCCTGGCACTGCGCCCAAGGTCTGACAGGCCTACAAAAGACATGCAACGCTGCACACACAAGGCTCGAATTGCCTAGCATTGCACACAGAGGGTGACTCGACAGTGCAGGAAAGACAATGCGCTCATACAAAAAACCCTCCAACTTCCAGGAAGGTGCGAAAGGTTCAAGGAAGGTCCTCCAAACTGGTTTCAAAACCCTACAAGAAAGCTAAATTTGGTAGGTGGCTTTTCCTCTTTGTGCTCGAAGTACTTTTTATAATTTGGTAATTGGAAGTGATTGAACCCTAGTGTTTTCAAGCCCTAGATCCTCATGGAAAAATTATTGTTCTAACCTCCAAGTAAACCATTACCAAATCAGAGAGGTGTGAAACTAGGGTAATCAAAATTTGGTTCAAAACAAACCCTTTTTCAAGCTCAAGGAAAAACAGTCATACCTCACCTCCCTATCACTCATTTGCAAGAGCTGCCCACCATCATTTTCATTTTACTCCTCTTGCCCAAGTTTTTACACAAACAACCCTAATCACCATGTTAGGAGCAGAAGACAGTAGTAGCAGTGAAAGAGGCCAAGGGCCTATGAGGCCAAACCATAAAGGAGGGAAAGTGAATAGATTTTAACCCCAGAGCACAGTGGATATCACCTCATCTCACAAGATCCTTTCATGTTTCCATAATGTAGGGTGTTTCCAATTTTGTGAGAGAGTCAAACAAGTGCAAAGCCACCCAGAGCTTACAAGTTTGTATGTCCTCAACCTCCAAAACAAACATGTGAATCTTGCAGGGGTGGATTTTGAGCTATCCGCAGATGCCGTCTCTAATGCTACAAGCATACCTGCTATTGGTGAGAAATGGTTCAAGAAGGCAAGGTTGGACATGAACCATTATGAGCCATTTGTCAAAACTAGGTAAAGAGTAGGTTGCAAGGCTATCTTCCCTTTCTCACACCTAAAACAAAGATTTGCATCCTTGATGAGGGTTATCATGAAGTACTTTACCTGTGAAGGGAGGTACTCCAGACTTTATTCCTACCATGTTAGACTCCTCATGCATTTCACAAGGGTTAAAATGCTTCATTTGCCTTACTACTTGTATAGAAGAATTGAAGATATGTCATCTATTTTTCGGAGGAGGACCTATACCCAAAAAATGCATAGTTTATGGGCGGATATGTGAAGATGAGTTACAATTTTGTGAGAATCGAGGGTGGAAATTTTTTTTTGGCAATAGTTCCGCCAAACATTTTATAAAGTTCAACCGAACTATCTAATAGTTCAGATTCCGTTTAGATTGATGGCACACTGACAGCGTGGGAAATTTTTTTTTTTAGCGTAGATGGGAAAATTGGTAACAAAATTTCGGCCAAACTTTGAGTTTGGCCGAACTTTTATTTTTAAAATAGTTCGGCCGAAGTAGTTGCTATAAATAAATTGCTCGCGAAGTTGATTTGTTTACTGGTCTGTTTGTTCACGCATTTTTCTGTCTATGATGCTGCTAGTCTGTTTATTTGCGCGTTTTCGTCTGTGTTGCTCCTCCCGTACGCGCTGTTGGTCTGCGGCGACTTCAAGCGACTACAATACTAGGTATGGGCATTCCTTTTGTTTCTGTTACCACAATTTGTATATAGCTTTGGTTTCAAATATTATAAGAAGGTTTTTGATATGGTTGAGAGAATATGGAAAATAGAATCCAACACTCTACAAGCCTTTGCATTAAAACCCGAAAATTTGGTCCTTTTCTTCTGGGAAATAGATCCCTCTGCACATCAATGCAATAATAGTGATACTCGCTCCACTCCACTGTAGAGTCTCACCGTAGAAATAAGAGGCCACCCAAAGATATTTTAGGTGTTGTGTCCTTTTCTTTGTTTATGTTATCTTTAGTTACTGAAACAAATGATATGAGCTTGCTGCCAAGTGAAGGCGTATCCAATTGAGGAGAGTGCTTTTAAATAAGTCTGGGTAAAATGGCAGGGTATAGTATATACACAAAGATCTGAAGGATTTATTCTCTTTATTTTAGTTACTGGCATTTTTGAGCTTGTGGTGTATCCCATTGAGTAGTCCCTTACAAAGAGTGCATTTATGCACTCATTCAATGTGAAATTCATAATCTGTTAGGAGTTTGAGGGAAAAATTATAAAGAATAGATTCAGAGTCTACATAAAGATGCTTGTTGTATTACTTTAATGTATTGACTTGTATCATGATTGAGAAGGAAAAATAGCAGAAATTTCCGTTAATATTCATGAATATCTAAAAAACCTAAACACTTACATAAATTATGTTATAAAAAATACATGCCATTTTTATATATCTATACCATATAAACTAAAACTCTTTATGTTGTCTTCCCATTTCCTAACAATTTGGTGGTATCATAGCAATATGCACTCCCATATGAGCACCACTCTATTCATAATCCTGTAAACATTTGCTGAACCTAGGCATGCCAGAAAACCCTACTAATCTTGGTTTTCAATTGTACCCAAGCTAAGAATAGGAAACTATCTTGACTTGTGACTCCTTTAGGAATTGGTTCTTAATAACTAGTGCAAATCAACCAATCTGGGTACAAGTGATGGTTTACTTCAACATTTTTCTGCCTCCAAAAATTATGCTTCTCTGGATGGTTAATCTAACAAGATGCATGATGGTCATCTATTCTAGTTTGGGAAAATTCCATGTTAGTTAGGTGGGAAAGGCCCATGTTTGGAAGTTTGTGCACCTATGGTTTCTATTTTCTAGTCTTCTGGCTTCATTTTTTGAGTAATTAGTGCTTTAGTAATACAAATTATAAAATTACATATGTGATTCTTTCTTCTCAGGAAGAAAAAGTTATTAATACTATTATATCAAATTTCTACAAATGTCAGGTCTTTGTGATGCACCAGCTTGCTAATTCTTCTTTATATAAAAGAGACCTGAGTTTTTGGGTTACTTGAAATAGGGAAATGGGTTCGGTTTTCATATTTATTATAAAGTATCAGAGATTTTTTTATATATATTGCATAGTGTTTTTTATTCTGAAATATATAAAATACAATTCTTTTAATTAGGAACAGGTTAACAATGATCCTTATTATTTCCTACACTCCCTTCATATACAATCCTTTTTAGTGGGAAACAAATTATTGATTTATCCCTTGCACTCTGTCATTGAGGGCTGGAATATGGTAAAAGTGTTTCACTGTTATTTATTTATTTATTTTATAATTTTAAATTATAAAACTGATTTTATAAATTATAAAACATATATTTTAATTATTTTCAAAAATATATAAATATTTTATATTATTAGTATTTTTTAAAAAATATTAATGTATTTTTTAATATTTATAAATGTTTATGAAAATCATATCAACACATTGTTCACTTTAATAAATTTAAATATATAATGGTTTTTTTTTTAATATTAATATATGTCTAAATGTATCTAAAAGTTATATGTATTTTTTTTAGGTTGGAGAAGTGTAGATGTTTATCAATACAAAATTTTGTTATTTAATAGTCAAGTTTTATAGTTATTATAATGAAATAGTTTCTCACAACAAATTTGATAAAATAAGTGAAATCTATATAATGAAGATTAATTTGTATTTAAGTTTTAGATCTTTTAATAACTAAATTTCCATTTAAATGAATAAAACAATCAAATTTAAGAAATAGAAAACATAATGAAACACAATGTAAGAAATAGAGAACATAATGAAACACACACATACAAATCTACAATCAACACAATTATTTTCCTAGGAAATCCTTATGGGAGACAAGAAACCCTAAAAAGTAATGATGCTCTACTCCTTTTTCCCTAGGAAATCCTTATGGGAGAAAAACAACACTAAAATGTAAACATGCTCTACTGTCTCTTTTCTGGTATGGAAAATATGTAAGTACAAAGAAAGAGGTAATCTCTCTAGAGTTAGCTAAGACTTTTAGCGTGTAAGGTTGCTATAAAAACTTAACTTCATACATTTTTCTCTCTAACTTCACACTCCTAGTTGTATTTTCAACTATGGAACAAAATACAATAAAACAAAATGGAACTCTTATTCCTCCTATTGTCCAAGTATTTAACATAGCGTGATAGCCAACTAGGTGTAAGATTTGACTCCGTCAACCATTAACGAGGTTTGTGATTTTAGACCTTTTAGAGTCTTGTTAAAATTCCACATGTAGCTAGCCTGCTATGCATGAGTAATGAGGCTAAAATGACATTCTCTCGTACCATGGTGGTCAACATGATAGGTCAACTTACTAAAGGCATAACTTTTGAATGAACTTCATTTGATGTTTTTCTTGCACCATTGGATATGTCTTTAAGTGTAGAACAATGGTCAAGGTTTCGGCACAAGGGATAATCGTTTGACCCCAAGAAATGTCATTTAATACCTCAAAATGACTCCAAAAGGTTTTAGACCCCAATTCTCCACCCACCATTCAAATGACCCTACAAGTTGATTCTTTCAGTTTTTTCACTCTATAAGCATCAAATATATGACAAATAATATAATTATCCAATCTAGATCATTATTTAATAATTTGTTAAAATTATGAGTAAGAAATATACATCATGGAATTTAAATAGCGTTAATTCATTGAACACCCTTGTACATTCCTTGTTGATACTTTGAAATTAATACATTTGAAAAATAATTTGTTTATGGATCTATTTTCCACATTCTCTCAACCATATCAAAAACCTTCTTATAATATTTGAAACCATCTATACAAATTTTCATTTGTTTCAATAGGAATTAACATATTGAAATATTAATTGTATTTATGTCTTGTGTGCTAAGGAAGGGAGGTCGTGAACCATATGGGAAGAGATAGTATTTGTTAAGTTAGGAGGGATACTTTTTATGAGATAGAATTAATTTAAAATGCTTCTTAAGATTATTTTTTCATAGTACCCTTAATTTAATTAATTATTATCTCTTATTAATATTTGTCGACAATTTTTTTTTCAGTTCCACTAAAATTTTGAAATCAGTGATTGGCTTAGTGCATATGGCCCTACCTAGGATGTGAAATCAGTGATTGGTGTATTTCCTTTGGTTATTGAAGTTATTCAACTTATACACAATGATATTGCTGCAAGAATTATTTTCATATATTGACAACCATAGGTGAATTAATGATAAGGTGTCATTTTACTACCCTTTGGGGTTTTAGCCCACAAAATTGGGTCTTCAACTTAAAATTAAAATAAATTTAAAACCATAAAGAACTATGTGGGGTACAAAACAACATCGAAAATATATTTTCAAGGAGAATCTAACTAGATTGATTAGGAAATAGGAGACCGTGAATTTTCATGCCAAATTTGCTAAAAAATATCAAGGTAGCTATTGGTGCTTCTTGGGTTGACATCAATGACAACCACCTATCAACAGTTATAACCAAAGAATAAACCAATAATCGCTCAATTGCATATAGTTATGTGATGGTCCAATCTTGCAAGGCCACAAGGCAATATCTATATGGGTTCAACGTAAAACAACCTTATTTTATAACCAATGAAAAAAAAAATATTTTCTTGATTACATATGGTTATGTGATGATCTGATCCATGCAAGGCCACATGGAAGTATTTCATGGGTCCATGTCATGAATTTTCATAGGGCCATGTGGCACCATGTGATTGGCCCACTTGCGGTCCAATAAACATGTCAGTGCCACTTCAATGTCTACTCAGCTGCCATGTATCACATTCAACCTGCGCACATGTCTAGTCAGGTTTCCAACATGGCACTAATTCATAACCAATCATACCTACAATTTTAGCTCAAGTGTACCACGTGTCCACTCCATAGACTACCATGTCACCTTTGGCTATTGAATTTCGTGCGTTTTGATTGAAACTTTAACTAAGCATAAATTTTGCATCTGAGCTTGGATTGAGATGTCGTTTGCATCACATTGGATTCCTTGTGAAAAACTCTTTGATCTATTTAAGGTTTCGTTGAAATTTGAGGAATTTTATTCTTTATCCATTAGGGATCCTCCTAGTTCAACAAGAGTGGCTGCATTCATTTAAATTCATTTTTAGAGTGGATGTCTAGCTAATATACATAATTAGGAATAATTTTTGTTATAACCCTATTTTCCACTCCATTATAGTGAGAGAGACCCAAGTTCAACATACCTCAGTTGTTGGCAAGAAGGCATCCCCTTTCGCCTTTTATTTTACTTACATGGGTATTACAAGGGAGCAAGAACATGTTAAATGGGTGATATTACATAATTGAGTAATTTCTCATAATTATTTTGTCACAATTTCATAATTATGAAATAATAATATTTCATAATCGAGATAATTGAGAAAAAATTTCTATAGTTTTTCATTCCTAAGGAGATCAAATTGACCAACTTCCATATTTTTTCATTCCCAAGTAGATCAACTCGATCTGCTTGTCTATGAGTTGGTTAGGGGTGAATTAATGTGGAATTTTCCTAACTTATCTAGCCTATGGGTGTTCAAGTACATTTTCCCAAAGAGGGAAAAAGGCCTATATAAACTAGTCATGTAAAGGGGAAAGTAGATCTAGTGAGTTAGATATAGTGCAAGAGCTTTGTCCATTTGTTGAAGCTATCTTTGCTAGAGGTGGAGACTAGGATTACAAGTGGAGTCCTAGGTAGGACTCACGAAGCAACAGCTCCTTGTGATTGAGAAATTCAGATCACAATAGGTTTGATTGCTTTTTTGTATTTTCACTCACATATTTTTTTTTCTCCTCTTCTTTTATAGTCATTTGAGATAGGATTTTGGTAATAATTCAAACTTTGGTTATAATATAACCCTTTGGATTTTGGAAACGTAACAAATTCAACCTTGGATATTGATAATGCACCACCATAATACAAATTTCAGACCATTGATAATAATAATAAAAAATCAACCCACCATATAATATGAATTCGAACTGAATAATGCAATTCGACCTTGGTCCACTAGAGGGGGCATGGGGCAGACCTTGGCTGCACCACGTGTCAGCCTTTGGTTGGATTCTGCCACCCATTAAAAAAAATCAAATTTGACCTTAGGAGACAGCCATTAAAAAATATTCCACCTTCAAAACTCTCTGAAGAATCCTGTAGTGACACTTGTCACCATGACATTGGGAAAAATGGAGGAAAACCCAAATTTTTGACCTTTGACCATGTTTGACCATTTTTTTTGAAAATTTACTTTTTTGAAACGACGATCAGTGGGCTTTAACTTCCTCGTATGGTCTCCATTTTGAGTGAAACAAATTTCACCAGATTCCTGGTGAAGGACTAGATCCGGTTGTTCTAGTTTGGTGTGATTATGAGAACTTTTATTTTTTGGAATTTTTTTTCCCCCAATCCAGATTTCAATCATTGGACATGTAAGAGGAAGAAAGAGGGAATTCACTTTTCAAATTCTAGACCTTATCTAAACCAAAATAAACTAGAGGTTTGGTTTTCAAATACATTCACTTATTTGGAAAATTTTTAGCTACCAAAAGTCCATATGCCAATCTACCTCCCAAGAAATCCATTTATTACACCACTGGTTAGTTTTTTGTCTTCCTATATTCTTTATCAACCTCTTTGAGTGATTCTTGAAATGTGGATACTTAAATCCTTCCTAAAAATTTGAGCTCTAAAACGAGAAGACATACAAGGTCATTTTAAGTCATTCCTCTACCCAATTATAAAAACCAAGTGAATATATCTACATATTGATTTCTGTCCCATAAACTGTACAGTATAGGTCAATTTTTTCCTTTAACTTATTTAAATATTTTTAGTGCACAATTTTTCAATGGTTTGATGAAATTTCGCTGATAAAGGCATGATTATTCCAATCCATGTTGCATATTTCCATTAACAATGTTTACTTGTGCAAAACAATGTTGCCTCTGCTTTTATGTTATTTTGAGTTTGCTTTTAGTGCTGAAATTGGAATATATGATATTAATTTATGACTTGCAACTATAGCTGCTGAGATACTATTCTTTTTCTCTACTATATTGTTATTTCTAGTCCTCTGGGTGCTTTCTTCATTTTTTTTTTTTTACTAATTGAAGGGATTCGTAATTCTATATTTTACCATATTGCTTGCTGGTTCCATGTAGATTCAATTGACATATAATAGGTGGTTTCTGTTTGTGGGATGTTTGTAAAGTTTTTGGCACATCATATTGCATTTCTATAATGTGTAGCTCCCTAACATTCAGATAGAACCTTCATTGAAAAATGTGAGGGGGGTTTCAAATTCACATTGGATGACACCCTCCTCTGGGATAAAAAAGTTTAACAAACAAAATAACAGAGAAAAAATCAGTGACATCACCAAAAGATGTAGCCTCTTCAAGGTATCATACCCTCTCATCAAGGTCAAGAATCTATTCACCAAAAATGTCCTATGGAAATGATGGTTTAAGAAACAAAACCAGACAAAAACCTTCGGTGAGAACAAAAAAATCTAAAACTTCTTCAAGGTCTTCAATCTGCTCGTAAAGTTAAATTGTGTCTTGATCAAGTCCAACAACAAAGAAACATTCAGTGACAACACCAAAATCTACAACTTCTTCAACGTCTTCTAAACCATCTTCAAAGTCAATATTTTGTGCATCAAATTCCTCACCAAGGTCATCAATGGAGTCATCAAAACTACTATTTCAAACTTCAATGCCAAAAATAAGTCAAAAGAATTCAATTCCTCCTCCAAAACCTTCTTCTCTGAGCAAAGCTAGCATCATGTCATCGAGAAATTCAGTGATTCCACAAGGAAATTCTATCAAAGTTAAAACAAATCCTTTTAATCCATATTTAATGCCTACTTTTTCAGGTGGAACACCTCCAAATTTAAGGACAACAATGCCATAAAATACAACTTTACCTAATAGGTGTAGACCTAGAACCCCCAACTTTGCGTGATGTACAACTGAAGATCCTATGGTAAGAAGTGTGAGAAGAGAGTCATGGTCACTGAGTTGAGCAAGAGAAATAGTTTGGTATGACAACCTTACTTGTGATAGGTCTAGCTAGCAGAATACAAAACTACATGGTAATGGCATTCAAAATGTGAAAATTCCCATTTCACTTGGAAATAAGATTGTAGAGAAAGGTATATATGAAAGGAGATATCTATCTCAAAGTATGGTAAAGAAATCAAATAGTTCTACCAATTCCACCTTGCAACTCTAAGAGATATTAAATTGAATTTCATCTCAAGACAGGGATTTGGGAGGACACTCTCAAAGCCAACCTTCATTATGGCTTTGAAACACATGGTAAGTATTGACTCAGCAACCTTATTTGCATAATTTTTTCTAGCATGGACCTTAATGTCATAGCCTTCTTTTGCCTAAAATGAATGCAAATTTCCTTGCAATTTGGCTTGCAACATTCATAATTCATGCTCATGGAACATGATTGTGTTGCAATTGTGATAACATCTGCTGTTTGCAGAAGCTTTAATAAAAAATGATCGAAAATGACATTTTTGCTCTGTTTTTTTGAAGATTTAAGGAAAATTACACCTATTAGCTTCCAGCCTCATATGACCATCATGTCAAACTCATCTCAGGATATTGTCCAAGTAAGAGCCACCAAAAGCAAGCAATCTAGTATACATGACTCTCTAATTTAAATTAGCAGCAATGACAGTTCTAAGTATGGTGCAAACATTGCTCCAAATCCTTAATGGGGCATGTTTGATGACAATAATTTGGGGAGTGAGAGAGGTTATTAGTACGGTAGAATTAAATTCGAGGGAGATGGTAGGAGTAAAAATTGGTTGAACAACCCATAATATGGAGAGAATAAATATGGTCAGACTCCCTTTTCTGACCAAGGAGTTGAAATATTATATGATCCAATATATAATGCCACAAAAGCATACATTGGTAGTGAATATTATAAGAATAAAAATGTAAATGTGTATTAATGACAATTGTATCAATGAAGAAAAGAAAATATATCATCAAGAACCATATGATTGGCCACAGTTGCACCATCCTGCTATGTTTTTCATGAACTTCTGTACTGCACTGAGTTGTTTTATGGACACATCTGCAACCTCCCACTTCTAATGTAGTGCTTGAATTTTGGGTGTTTCCTTCAATTATATAATTGCAACACAAGTCTTATTAGTCTTTTGGGTCACTATTTTTAGAGCCAAAAGAAAAATTGTGATTTAGAAGTTTCATGCACCTCTAGATGCAATTGAGTAGGTTCATGTACGAAATGTTCCACTAAATCACATAATTTTGAGAGGGTTCACCCTCATTTACCATTGTAAATAGATGCTTTAATATTTAGATGGAATTCAAATTGGTAATATTATCCCATAGGAAATCAATACAGTCACATATCCACACCAAACATTTTTCCAAAAGACTTCTATTGAACCCCATTCCCAATACATCTTTCCAATAATAAAAACCTTAATAGGTGTCCCCTATTTTTACTACATACCTTTTCTAGAACCCCCAATATAAATGCAATATATTGACTCTATTTTTCATAATTTTAATACCCCTTTATGAATGAATGTTCTGAGATAGTGGTCAACAAGGTGAATTACTTGTGCACAATGATTGGATATGTTTGTTATAAAAAACAGTTTTTTAAATTCAAGGAATCCACAGGAAATTGAAAAATATATAACTAATAAGGTTTTGAATAAGATCAAACTAAAAGTCCACAAGATAGGAAATAATTTGTGCCATTTAGTTGCTACCTAGATAATAGATGAAATCTGGCATAATACTACACATTTTGTGCTTGACATCATGAATATTGTTAGTAATGGGTAGTTAGTATGCATCAATTTCAGTGTTCAATCATCATGAGGATCATGACATCATGTCCTACCATATCTTTTTTCCTATTCATTTCTATAGTTCTAATGCGATGGATGTTCTATGGAAGAATGTTTGAACATGATGAATCCTAGTTTCAATGTTGAAAGTTTTTTTTCTAATTCATTTTCAATATAAAATTCTTCCTTTAACTATCAATAAAATATATTACATGTTAGTAATGTCACACAAAATGGTTCCCAGCTAAGAAGTCTCAACGATTGAAAAAATTCATGTGAAAATCCCTTGTATCTATAAAAAGTTTCCCAACAACATAAAGCCTATCAAACTTGACACATGGACACAAATTTTAGAAGCAACATTTCTTTAAATCTACTTGAAATAAGAGGGGGAAAAACAAAAATTCTTTCCATAAAGGCACAAAATCAGTTTTCATAGATTTCCAAACAATTCACTAACTATCATGATGAAGCCTGCAATTAAAGGGGTACCTTATTTGTCATTAGGAATGGACCACAACCATTATTATTTCCCTAAAAAAATTTGATAATGTAAATTCAAACATCATTATCGTGATAAAAATATTTGGTTGGCTTCTTATTCTTTGAAATAATGAGGAAAATTGTTAACAACTTATCAATCTGGGATAGTGGTGGAGGACTACATGGACTAGCTATGGTGATTCTCGCCTTTAGCAATCAACAAAATTAGATTCATGACTTGGCCTTCTACTAGAATTTTGTGATTCCATAGAGAAAGCAGCTCGAGAGTATGAGAACCAATAAATTGTTTCCTGCTCATAGTGCAAAGAGATCCCCTAAATATTCTTGCAATTGGCATAGATATTGCACATCCTACTAACTTTTGCATTTGAAAAAAAAATTGCATCTAAATATTGAAGTCTTGCATATGTAGTTTATTTGTTTTCCGAAATAAAAATTTGACCATCTTAGCCATTGTTAAAATCTAAACAATAATTATTTCTTCTCTTACACACTTGAGAAATAGAATTCCATCTCTAATAATCTATTGAGGTCTATGGAAGTTAATGGCCTAAGACACTTTGTAACCTAAGAGAGAAACCTGTTAGGAAATGGGTGAAGTTGGTATTACACACCGAATTGGATAACCTCAAGGAGAAAACATTTCGCCCACTTTATTTGTTGGCATAACCTAGTAAGTGTTATTCAATAGCATGTATTTTGTAAAGGCCTTGACCTAGTTCCAATTCAACTCCATCCATCAGGTTGTAGAGGATTTCAAGCCTAATTTCATGAAAAGTAAGTTGGGGATGATCACATTGACCTGCTTGATGACATGTGTCTATGAAGATTAACTACCTTGAACTATTTTTCTGCGTATGGAAAGAGACACATTCCCATGTTTGAGCTTGAAAATGTTCTTTGATATTGTTAATGCCTCTAGTGTTTACTTCTACAAGTTCTATAGGAAAAGTCTGTAAAGGGCCAGGTAGCCTTTCGATCTCATCTTTTATGAAAGGTGACATATCTAGTAAATGCCCCTACAGTCAATCTTTGGAATGGATCTAAATAGAAGTTCTTCATTTTAATATCCATAAAACAAAACAACTTTAAGGTAAACTATGTACATGTGTCATTTCTCCCACAAACTAAAGGCTTCCTCTAATATCCATAAAACACAACCACTTTAAGGTAAACTGTGTACATGTGTCATTTCTCCCACAAACTAAAATATTCCTCCCATTAATTTTAGATGTGAACTCTACCATAAACTTTTTAAGTAAAAATTTAAGATAAACAATGCACATGTCATTTACCTCATGATCTTGTGTCATTTTTCTCATGCATTTGCAATAAATGTCTATTTAATATATATATTTTTATCGAATTTGTTTTTTTTTTAGGGATAAGAAAACCATTAAATATGGTTGAAAAATGGAAATTATGCATAGAATTTTCTTGCTATCCCAATCCAGGGAAAGCAGTGATTACATATTTTCTTTCCAATATTGTGACTAGCAAAGTCGTCCAAAGGAAAATGAATATACCGGGAAGAACAACAAACAACAAGGCATATTATATTGGATTGATAGAAGGCTTAGGAACATCGATGAAGTATGGATCAAATGGAATTGTAGTTTTCACCAATTCTGAACTTGTGTGCAACCAGATGAATGTTGTGTGCCAAGTTAAAAAGGAGAGGCTAAAAGAAATGCATGGAATAACAAACAATATTGTTAGCCAATTTCAATTTTTTAGTATAAGGCATTGTACAAATGTGAATAAGATGTCTACTGATCTATTGCGTGGGGAAATGCCAATTCATGATTCATCTATCAAAGATGAGTTACAATTATACAGAGCAATTCCAATGCAAGATTCATCTCTCAAAGATGAATTGGTTTTGAGATGCTCTTCTTCAAAAATTCAAGATTCATCTCTCAAAGATGAATTAGTGTTGAGACGCTCCACTTCAAAATTTATTGATGGACATTGTAACATATCTTGGATATGTTTGTGTTGTGTACTTATAAATGCGTCTTTTTTAATGACCATGTGTTTTTTTCAATTATATACCAAGTGTGCTCCCACCACACCATGTAAAGCGCAACTTGGTGAACTTCACATTTGCAACAAGTGAACTTCATGTTTTTATAAAATTAAAATGCCGGGACTTCAAGAATATTTTGTTTAAATGGAGTTTCACGCTTATTTTTTAATGACCATGTGTTTTTTTCAATTTTATACCAAGTGTGTTCCTACCATGTAAAGCACAATTTGGTGAACTTATCATTTTTATAATTTCTTTTTTGCTTAAATTGAGTTTCACACATCAATTATTGCTTTGAAAGTTGTGTTCTACATAATTTGTGTACACTAAATTACAAATTGATTGTCTGAAATATATTTTGTGTAAATGTCCACCAATAGATATATATATCATGGAGGATGAATGACGAAGATCAATCGAATCCCATATGGGGGTTTAGGGATCGGGGGATGTTCACGGTATTTAAATACAATCTTAAATCTCCATACATGTGTGTACATATGGAATTGATTTTTTATTAACTTTGTGAGTTAAATTAGTTGTTAATAAGTTTCATTTTTTTATTTTTAGGAGGTAAGAGGAGAAGGGTTTCTACTCCATCCATGGAGCATGCCCATGGTTCACCCAGTCATGGTATGGTTCACGCAATTTAATCAATGAATATGTATATGTATTTATATGTACACATGAATGTATTTTTCAATTGATTATAAATTCATATTTGTTTATGAAGCTTCTCTCTCGTCTCGAGAGGTTGGTGGTGGTTCAAATCCACTTAGAGGGCCATCAATGAGTGGTAGCAGGTTGCGTGAAGGGGGTGATATTTATTCCCTTGAAGGCCAATCAATGGGTGCTGGTTCTCAGTAGGGTCATTTCGGGTCTAGTTCTCAGTAGGGTCGTTCTGGGTCTGGTTCTCAACAGTGTCATGTTGGAGAATATGCTAACCAACAACGTCAAGGTTGCCATCAATTTCAATATTTTTTTCATTAAATTTGTACAACTTTTTTTACATGTGTTTTTTCTAATATATGAAATTATATATATATTGATGCGGAGGCCGAAAATGTTCCAACTAGTGGTCAAAATAGACGCAGGGCAGACCGCTACATTCAAGAAGAAGGTTGTCTACCCAGCACAACTTATCCGACCGACATTACTGATATACCATGGGAAACAAACATGGCGCAATGCACCTTACAAAGGTGTGAAAAACTTTATGCAAAATTGTAGAGAGATCTCGTGGCTTTGACTCTACTTGCTGAGAGTCGACAAAGCCTTGAAATAGTTACACATTCATTGGGCAAAATTGTAAATGTGTACAAAACTCTTGGGCCAACGACTGATACATTTGTAGAAGTGATGAGAAAGAGAAAGGAAACAATAATGGGTCCAGATAAATGGGAGGATGTAAAACAAAAAGTTGCAAAAGATGTGGCCAAGTCAATGTTTAATTTAAAGGAAGGGCCAAAAAGAAAAATGTTGAAGGTGCAATATTTCAAGCACCCAAATATAGCTCACTATTTGTATGATAGGCACCTTGCGGCCTATGGAAGGCTCCCATGGAACGACGAGGTTCCTGTTTATTTTGCACAAATGTTTTACGCATAATTTTTTTTGGGTATGAAACCCAACTACAATGACCTTCCGTCAGAATTTTTTGGTCCAGGGAAAGGTCGATTATATGACCGTAAGGGCGCAAAGCGAGATGTGGAGTTGCCTCGCCTTGAGCCGCCATTGGTGAGTCGACCTTTTCGGTTCGAAACTCTACTGTCAGAGATGGATGCGACTTCTCAAATAAGTCGAGAAGCAAGGGATGTTATGATTGACAATGTTTACAGTGGATTGGGTGGAGTCGGTGTTTGTTTAAATGGACAAAGAGCACGTGAAAATGCACGTGCCAATTTTGTGTATTGTACAGATGAAGAGATTGACAACATGAATGTTGAAGATCTCCGAATATATGCAAAAAATTGTCGCAATGGTTTGCAAGACCTAATTATTCATGAGGAAGAGGGCACTGGAACGGTATGTGTTAATGACCTTAGGGTTTGAAATTATTTTAACATACATATACATGTGTACAATTTGTAATAAATACATGTGTATGTACATGTATACATTTATTTGTATGTACATTAATCTAACAAAAATGTATGATTATATGTTAAAACACCATTTGCAGTTCTCACACATGATGCATGACGAAAATGTTAATATCATGTTCGGGACCTCTGGTTCAAACAATGCAGATGGGTCTGACCATCAAGATATGTTGGCAAATGTTAGTGTTTTTAAGTGATTTAAAAATAAATAATTGTGCACACATGTACATATATGTATATATAATTCGATGAAATGTTTTAACAGATACCGATTCCGTCCGATGTTTTTGGGATGGTGGTGCCTTCTTCTTCCTTGGGAGATGTACCTTCTACTTCCTTAGGAGATGAGCCACAAGTATGGACAATTTTTCACAAGTTTAAAATTTATGTTTAAATGTTTTATATATATATATTCTACCTCAAAAAGTTCCATTAAAAATTGAGATATATAAATATATATATATATATAGAGAGAGAGATCTATATTTTGAGTTATCTAAAATTTTTTGAATTTAGGTTCCTATAGAAGATTTCTTTAATCCACGGACTCTAGCGACGGAGATAGGAACATCCACAACATTTGAACAAGTTGTCTTTAGTTCCTTTTTTTAATATTATTGAAAATAAGTTTATATATGTACATGTGCATTTTCATTTGAAAGTTTTTAATATATATATATATATATATATATTGTACAATTTACCGCTGCAGATGTTACTATGGGGGTGGAACTTGCTCATCAAATGGAGAGGGAACCTCAAGAGGTATTGCATGATTTTTTTGTTATATTTTGTCTTTTACATGAAGTTCTAGATATATATATTCTCACTTATTTTTAAAACATCAAAGTTTAATGTTCAAGTACATGTGCATTATGTATGTAGGTTTCCCATGATGCTTCACATGATAGTGCACTGATTGAGACCCTGATAGGAAAAACACTAGATTCGTCTCTATTTGATGGACATGATTTGTAGATTTGATTTCAAGATTTCTATGGTCTTAAAATTTGTTAAACTTGATACAGTTTGATACTTGTGAGATCTACAATTTTTGGACATATTTTATTACATTGTTAATATAATTTGTTTTGTTTCAAAAAGTTAATTTTTGGATGGTTTTAGTACTTTTGGCATGTGAATGTGAAGTAATATTGTTATCTATAAATTAATGTTGTCATCTGAACTACATTTGGCATGTTATGTAATGACATGTGTTATAATTTGTTTTGTTTTTAAAATTTAAGTTTTGGATGCTTGGAGTACATTTGGCATGTGAAGTAATGTTGTGATCTATAATTTTTTGTTAAATTAAAAGTTAAAAGTTTTAGATGGTTTCAATCTACATTTGGCATGTGATATAATGTTAAATGTTTTTATTGGATAGTTGAATTATAATTGGCATGGCATGTGAAGCTTTTAAAACTCAAGTTTTGGATGGTTTTAATCTACATTTCGCATGTGATATTTAATGTTTTAATGTTGCACGATATATAATCAAAAGGTTTTTAAAACTTAAGTTTTGGATGGTTTCAATCTACATTTGGCACATGTGGTATATAATGTTAAATGTTTCTATTGGATCTAGTTGAATTATAATTGGCATGGCATGTGAAGTAACGTTGCACGATATATATAATCAAAAAGTTTTTAAAAATCAAGTTTTGAATGGTTTCAATCTACATTTCGCATGTGATATTTAATGTTTTAAATGTTTAATGTTTTAATGTTGCACGATATATTATCAAAAAGTTTTTAAAACTTAAAAGTTTTGGATGGTTTCAATCTACATTTGGCACATGTGGTATATAATGTTAAATGTTTCTATTGGATAGTTGTTCACTATAATTGGCATGACATGTGAAGTAATGTTGCACAAATCCCTTTTGGATGGTTGAAGTACATTTGGAATATTAAGATTGCTTTTGATCTCTACATGTAGTCTTGTTTGAATGAAAAAATTTCCAATAGGAAGAAATAGCTTTTCAATGCAACTAACCATGTATCAATTGAGCTCTAATTGAAAAAAGAGTTTAAAGAAGTAGATATATGTACAAATTATCCCTTTAATTTTGATTGGAAATATAAGTCTAGTACATATATATGTTTGTTGAATTTGGGTCAATGTCGTTAATGCACTCAAATAGGTAGCCTTGTTGATTTATAATTTGGTAAACTGATGAAATTTAGTTAATTGCATTCTAGAACATAGAACATATATCTGACCATTGGACAGACAAATTTTGTACTAGATTTTCAATCAGGATTAGAGATGTGGGTCAAATCCCACCAAAAGTCGGAGAAGTGCTCGGAGTCTCTTGTCTGAAAGGAATCTTCGTAAAAAACTATACTGTGGATGATTTATTTACATTGCATGGATACGTTTTACCAGAAAATCTCACAAGAAAAATTGGGCACATTAAGTTCGTCTATATATCCAATACGATTTTTGATCAATGCACATAGAAAAACTACTTAAATAGTTAAAATTTCATTCTAGAATATATATATTGAGTACATTTAAATCATTTTTCATCAATGCACATAGTAAAACTACTTGAACAATTAATTTCATTCTATAATATATATATATCCAATATGTAAGTAACATTTTTCATCAATGCACATTGAACATATTCGACCATTGGACAAGCAAATTTTGTACTAGATTTTCAATCAGGAATAGAGATGTGGGTCAGATCCCACCAAAAGTCAGAGAAGTGCTTTGAGTCTCTTGTCTGAAAGGAATCTTCGTACAAAACAATACCGCGGATGATTTATAAATACATTGTGGAAACTTTTTACCAGAAAATCCAACTAGTTTTTCATCAATGCACGTAGAAAAACTACTTGGAACAGTTAATTTCATTCTAGAACATATCTATCCAATACAAGTAACATTTTTCATCAATGCACATTGAACATATTTGACCATTGGACAAACAAATTTTGTACTAGATTTTCAATCAGGAATAGAGATGTGGGTCAAATCCCACCAAAAGTCGGAGAAGTGCTCCAAGTCTCTTATCTGAAAGGAATATTCATACAAAACTATACTGTGGATGATTTATTTACGTTGTGGATACTTTTTACCAGAAAATCCAACTAGTTTTTCATCAATGCACATAGAAAAACTACTTGGAACAATTAATTGCATTCTAGAACATATCTATCCAATACAAGTAACATTTTTCATCAATGCACATTGAACATATCTGACCATTGGACAAACAAATTTTGTATAGATTTTCAATCAGGAATAGAGATGTGGGTCAAATCCCACCAAAATTCAGAGAAGTGCTCCGAGTCTCTTGTCTTAAAGGAATCTTCATACAAAACTATACTGCGGATGATTTATTTACATTGTCGATACTTTTTACCAGAAAATCCAACTAGTTTTTCATCAATGCACATAGTAAAACTAATTGAACAATTAATTTCATTCTAGAACATATATATATATATATATCCAATACATGTAACATTTTTCATCAATGCACATGTATAGAAAAGCTACTTTCAATTGATACTAGAGCACGTGCATGTACCAAAACAATTTGTACATGTGCAAACACTTGCACAAATAACATAAGCAACTCAATTTTTAGTTGAGTACTGGAAGTTCTAAAACATATTTAATCCAAAAATAATAAGTTGTTGGACAATTCAATCAAAAAAATTCTAATGGAATTCCATCTTCAATAATCCGTTCATGATCGAATTTTGACATTTTCCATCTCTTAATTTTCGATTTTTTCTTTGATTGAACTTCTATCAATTTTATGCGTGCTGCACACACCAAGTGACTATATTGAGAACTTATGGAATCAGGTTCATAGTCTTCAAAGTAAACAAAGTCTCCACTTTGATTAGTTTGTCTGAAAAAAAAACCTTTCAGTATAATAGACCCTCTGTCATATTGAAATCCGTGATCATTATAGTTTTGTAATAATTTCATTTTTTCGTTCAGTGCAATGCATCAAATAATACTTCACATTTTCATCGTTGTCAATAGGTGCAATTACAGCAAAAAAATCTCCTGCACAATAAAACAAACTTAACAAAATTATAGATATTTAAATTTATTTATAGATCTTTAAATCATTAGAAAGTAATTCAAATGTTACCTTCTCTAACAAGATCAGAAACTCGATCACCATTGGATGATATTGTAGTTTCCTCTAATTTCATTTCTTCAAACATTGCAACAGACATTTTTCCCTTTGTATTTAGCTCTGTATGTTTCTAATCGTTCACATACATTTTGTTTTCACAAACGTCATTGGATTTTGTGTTGTCTATGCAAACATCACAAAAACAAGAATATTTTCTTTTATCCAATGCAAACATATTTCTGGACGACTTTGTTTGAATTGAATGAAATTTTCGAGTCCCTTTTATTGTTTCAACATCACTTCCAATCGATCTATCTATGAAATTGATCTATGCCAGAAAAACCTTTATATGGAAAATTAAAAGAAGAATTTGTAAATATGATATGAAAATACAATCAAAGATAATCATTGCATGATAAATGTACAATGTTTAAAATTAGATTTCCAATATAAATTAAATTGAATGTACCTTCACACTTCCCTTGATGGGTTAGTCTCATGGCTTAGAGCATCGATGCACCATTGAACAACTTCTTTAGCATTCACAAGTCGGCTTGCAGAGTGGTTCATTTGATATCTTCGAAGTTCTTGTTTTATGCATGCTCCTGCACCGTCATGTTCTCCTTTTCCATGGCCAGTCTTAAAGAAATTCCAACAATGTTTAATGCAGATTTTCTTATGAAGACAACACAACCAAAAGAATGATTTTGCATATTTGAATTGACTTGCGCATCCATCTGACCATATCCAATGTTCATTGAATGTTATTCCATGATTTTTCAATGAATCATAAATTTTTCCAAAAAAATGTTGTACAAAACATGTATCATGTGTACGATCGTCACTGATATAAATGTGATATTCTTTAATGATATGTCGATTTTCACTCGTGCTTTCTATATGATCGAAATTTTTTTCAACATGTCTATATAGAATATGGACGAGCATGAAGACTTGGTCAGAATGATAGTATTCACTCTGGATTTCTTTTTGTGGAACAAATGTGTAGTTTTCTACAAAATCAATCACTGACAAAATGGTCCCTAGTGGAAAAAATTGACGAGATTTTTTGAATTGCAAGTCTTGCCATCGAGCTCTATGGGAATGCTTGGTGTATTTGTAAATTTTTGCCTCAAACTTTCTCAAAAAGTCTATCAGAAAAATTTCGTCTTCTAGTAATTCAATTCTTTTAACACTATTTGCACCTTGAATCGATGTATCGATATATTCATATCTCTTCCATTTCACTCTCATGTTGGACAATGATTGATCATTTATATCAATACAATATTTGTTTTGAAATTTAGTCAAATTTCCACAATCATCGCATTTTTTACCACCAACACATTTCTTTTTGTAAAATAGTTCATCACTTTCTCTTTCACATAGAATTTGAGATATGAAATCACGGATAGTGGAAGGAGGAGGTGAATCCTTCCATAATTTTCTACCAAAATCAAGGAATGTGTCATAATATAACTCAAATTCCACATGATAACGGCAGCAACAAGTGTCGCGTACGGTGATAGGTTTTACATACCATGGTTTTTGTTGAACAAAAGCACTGAGTGAAACATGAATTTGACGATTCTCTTCTTTGAACTTGTTGAATAACTCTATCTGAGTGGTTTCCAAGAGATGTTTTTCACGTTCTTCGTACTGATTTCGTGCTATTCTTCTTCGCATCACATGCCTTGCAGTTGGTGAAACACGCGAATTGTTCTTCCAATATTCATATATTATTTTTTAACATTTTCTCCAAGTCTATATTTGTATGGTTGCCTACAAATAGCTCTCCAACAAGCGAGTTCATCATTTACATCTATTTGCAGCCGAAATTTCCGATGTTTGTGCAAATATTTTCGCGAGGTTCCTAGTGTTCGTGCCATAGATGTTACCAAACGATTCTCTTTAGTATTTTACGAAACCATTTCCATCTGTATTCCTCTACGTACAATTGAAACATCTTTCTCTCTAGATCTCTTAATTGACTTTATAGCACTATTCATATTTTTTATCACATCTTCTTTCATTTTTTTTATCTTTGGTTGATTTTCAAATACCCAGTAGTGTCGTAGCTTCTTTTAATTTACTTAATGATAGGAGACCTTTCAACATTAGAGCCTGAACTGTCACCGGCTCATTTAAGAAATATTTTTCAAAAATGCAGTTAACACGATATCGTATAGCATGGTCAGGTTTTTTTATCTCCATATGTGTGAGTGTCAACATTTTCTAACATCTCATCATCGACAGTGATTTCATTTGTACATATTCGAAAAAATAGTACATATTCAATAAATAACTAAATTAATAAATATATCTATAATTTCAATAATATGTGCATGTGTTTAATATATATTATATATATATGTACATACCTTGTGATTCAATTTCTTTATTTGGATTTCTTTCAATATTTTCACCATCTTCAATCATTGGTTCAATATCTCTTTCACTTTTTCTTTCAAAATTTTGTATCTCATCATCAATGTTTTGAGGAATATCTCTGTCTGTTTACATTAAACAAAATATTTTTCAAATTAGTTCATCAAATAAAAATTAAGCTTCACATTTTACACTAGGAAAATTTTAAATATATCAATAGATCATAAAATTTACATTTATATACCTGCTTCAATTTTTGCTTGAGGTTGATTTTACTCTTCAATATTTGAGAGGGCTTCTAACTTCCTTTTGCGAGATTGTCTCATCTCTTCTCTATGTTCCTCAGGGTCTCTTTTTCGATCATATTTTCTCGCACACGTCCTTCGATTTCCCATGATAATAGGGTATGAAGTTAAAAAAATTTCCTTCAAAAAATTAGACAATAACTCAATCAGAAAAAACATCACAAAAGATTTAATTTAAAAAAAAAAAAACATTTTAATTTTTGTAAAAAATACATCAATCCAAAACACTTTAAAAAATCAGAGAAAAAAATGTCTTATAAAAATGAAACGAAACTCAAAATATTTACTTCAACTCAAACACGTACTCTAAAAAAATGTCACTTCAAAAAATGCCTCCAACTTAAAAAAAAAAACGTCACTTTAAAAAATACTTCTAGAAAATGTATTTTCGAAATTAAGCCCAACTCCATACTTTAAAAAAAAATGAAGCACAAAAAACATTCAAAAAAATGTATCACATACCTCCAAGAAATGTCCTTTGAATGTACGTCCAAGAAAATTCCTTAAGCCCACAACAATTTTTTGCAAAATCAGGCAGCCTCCAAGAAATGTCCTCCAAGAAAAGTCTTTAAACCCAAAACAATTCTTTGCAAAATCAGACCGTCTCCAAGAATTTGAAATTAAACAAAAATCATGTTGAGATTGCAACAAGATGATAAGCTTAGTAGAAAGGAGTCGCCTTCACTAAGTGGGCCTGCAGGCTATTTTTGGTGCAAAGTCTATTTTTAGACTATGTCTATTTTTAGATATATGGATCATGTTCTATGAGTTGTAGGATGCTATTTGTAGATGGTTGGTCAAGTCGGAAAAAATAGATGGACTTCTATTTTTAGACATACTTGGCAGAATCTATTTTTAGATTGCCAGTCTAAAAATAGACATGTCGAATATTATTAGCTCTTAATAATATTTGGACTCTAAACATTATCTTATTCTCTTGGAGCACTTCAGTTAAGTGCACAGATGTGGCACAGGAGCTGACAGAAGGAATTACGCTATTCCTGTGGGTTATGTGGAGCTATTGCATGAAGACTTCAGTTAGAACTCATGTGACAGAGTTTGGTGGAGTTGGTTGAGGAAGTTAGTGGAGTTGTATTCAGTTTAACTAATCTAAACATAGTTGAGCTATTTGTATTCAGTTTAACTAATTGATACAATTAGTGAGAGTGGTGTGAATTAATTATTAATTAATTCACTAATTATAAACTCATTAATCAACTAAAAAATGCATTAGTTAACTTCAGTGCATGGACAATTTCAGTGGAGACCAGTGCAGCAATAGGTGAAAGAGTAGGTAACTATCAGTTGTGACTATACTGTTGCTATTTGCAACACACAGATAGGTGAAGAAGCCCATGAGGATTGCGTAGTACAATCCAGGTGGTTTATCTATTTAATGAAGCCATCCCATAGCATTGATAATGCAATAGAGGCTGGCTATCAAGTGGCAGAGATTGGAGCATGTGTTTTTCTAGATCTAGCTTGATAGTGTGTAGCAATTTGAGGTAGTGCTGAGAGCTTGTGAGGAGCTTTGTACTATGATTGTTACATGATCTCCACGAAATATAATATACAGATAGTTGGGGTTTTCAGATTTAAGCTTTCCCATTAAATATTGTGTTCATATGTGTGATTGTTTGTGGTTTTAATGTATGCATGCAATTGATTTTATTTCTTCATGTGATGATCAATGGTAGAAGAGATTATGTATCATGCATGAAGCTAAAATAGTGTGTGATCAGGATAATCTTGGTGAATAATATATCAGTTATTCAAATTTTCTACAAATCCATACTTTCAAAAAAAAATGAACAAAAAAAATCCATAAAAATGTATCGCATACCTCCAAGAAATGTCCTTTGAATGTACGTCCAAGAAAATTCTTTAAACCCAAAAACATTCTTTGCAAAATCAGTCCGCTTCCAAGAAATGCCCTTAAATCCAAACCTCCAAGAAAAGTCTTTAAACCCAAACCAAGACCTTTGTAAAATCAGATGAAATGTGCGAAATGTGCGAAAATTATGAATGATTTCAAGACAATTTATATTGCCATGAAATGTGTTTTAGGAGGGGCTCTGCGAAATTTTCTGGCCGATGGAAAATTATACAAAAGTTCGGCCAAAATTTGATTAAAATTTTGGCCAAACTATTAAGTCGTTAGACTTAATGGGCCGTCGGCGCAAAAAATAGTTCGGCCGAACTTTTAATCAAAGTTCGGCCGAACTAACGCATCACCAGTTACGCAGAACCAGGTTCTGAATATGTTTCTGCAACTTTGGATTGATTAAACTCCATGAAAGGTTTTTAATTAACAGTAGGAACCAAGACAAGCATTTTCAAAATTGAATCTACTTTTAGGAAATCTAACTTTTATGAAATTTCATAAACGTTTACTAATTTTAATTAATTTTCTAATAAAATGGGTGCAAACAATTTCTGAGGGTCATTGTGATTCAGTGAAATCAAAAATTTGTATCTCCCAAAATACATTGTCAACAAAATTGAAAAAATTATGGGGAATTACATTGGTCTGTCATCTCTAATGGGTAGCTTTTAGATTTTTAGTTTATAACTTATATGTTAAGAAATTTCTTGCGTTGCGAAACATATCCAAAATATGCAGTTTTTCGTATTGGACCAGTTCAAAAAATTCTAGTAATTATGATATGCATCCATTGGATTTGTAAATATGACGAAACCAAAGTAGAATCTATCTAGATTGTTGTAACACATTTTGTTTTCTCAAAAACACAAATTCTCAAAGAATACAACATTGCGTCATAACATGATTTCTTATGAATCCTTTGATTGTTAAGAAACACACACTCAAAGAAATGCTAAGTTGACATATCAAATGTGCATAAGAAAATTTCAAAAAATAATTAATAGAAAGCTAACAAAATTTCTGACAAATTTTATTGTTATCGCAAAATGAAATTCTAAATAGAAAAAAAGTTATAGTTTGCAGAAAGTTGAAGAACCGAAAAAATGAAAGTTTTTTTGTCGAAAAAGGGAAAAAAGTGTAACCCAACTTCACATTTTCACCCACTCCTTGATCAAGATGGTGGTATTACATCAACTAGAGTAAAAATGAATTCCTTGGGATGTGTTCATAGCCCACGAAGTCTTCGCAAGTCCACAACTTCCTCATCAACCAAACTTGCCCTCATCATCTACACAAGTGTCCTCACCTCAAGAAAACCTCCCTTCCTCCCCTTCTCTTGATGCATCAGAAGAAGAAGGAGGTGGAAATGATGAATCAAGTGAAAATGAGGGAGATAATGATACTGATTCAAATCAAAATGAAGAATATTAGGAGGTTGACAATAAGAATGAATTGAGCATTGATGAAAAGGGGGTTAGCAATAAAACATAGAACACAGAGGCAGAAAATGAAGAGGAAAATGATGAGGTTGAAATAGAAAATGATGGTGAAGCAGAGACAGATAATGAAGACATGGAAGAAGATGACAATGATAAAATATAATGACAGTGAGGAAAATGCAAAAACTGAAGGTAGCGGTGACCAAAAAGAAGCAAGCCTCAGTGATGGACAAGGCAACAAAGAGGAAAACATTCATGACAGTCATGATAATAGTCATGACAATCATGAAGACAATCATGAAAATAATGAAGGAGGTTAAGGGGCTGATAATCAAATTAAATATCATAGCAGTAAAGAGGAAAGCAGCTCAAATGAAGAACAAAATGAAAATGAAGAAAACAATGAAGAGGATGAGAGTGGTGATGATGTAGAAGACAATAATGAGGTCGAAAATATGATGACTGATGATACCAATAATGAAGATAAAGAAGTTGATGACAGAAGAAAGGATCATGGCCATGATAAAGACACCAACAAGACCACAATCACACCTCTTTCACTCACATACCAGAGAGGGTCAAGGCTTGTTTTTTTTGCCTCCAAAAGGAAAGGGACCATGCCATCCACCTCAACTCAGCCACTAGACAAAGGAAAACAAAAGGTAAAAGAAGAAGAAGAAGATCATGAGGTGGAAAGGGAGTTTGAAATCATTTAGGTGGACAGTGATGAGGACGAGGAGGCAAGGATCTCAAACTTGCTCATCCAAAACAAAAATGCACTCATTGAAGACCTCCAAGCCAATTTGAATAAGGCCAAATGTGTGAATGATGCCCTTGACTTGGAAAATAGGAAGCTAGGAGCATGAATTGTTATTTATGAGGCTAGAGCCATTAAGGTCCGGAAATAAGCACAAAGGGCACAGGTGAAACTTGAAGAGTTCATGGGCACTTATGAAGAGAGTGAGGATGAGGAAGGTTAATCTAGGAGGAGGCCTAGAAGCATGGGGTTGAAGAAGGAATTGGAAAAGCAAAAAGAACAAGACGTAGCCCTAGCAGAACAAATCCCCCTAGATGAGCTGTTGGCCATGGAGATAGCACACGATTGGGAGACTTGGTTGGAAAGAGCCAACATACACTTTGAGGCTAAATTGGAGAAGGCTAACAAGAATCTTGACCTCCAAAGAAGGTTGACTAAGCATTATGCCCGGAGAAACCAAGTTGCAAGGGCCAAATTGAAGAAGGCCCAAACCAAGATCTAGGCACTTAAAGAAGAAAAAAGCCAAGCTAGACTTGGAATTTTGGCAAAATCTTCTCTACAGGTCTCCCAAACCCCATGAGGTAGACATCCACCAATTTTGAAGAAATTTTGACAAGTTTTTGTTTTTTCTGAATTTAGAGGCCTATAAGCGCAGCGCCACTGGCACTACGCTTTTCCCTCAGGAATCCTCAAAGGGATAAATTTACATTTTTGGATTTATCATTCCTATTACACTATGCTAACCAAATTTCATAGCATTTGGAGCATTTTTGACCCCTCAAAAGGTAAAAAAACACCTCATTTTCACCTTTCTGCCTCATTTTCAAGCCTGGCGCTTCGCTCAGAGAAGTTTTGGAAATTTGACTCTTTTAACAGATTACGTGTGCTCAATCATAAAAAAAAAGATATATCTGGAAACAATACTTAGCAGGCTTTCCAACGGGCCATCACAGAGAAAAATCCGACATCGGGAAGGTCCCCAAAACTTGGCTGCAACATGACCTATTTTTTGTCTAGGATGGCACTGCGCTTATAGACAACACTGTGTGTTTTTGGCCAAAAGTCAACAAAACACACTAATTTATTGCAAAATTATATTTTTATGTTTTTTGAGGAAAATAACTCTAGCATTAGGTGTTAGAATTTATTTTGGCATTTATTTCATGGGATTTTTTGTGCCTTGGGCCTTCCATGGTCTCTTGGGCATTTATGACATTTATGAGTGATTTTGACATTTTCCAACCCTATCTAGGGTTTTTTCCCTCCTTTTATAAATAAATAGGGCATGAGGGTTTCATTGTAAATGTTGGCATTTGATGAGTTTTGAGAGAAATACATGGTTTTCTTGAGTTTTAAGAAGAAATTGGTCTTGTGGAGGCTGTGAATGGTCTGCTTTGATTGATGATGAAGGAGGATAGCTTGCAGGATCCCTGAGCATGGTTAGTGGTGATGTGTATTTGTTTTTTTCTTGTTTCATTATGTATCATTTCATTACATCCTTCTATGTTGCAGTAAAACAGAAAAGTATAGGCTAAGAAATGTTGTTTGAGGCACCTTAGTCGTTCCTGCTTTCTATTGAATTTATGTTTTCCTCTGCTGGGTTAGTTTAAGGAATTCTTAGTTGCTTCTTAGACTTACCTATGCTCATTTATTCCATGAATGGTTCAATATAGTAGTTTTCAAATATGTTTTATGGTTAGCCCTACTTATTTGATGCAATTTAAACTCTATTTTGGAATTTCTCTTTGAAGTACTACTTGTTAGGTTTTAGCCAAAGAGGCCATGCTATGATCATGCCCTTTGTCCATGCTTGAGAATTTTCCTTAAATTTCTTTGTAGCTTGATCATAGATGCTTAGGAGTTCCCTCTTCTTTGATTAAATTTATGTGTTATCTTGTATGTTTTCTAACATTGAAGGTGAAATCACTAGAAGTTAGATAGGTTTATTGCTTTATGTGGTTCACTGAATTGTTCATATTGAATGCTTTTTTGCTTAAGTATAATAAAAAATCTATTTTTTTCCCTGTCTTATGCTTATGTCCTTATGCTGATCAGTATTTGATACCACCTTTTTTAAAAGGTACTTGTTTAAGGATTCTTCACTTCTCCTACACACTTACTATGCTCACAAACTTTATGTTCATTTCACTTCACACATGCCCTAAAGATCCATTTGACCATGCTATATTTGCCCTGTTATGCATCTTGTTTCATTGTTGAAGTATCCATAACTTTCATAGACTCCATAGACCAATGATTTGAGTACCTCTCACTCCACCTATTATGGTTGATCATCTTACCCAACCAAAACAAACAAGAAACCCTACACTTAACAACTAGTCTAAAGTCAACCATCTAAAGCTAACAAGTTCACATCCTTTGCAAAAAATAGATAGAACCCTCTCTGAGTCCAGGAAGGCTAGGTCCTAGGACTCCAAAGACTAGTTTGATGTTACCCTGTGCATTTGGTCTACCAATCTATCAAATCATGGGACCCTAACATAATGGCGATCATGGTGGGACCTTCTGAGTCAATAACCATATAAGTACTCCTTAGGACTTCATAAACCCTTATTAAACAAAATCTATTGATTTATCACCAACCCATAGCCTAACATAATTGGAAATCAAGGTGAGAATATTTATGAGATTAGTGACAATCTAAGTACTCCTTAGAACTTTAGAAACCCTTATCAAATCATAGAGAACTCAAACTATTACCCAAAGAGTAGAATCTAGTTGTCTCACCATCCTAGCAAAATTATGATTCAGCTATAGGACACTTATAGAAACCTTAGGGCTACATAAAGGAACTCAGAAAACCCAAAAACATCCCTAGATTGGTTTTTGTCAGTTATTGGTGGTGGACCATAAACATACATCCTTAAAACAACAAAAAACATCCACTTGGTGACTCCACTAGCCTCCAGTAGGCGTTTTTACTTCACTAGTTCTCATTAGACTTCCCTAGGATTGTGTCAAATCAGCCCTGAGAAGTTTAGAAGCCTAGTCACACACTGTGTGCGTTTAGCAAACACTAAGAGAGGTCATCCTTCTAAAAAAAGTCCTAAGACTTTCAACCTCTCTACATTTTGAGTTTGAAATCTGGCTTCACAAAGGATCAGTACCAGATCTCATCTGGACCCAAAACCTCCTACCATAGTTGGTGACCTAGAAAATATTTTTTGGAAAACTTATAAAACTAGAAACTTAACTACTGTTAGTACCATTCATAGAGAAAGCTCTGTCCCTGAACATCTTACAACCTTGCAAGACCCCGAGTTTTACTTGCACCATAAAAGAAATTTTTTCAGAACCATGTCACAAAGTGGGATTGACCAGACTGAACTTTAGCCCTTAGACTTGCAACAGAGTTCAAGCAGAGAAGCCTCTCCTTCCACTCCTCCTGAATTTGAGCTTCTCCATCACTTTAGCTCTTTTCATACCAAGTCTGCTCAAAGCCAGTTTTTTGGTCCAAGTACCTCTACCACCCCCATCCACACATCCACTGTCCAAACCACTCCACTTCATCCCCCACCCCTTTTCACAAAACCTCCCCTTGTAAATCATCCTTGGATCCCATTCACTCCCATCATGGCAACATGGTATGCCCCCCTGGTACTACCACAGTCTTTGTTACCTTTACCACATGATCACCAGTCCAGAATTCCCCACTTTACCGAAGGTGAATCTACCATTGCCCAACATCGTGTGGATAAAATGATTGATGCCTTTGATTACATGGAATTTGAAGAAGAGACCATAGAAATGAGGATATTTGCCCAAAATTTAGGAGGAGAAAAAAGAAAATGGTTCAGGTTCTTGACTCCTAAAAGCATATTGATGTCCCTTCCCTATACCAGATATTCATGAAAAAATTGGAAATTAAGAAAAACCCTCTCCAACCCTCACAAAACTATAGTAGCCCCCAACAACAATATGATGGCAAAGATGAACTTAATTTTCTGCAACTTGAAAGTAAAATTGCGAAACCAAAAGTAAGCTAATAATCTCAACAAAACTGTCCTAATAAAGAGCAAGCATCCAAATTAACAGAGTTGCCTCATACTGCTGGTATAGAAAAATGCATCGTAGGTAGCCTAGAAGAAATCAAAATAATCAAACTATCCAAAACTCTCTTACCTCACATAAAACAAAAAAACATAGAGATGTTCAAAAGGTTTGATGATGTTTCAACAGATAATGATGAGGACTTTGGGACCCATGACACAGATGATATTCAAAATAGGCTTCTTCTCAAGACAAACTAGAAATTGTTAAAAAGGGAAATGAGAATAAAAGGCCCCATCCTGGGACCTCTAGTTGAAAATGAAACAAAGGAAATACGTGATACTAGTGCCATATTCCAACTTAGATACTCAGGAGGATTTCCAAACTTGGTGATAGTAAGAAAGAGAATGGGGAAGGGTAGATTATGTATAGACTTTAGGAACCTAAATGAAGCTTCCATGAGAGATTGCTACCCTTTGTCTCAAATAGATCACATGTTTCCAAGGGTGGTGGTTTCTAAGGAAATGTCATTGTTTGATAGTCTTTCAGGTTGCAATTAGGTGACGGTACTCCCAACTGATCAGCATGAAACATCTCCCACAACACCTTGGGGTGCCTACTTATATGACCAGATACCTTTTGGATTGATGAAGGAGAGTTTTAATTTTCAAGAAACCATGGACAATGTTTTTCCTAAAGATTTAGGTTACTTCACTATGTTATACCTTGATGACATCATTATCTATTTTAAAACTAATGAAGCGTACTTACTCCACCTGTGGAAAGTCTTTGAAAGAGACAAATTTATGAAGAGGGTTTCAAAGGGAGAGCACCAAGGCCAGCATTACAAGTTCAAAGATCTCTGGAAGGATCCTCACATTGTTCATTTAGTTAGAGGTAATGAGATTCCTTTTCTACAGGAACTAGATGGAGTGCAGTTATTTGGAGATCATGTCAATGGAAGGATGCTCAAACACTATTTCTATCAAGAGTCCTAGTTTCAAACTTTACTTCATTGTACATAACATTGCATGGTGAGAGATCATAAAAACAAAAATACAAAAACAAAGAAAGAAGGAAAAAGAGGGCAGATTTGAAAAAGAGGTACAACTCCATACCCAAAAAATAGTAATGTTGAAAGTGTGCAAGCCAAAATGCCACTACTTGTTGAAAAAATTCATCTAGTCTAATCATGGTTGAACATGTTTTCATTTTATTGTTGATAGGTTAGTGAAAAAGAACTTGTCAAAACATCTAAACTTGAGTTGTCAGTAAGAATATATTAGGAAGAAAAGATTATGGTTCTTCATGTTGAAATTTGAAAAAAAGAGAAATATGGGAAGGCTTAACAAATGATCAATCATAGCCCTTGTTTGTACAAAAATAATGTTTGTGTGCAGCTTTTCCTAATGCCACAACCCATGGTAAGTCATATTTCCTAATCCTAATTTAAACCATGTTTTAAATTTCATGTCAATAGCTTAGAGAATGAAGTCTGTCCAAAAAATTAATCTTGACAGTCAAACAGTCTAGGTAGAAAATAAAAGAGTTCACTGGCATAATTTGAACTCTTGGAAGCAATAAGGATACAAGTAGGTAGTTTGTTTTTGCCCTCAAAAGAAAAAAATGTCAAGGGTTTGCCAGTTCAAGTGCACCCAAGGAAGAAAAAATGTTAGGCAAGTAAGATGGGTAGGTAGAGATGAAGTTGAAGTAATCATTTTTTAAGATTATTGAGATTGCAACTTCAAAGAAGCATCAGCGAATGAAAAGAAGAAAAAATCTTCCCAATGGATGAGGCATTGGTCTTCATAAAACCAGAGATCTGCAGTTTTGGACACCTCCTAAAAAGGAGCTTCCCTCCCCAAGTGGAGCCACTATTAGTCATCAGTATTTTTTCTATTTTGTAGATGACTGAATACTTATCCTAGATTTCTAAAAACAAAATTCATGAATATTGTGAGTTTTAGAAATCTCACTACCTCCATTACCCTTAGGATAATTTTTTCACTATCTCACTACTCTTCCTTTTCCCTGGTTAGCCTACCCTCCTAGAAGGTCCCTCATGGAACTCATGCCACTCATTTTCACTATGTTGGCCACCTTTGACCTTAGCACTCTGTTTTTGACTTGCCTAACCCCTCCACTTGCCACCTAGGATCACCAACCAACCTACTCATTCTTGTGTTTCCCAAATACATCAAGCATTAATGGTCTCAAAACTATCTTTGTAGGCTCTTTAGATAAATCAAGTACATTGGATTTTGGATCTTCAATACATAAAATTTTCAAAAAAAAAAAATTTCATACTTAAAAACCTCAAATCCAAGCTTTCAATCAAAGACAAGTTCGAAGAGCCTCCCACTAGGTCATTTAGGGTTTCATAAGTTGTAGGATTGTTTTGATGTTCTAAATCACTTTTTTTCTTGGGCCAAGAAGATGAAATAAAATGGAAAGGAGGGTGAGAATATGAATGTCCAAAGTAGATCAAAGGTCTCCAAGGAAGGCTTCCTTGATCAAGCACAAATTCTGCAAAAGACAACTATCCATGTTGACATTTCTGTAGGAGTGTCAAGGTGGCTATTGACAGAAAAGTAGGAAAGGTAAAAGGCCTGCTCCTCATTGAAAGATACACTCAAGCAAGAAGAAGAGGAAGCATGCCTATGTTCAAAGAAAATTAGGGTTTCTAGGACTGATTAGACCAGCAGCTTGCCAAGCAAGAAGCCAATGCAAAGGACCACAAAGACAAAGGCACATCAACACAATCAAGCATAATTTGAATATTTTTAAGTTATAAATGAAGAAGGGAAAAAGGTTAGGTGAACTGAACATAAATGAATGAACTTGAAAGTGCTATAGAGAACTTAGAAGACAACACTAATTATTCTTCTCTTACATCCCTAAAACCTAAGATTTTGGAAATATAGGCAGAGCAAGTGAATTGAAGACTATGCGCCTCCATCATGAAAACATAAAGTTTTCAGAAGCCGTTGAGGGTAATTTATAGGGTTTTCCAAGGTAACCATGCTTCACTGCATCAAAGGGAGGAAATGCAAAGAGTATCAGTGTGATGGGGATCAAGTCTTCAAGTGTAGTCAATTTCTCTCAAATGGCCAAAGGAATGAAATTACTCAAGCTAATCATGAAGTTACTCTTATATGATTGAAAGTGTCAAACTCCAAAATTGTCAAAAAGGGGAAAATTCAATATGTCATGACACCTGCAAACAAAGAAGAAGGGTAAAAAAGGAGATAGGGAATACATGGTTATGAAAGAGAAGAAAAACTTGTCAGAAATAGGTTTATTCTGCCTCACTGCCAAAATCAGTAAAGAAGGAAGAAAATATGTTTACATGACACTCACACTCAGAAATGTCAAAAAGGATAAAAAAAAAAACATGTTTTTTAGTTTCCTAGTGCAAACTAAGGTTTGACAGTGCCTGGGCCCTCAAATTTTAAAAGGGACCTCTTCATATCCCCACCAAGCCATCACCAAAGGAAGAAGAATTACTTTGAAAAGTTTCAAATCACCTGCAATAAAGGGTCAAAGTATATCGGTCAAAAATGACAAAGTGATAAAACCTTAGCAAAAGTGGGTTTTCTGATTTTAATTTATTTCTCAAAGGATATAAAGGCATAGCTCATTGTGCATTTGAGGAGAGCAAAAAACCCTCAAGGAGAAAATTTCAGAGTTTGAGTGAAAATTCTAGGCAAGTTTATTGGTGCTGCGCTTTGAACCCGACACTGCACTCATAGACCCTAGTGTTGTGCGAATAGGGTTCTCCACTGTATGTTTTTGCACTGTGCTGCGCATATACCATGTGGCGCTACACGTATAGCCTCGCGTTGTTCCCAGATAGACCGACACACACAAGGGCATGACGCTGTGCCCATAGGCCGACCCGACACCCATTTTTCTGCCCAGCGCTGTGCACACAGAGCACCTGACGGGGCCGGTGCTCCACCCAAGGGTCGGTAGGCCTGCATGAGATGTGAAACGCTGCACACACAGGGCCTGACTCGCTCAACGCTACTCACAGAGGGCAATCCGACAGTGCGGGAAGGGTGCCATGCTCATACAAAAAACCCTCCAACTTCCAGGAAGGTGCCAAAGGTTCAAGGAAGGTCCAACAAATTGGTTTCAAAACCCTACAAGAAAGCTAAATTTGGTAGGTGGCTTTTCCTCTTTGTCCTCCAAGTACTTTTTATAATTTGGTAATTAGAAGTGATTGAACCCTAGTGTTTGCAAGCCCTAAATCCTCATGGAAAAATTATTGTTCTAACCTCCAAGTAAACCATTACCAAATCAGAGAGGTGTGAAACTAGGGTAATCACAAGTTGGTTCAAGACAAACCATTTTTCAAGCTCAAGGAAAAACAATCATACCTCACCTCTGTATCACTCAATTGCAAGAGCTGCCCACCATCATTTTCATTTTACTCCTCTTGCCCAAGTTTGTCCACAAACAACCCTAATCACCATGTTAGGAGCAGAAGACAGTAGCATCAGTGAAAGAGGCCAAGGGCCTATGAGGCCAAACCCCAAAGGAGGAAAAGTGAACATATTTGAACCCCAGAGCATAGTGGATATCACCTCATCTCACATGATCCTCTCATGTTTCCAGAATGTAGGGTGTTCCCAATTTTGTGAGAGAGTCAAACAAGTGCAAATCCACCCAAATATTACAAGGTCATTTGTTTTCAACCTCCACAACAAACAGGTGAATCTTGCAGGGGTGGATTTTGAGCTATCAACAGATGCCATCTCTAATGCTACATGCATACCTTCTGTTGGTGAGAAATGGTTCAAGAAGGCAAGGTTGGACATGAACTATTATTAGCAATTTGTTAAAACTAGTTATAGAGTAGGCTGCAAGGCTATCTTCCCTTTCTCACACCTAAAATAGAGATTTGCACCCTTGATGAGGGTTATCATGAAGTAATTTACCTATGAAGCGAGGTACTCCAGACTTTATTCCTACCATGTTAGACTCCTCATGCATTTCACAAGGGTTAAAATGATTCATTTGCCTTACTACTTGAATAGAAGCATTGACAAGATGTCATCTGTTGTCCAGAGGAGGACCTATACCCAGCAAATGCATAGTTTATTCCACCATTCCTTGATCAAGATGGTGGTATTACATCAGCTAGAGAAAAAAGGCATTCCTTGAGATGTATTCATAGCCCATGAAGTCTTCACAAGCCCATAGCTTCCTCATCAACCAAACTTGCCCTCATCACCTACACAAGTGTCCTAACCTCAAGAAATCCTCCCTTCCCCCCCTTCTCTTGATGCATCAGAAGAAGAAGGAAGTGGAAATGATGAATCAAGTGAAAATGAGGGAGATAATGATAATGAGTCAAATCAAAATGAAGAAGATGAGGAGGTTGACAGTAAGAATGAATTGAGCATTAATGAAAAGGAGGTCAAAAATAAAACAGAGGACACATAGGCATAAAATGAAGAGGAAAATGATGTGGCTGCAACAGAAAATGATATTGAAGCAGAGACAGATAATGAAGATATGGAAGAATATGACAATGATAAAGATAATGACAGTGAGGACAATGCAAAAATTGAAGGCAATATTGACCAAAACGAAGCAAGCCATAGTGATGGACAAGACTTCAAAGAGGAAAACATTCATGACAGTCATGACAATAGTCATGATAGTCATGAAGAAAGTCATGAAAATAATGAAGGAGTTGAAGGGGCTGATAATCAAATTGAAGATCATAGCAGTAAAGAGGCAAGCAACTCAAATGAAGAACAAAATGAAAATGTAGAAAATAGTGAAGAGGATGAGAGTGGTGATGATGTACAAGACAATGATGAGGGAGAAAATATCATGACTGATGATACCAATAATGAAGATGAAGAAGTTTATGATAGTATCAAGGATCACAACCATGATAAAGACACCAACAAGACCACAATCACACCTCTTTCACTCGCATACTAGAGAGGGTCAAGGCTTGTGTTTGTTGCGTCCAAAAGGCAAGGGACCGTGCCATCCACCTCAACTCAACCACTAGACGAAGGAAAAAAAAAGGTAAAAGAAGAAGAAGCAGAAGATCATGAGGTGGAAAGGGAGTTTGAAATAATTCAGGTGGACAGTGATGAGGAGGAGGAGGTAAGGATCTCAAACTTGCTCATCCAAAACAAAAATGCACTCATTGAAGACCTCCAAGCCAATCTGAATAGGGCCAAAAGTGTAAATGATTCCCTTGACTTGGAAAACAGACAGCTAGGAGCACGAATTGCTATTTATGAGGCTAGAGCCATTAAGGCCCAGAAAGAAGCCCAAAGGGCACAGGTGAACCTAGAAGATTTCATGGGAACTTATGAAGAGAGTGAGGATGAGGAAGGTCAATCTAGGAGGAGGCCTAGAACCATGGGCTTGAAGAAGGCATTGGCAAGGAAAAAAGAGCAAGAAGAAACCCTAGTAGAGCAGCTCCCCCTAGATGAGCTGTTGGCCATGGATATAGCATAGGATCAAGAGCCTTGGTGGGAAAGAGCCAACATACACTTGGCGGCTAAAATGGAGAAGGCTAACAAGAATCTTGACCTCCAAAGAAGGATGACTAAGCATTATGCCCAAAGAAACCAAGTTGCAAGGGCCAAACTTAAGAAGGCCCAAACTAAGATCTAGGCACTAAAAGAAGAAAAATGCCAAGCTAGACTTGGAATTTTGGCACAAGATTCTCTACAGGTCTCTCACACCCCATGAGGGAGACATCCACCAATTTTGAATAAATTTTGACAAGTTTTTGTTTTTTGTGAATTTGTAGGCCTATAAGCGCAGTGCCACTGGCACTATGATTTTCCCTCAGGCACCCTCAGAGGGATAAATTTACATTTTTTGATTTCTCATGCCTATAAAACTATTCTCACCAAATTTCAGAGCATTTGGAGCATTTTTGACCCCTCAAAAGGTTAAAAAACACCTCATTTTTCACCTTTTTGCCTCATTTTTAGGCCTGACGGTGTACTCAGAGAAGTTTTGAAAATTTGACATTTTGAACAGGTTACATGTTCTCAATCAGAAAAAAAAAGGTATATCTAGATAGAATACTCAACAGGCTTTCCAACAGGCCATCACGGAGAAAAATCCGACATCAAGAATTCCCCAAAACTTGGCTGCAACAGGACCTATTTTCTTCCTAGGATGGCACTGCGCGTATAGACAACACTGTGTGTTTTTGGCCAAAAATCAACAAAACACACTCATTTTTTGCAAAATGATATTTTTATGTTTTTTGAGGCAAATCACTCTAGAATTATTTGCTATAATTTTTTTTGGCATTTATTTCATGGGATATTTTGTGCCTTGGGCCTTGCATAGTCTCTTGGGCATTTATGACATTTATGAGTGATTTTGACATTTTCCAACCCTATCTAGGGTTTTTTCCCTACTTTGATAAATAAATAGAGCATGAGGGTTTCATTGTAAATGTTTTCATTTGATGATTTTTGAAATAAATACATGGTTTTCTTGAGTTCGAGGAAGAAATTGGTCTTGTGGAGTTTGTGAATGGTCTGCTTTGATTGATGATGAAGGAGGATAGTTTGTAGGATCCCTGAACATGGTTAATGGTGATGTGTCTCTGTTTAGTTCTTGTTTCCTTATGTATCATTTTGTTACATCCTTTTATGTTGTAGTAGAATAGAATAGTATAGGCTAATAAATGTTGTTTGAGGCACCTTAGTCGTTCCTTCTTTCTATTGTCTTTATGTTTTCCTCTACTGGGTCAGTTTAAGGAATTCTTAGTTGCTTATTAGACCTACCTATGCTATTTTATTCCATGAATGGTTCAATATAGTAGTTTTCAAATATGTTTTACAGTTAGCCCTACTTATTTGATGCTATCTAAACTCTGTTTTGGAATCTCTCTTTGAAGTACTACTTGTTAGGTTTTAGCCAAAGAGGCCATGCTCTGATCATGCCCTTTGTCCATGCTTGAGAAGTTGCCTTAAAATTCTTTGTAGCTTGATCGTATATGCTTAGGAGTTCCCTCTTCCTTGATTAAAGTTATGTGTTATCTTGTATGTTTTCTAACCTTGAAGGTGAAATCACTAGAAGCTAGATAGGTTTCTTGCTTTCTATGGTTCACTGAATTGTTCATCTTGAATGCTTGTTTGCTTAAGTATAATAAAAAAGCTATTGTTTTGCCCTGTCTTACGATTATGTCCTTATGTTGATCAGTATTCGAGACCACCTTGTTTAAAAGGTACTTATTTAAGGATTCTTCATTGCCCTTACACACCTAATATTCTCACAAACTTTATGTTCATTTATCTTCACACATGCCTTAAAAATCCATTTGACCATGCTATATTTTCCCTATTATCCATCTTGTTTTATTTTTGAGATATCCATAACTTTCATAGACTCCATAGCCCAATGATTTGAATACCTCTCACTCCACCTATTCTACTTGATCATTTTACCCAACCAAAACAAACAACAAACCCTACACTTAACAACTAGCCTAAAATCAACCATCTAAAGCTAACAAGTTGAAATCCTTTGCACAAAATAGAGAGAGCCCTCTCTGAGTCTAGGAAGCTAGGTCCTAGGACTCCAAAGACTAGTCTGATGTTATCCTGTGCATTTGGTCTACCAATCTATCAAATCACGGGACCCTAACAGTTTGAAGAATGACATGGAAGCTAAGATGGATTGCATGGAAGCTAAGATCAATTGTATAGAAGAAAAAATGAAAGCAAACATGGAAGGTTTGAAGTAAGGTTTGGCTAAGTTGCTAAAATAAATTATTTGTAATGAAAAAAAGGTAGTAGAGGAAACTCTCGATGAGAAAAAAATAAACATTAGTCATGATTTCATAAACTCTAATGTTGGATTGAAGACCCACCATTTTCCAAATATCGATATGAGGAAGTTTGATGGAAAGGATAATGTAAGATGGATACTACAGATGGTGCAATATTTTGATCTCCATAATGTGAAAAACATAGAAAAGGTATGTATTGCAAATTTATATTTATAACAAAATACATTTTTATGGTACTGATGGAATTTATCTCATAAAAAAATTGTCACTACATGCACTAAAGAAAGGGCGACCTTACCTAATGGAAAGACAGATCAAGGTAAAAACTGATCATGATAGTTTTAAATAATTTTTGGAACAAAGACTATCTTCAAAAGAGCAACAAAAATGGGTCACAAAGATGTTGGGTTATGAATTTGAAATCATCTACAAAACATGGAAGCTAAATGTTGTTGCAGATGCACTCTCAAGAAAGGATGAGGATGTGGAATCATTTCTTGGTGCCATTTCTATTATCCAACCATATTGGATAACTGAAGAAAGGGAGGAATGGAAGAATGATTAAGAAGTGTGGACACTCATTCAAAAGTTGCAGCAAGATCCCAGTACATCTAATACATTTAGTTCGAAAAATGATTCCTTATGGTACAAAGAATTTTTATATATTAGTAAGAATTCCCAACTAAAACAAAAGATTCTTTTGGAATTGCATACCTCTCACTTAGGAGGACATTGAAGATTTTTAAAAACTTACCACAGGGTGAAGACAAATTTTTTTTGGGATGGCCTTAAATCTGATATTCAAAATATTGTGGTGGAATGTTTAGTTTTCTAGCAAAATAAAGTTGAGACAATTAAGACCCCTGGTCTGCTACAACCTTTATCCATTCCAAGTCAATATTGGGAGGAGGTTTCAATGGATTTTATAGTAGGTTTACCTAGGTTCGAAGGAAATAATGTCATCATGGTGGTATTTGATAGACTTACCAAGTATGCACACTTTTGTGCATTATCTCATCCATTTAAAGCGAGTACAATTTCTACTGCATTTATGGAAACAATTCAAAACCTACATGGAAACCCAAATATTATTTTGAAAGATAGAGATCCCATTTTAACTGGAGATTTTTTGATGGAATTATTTTCTTGTTTGGGTACTCAACTAGCTCATAGCTCAACTTATCATCCTCAATCAAATGGGAAAACTGAGATAGTGAACACATTTTTGGAAGGATATCTTCGTTGCCTTGTATCTGATAAAGAAATGTAATGGGTCAAGTGGTTACCTCTGGCTGAATGGCGGTATAGCACTTCCTTCCACACTACTGCAAAAATGACCCCATTTATGGCACTTTATGGATATCATCCACCATCCATTACATCATCTTTAAGAGAAAATTCTAAGGTTCAAGAAGTGGAAGATCACATCCAGCATCAAAAAAAGGTTCTCCAACTCTTAAAGGATAACCTAAATTTTGTGCACAATCGAATGAAACAACATGCTGATCAACATTGCAAGGAGAGAAGTTTTGAGTAGGAGACTGGGTATTTTTATGGCTACAAGGATAAAAAAAATGTACCTAAAGCAAGAGAAGAAGAATAATAAATGATCGCCAAAGTACTATGGTCCTTACAGGTGTTGCAAAAGATTGGTACTATGGCATACAAATTGGAGCTTCCTGCTTCTTCCCGAGTGCACCCAGTTTTCCATGTTTCATACTTAAAGAAGGTTAGAGGTGACAAAATTCCAGTTCAAACAATATTTCCAGAACTTGACGAGGAAAGAAAAATCATATTGGAACTTGAAGTAGTCACAGAAAGAAGAATTTGACAGCTACAAAATCGATCAATTTCAGAGTATCTCATTAAGTGGAATAACTTACACACTGAAGGTTCCACATGGGAGGATGGGAATTTTATACAAAAGCATCCATAACTACTCAATCTTTGAGGACAACACTTTTTTGAAGGAGAGGGGCATGTTAGGTCCCTATATTACTAGTGTATTCCATTATTTTTGTTACTATAGCCCCCTTATTGTTATTGTTGTACCCCTATAGTCCAAATATTGTTATTATCGTGCCCCATAAAATCCCACTATTGTTATTTTTGTGCGCTTACATTACAATTGTTAGGTCATCTAGGATTATATTGTGACGCCTTGGTAGAAAATAGGTTTTTTTATTTGTATCATCCAAGAATTGATTATTTATGTAATATAAAGGAGGTTTCCCCCTAGAAGAGGATTATTTCTAAGTTTTTGATCTCTCTTTTCTTCTATTTTGTGAGCTTTTTTCATAACATTGTTTCACTTGGTCCCGTAATTTTGATATAGCATGTTGTTATTCTTCATCTTCATGAGTCATAGTATATATTTATGAGGGACTAATGGGTGTAGAAATTTTTTTTTTGGAGGAATCTTAGAACCAAATAATGATATCTATGCTTCAATATCCCCTTGGAATCACTTCAAACTTATTTTTCAAACAAAAGTTATCGAATTTTTTAAAAAAGTACACAAATTTTTCATTCTTTTAGGAGCACGATCATGAAATAGTTGTAACTCTGTGATTTCTGATCTACAAGGTTAAAAATTTGGTCCCATGGTAGCCCTATTAATATTATTTCCAATTCCACAAGTAAGACCAATATTTGATTCTTCAATATATAGTTATACCAAATCTCCAACAATGACCTGATTACAGACCGATTCAGTATAGAGAACTTGTACGGAGTTCCACATTTCAATTCTTTAACATTATGCCCTGAAAATAACACCCAAAAAAATACAGTCTGTTTGATTTTAATGACTTATTATGAAATTCAAATTTGATGCTCAGAGAGAAAGTTATGATGATTTTCCCTAAGTCACCTATTTGAGACTGAATTGTAGAGCCTACAAAAAACCTAAATTCCTCGAATCATATCTACAAAAATATAGCAAACCAATATCTTAAATTCGCACACGAGGTTCACCAATATTTTGGCTCGACGTCATTGCAATTTCAACTTCTGAATATACATAGAAAAATTGTTATATCTAAAATTCCAATATGTTCTATTTGAAGAAGTGAAACCCTAGAACCCAAAGCTCTGATACCAAATGTTATGAAACTGACTGACAAAGTAAAATAAAATATAGTTCAATGACTTAAAAATTATCCTCACCGATGGGGAAACCTCCTTTACATTACATAAATGAAAAATTCTTGGATGATACAAATGAAAATACCTCCTTTGTATATATAGGTGTCTAAAGAGGATTGGTGTTAAACTTTGAAGATTTTATAGTAATCTCTTGTAGAGAGGTGCCTTGGAGATAACATTGTGCAAATTGATAAGTGATCGAGGCTCCCTAATTTGAAATATATAGGGTAGATATTTCGACCTTCGCTTGAAATATTGTGTGGATCCATCCCCTAACACCCTAATCATGTCTTCAAATTGGACAAAAGATTCCTCTTTCCTTTGTTTCCATATTAGAGTTACCTACTAGTCCTCTAGAAAAATATGAGGAGTTTCTATCACTATTATAGAATTAGGGTATTCTACCCTAATCCACAATAGGGTGGAAAATTATTCCTTGAATTGTTTCTTAACCACTTTTAACCTCATTTCCTCTTTCCTTATTGTACATAACACACATGGAGATTGCGATTCCAAGATGGTGACTATGATAACACAAGGTTGTAGAGGTAAAAACTCAAACAACCTAGATTTATCCTCTACACACCGTAACAAATTTCCTATAGGTTTGGATATGGGATTCACCTTGGTCCGCTAAATTAGAATTTGATACTTGTACCATTGCTTCCTAAGAAAAAATTTGTAGGTCCTAGTTGGTTGTATACAAGTAGACAACTCTAAGGATAAATGTGCCATAACCCCTAGAGAATACTCCATGTCTATGATTTGACTATCCTTAGTTGTTTTTATCCCTTTTTCATTTTCTAGTTTCGATTGACCTATCTATTCTTTTTTTTTCCAATTTCTCCATGGTATTTCCTCCTAAATTTTGAGAACTATCAAATCCTCATTAATTTTAGTCAATTTTAGTATGCAATAATGAAACCTCCCCTACAACTTTCTCAATTTAAATTCTCTTCCATTTATGGGTCTCTATCATAGCCTTTTAAATTTCTGGCATGGCATGAGGTAAGAGATGGACTGATTATATTCATCCCATAGTTTATGGCCCAACAACCATTACAGGTTTTTGTTGTACCCTTCATGTCTCTTCCTTGGTAAATCGTTCATCTTTAGGTAATTCTTTTCATTTTTCAATGTTATTCTCAAAATTTGGTTTTTCTATAGGGGATTCATGTTTCTTCTACATGGACCACAACAATAAAAGAGTCCTTCATCTTGGGAGCTAATTTAGTTCTATGTCTACGCCTTATGAGGACTTGAGGCTCAAATTTAATCACCAATGACCTTTCCTTTGGTTAAGAGGTTGCTCCAATTTTAACTAGTGTTGATGCAATATATTTCTCACTTAATCCCAATTTAATATTCATTTTATTCCTCTTACAAGATATAGTACTTGTCATTTCTTTCTCCTTCCCCCTTTTCATGACTATAATACCAATCCATTTTAAGGCTTATTTTGTCTCCAAGAAAACCTATTTATTAATATCTACAAAAATAATGAATTGGACATAATGTTTCATGTGTTGTAGATAATAAAAAACTATTTATTTAGTAAGTCCATGATGATCCAGGGCTTCATGCTGCCCTTGCTTTACCTTACTTCTCATCTCATATAATGAATATAACAAAAAATACAAGATAATTAAAGCCTATTATGGATGGAGGTGGGGCATATGTTTGGCATGATGGATTAGTTTAAATTGGTATGCATACACCAAATTGAGCCTACCATCACATGATATATAATTAATTTTGTGATATGCTATCTCATTCAATGATGCTCATAGGATTTCCATTTTCACTCTGTTATTATTATCTATGTATTATTAATGATCAAGGAACACATTTGTTTTGGCTAGAGTGGCTTCTCACCTCTCTTCCATATCCCATGGTAATCCTTGTGATTATGATCATTAGTTTTTCATTTAAAATGACCTATAACCCTCTTAAAATAGCTACACAGTCTTTCCGTATGAAACTTTGGAAATTTGAAGAAAACTGAAGAAAAATTTTAAAATCTTAGCCTTTTCATTTCAAAAAATATTCTAACTAATGGATATTTTGGAAAATATCCACCACCTTAGAATTTTGATAAGTCCCATAAGGATCTATAGGTTGTCTTCTTTTGAATACTATCCCAACTAAATGTTTTTGTATATTACTTCAATGAGGGTGCATTTTTAGGAAGTTTTTTTATTGAAAAGGGTCTCCTATAGCTTAACTTATATTTCTCCTATTATTAGGAAATTAAATCTAGAAAGGGCTATTGATCCATGTGAAGATAACTATAGAAAGGGATTAGAAAAAAAAAATCACATTTAATAGTCAATCAATAAATTCATGTATAAATTGTTAATATAAATATTCAACAATAATTTGAATTATGAAACTCGAGAAGAGAAAAAAATGAGATCATCCTATCTCCTTTAGAATTATAATATTCCTTTTCCAAATCCTAAATGAGGGCCTTCTTTTTACTGATGTCTCTCAATCATATAGAAGTGTTCCTATAGTAAGTTTAGTTTTCTTAAAAGGGAACAAGTGGATAAAGGCTGAGTTCTACTACAAGTGAGAGCACTATCAATCAAATTTTCCATACTATTGGTTGAGAGGATCCTCATAAAGTCTACCAAAACATTCAATTGAGCTACAGAAGGAAGTCAAAATATCCCACAGGTGGAATAATAATTCAATCAATGCTAATGTTATGCAACCAACTCCCAAAATAGAAGAAAATATAGTTCAACAACTTTAAGATTATCCTCTTCAAGGGGGAAAGCTCATTTGCATTACATAAATGAACAATTATTGGATGATAAAAGTGATAAGACCTGCTTTGTATATATAGGATTTTAATGGGTCATAATATAATCAGAGCCTACATAACAATAATAATGTAAGGGCACAAAAATAACAATAGTGGGATTCTATGGGGCACAACAATAATAATATGGGGGCTACATGGGCACAACAATAACAATAAGCGGGCTACACTAGTTATATGGACCTAACATGCCCCTCTCCTTAAAAAAAAATTTGTCCTCAATGCTTGAGTAGTTATGAATGATTCTTTATAAAATTATCATTTTCTCATGTGGAATCTTCAGTGGGTAAGTTTTTACACTTAATGAGATACTCCGAAATTGATCGATTCAGTAGTTTTCGGGTTCTTATTTTCGTGACTGCTTCAGGCTCAAATATGATTTTTCCTTCTTTGTAAAGTTTTGGAAACACAGTTTGAATTGGTAGCTTATCACCGATAACCTTCTTTAAGCATGAAACATGGAAAAATAGGTGTACTCGGGAAGATGTAGGTAGGTCCAATTTGTATTCCATATTACTAATCTTTTGCAACAACTTGTAAGGACCATAGTACTTGGGTGATAATTTATTATACTTCTTAGCGTTCTTGAGGGACCTCCTCCCAATGCTGAATTGGAATGGCTAAAGGTTGTAACAGGCTCACGGTATTAAGTGTCTCAAATTTACTTTGTTGGAGAACCGAATTTTCTACCACAAAATTCTGAATATCAGATTTAAGGCGATTCCAAAAAAAATCCTTCTTGACCCTGTGGTAATTTTTAAAAAATATCGAGTGCCCTCCTAAGGGAGAGGTGTGCCACTCCAAAATAATATTTTGTTTGAGTTGGGAATTCTTACAAAGATATAAGAGATATTTGTACCATAATGAATAATTTTTCCAACAAAATGTATGATATGTACTAGGATATTTTTGCAACTTTTGAATGAGTGTCCACACCTATTCATCATTCTTCCATTCATCTCTTGCTTCAGTTATCCACTTAGGATGGATAATAGAAATGGCATAGAGAAATGATTCCACATTCTCATATTTTCTTGAGAGTGCATTTGCAACAACATTTTGCTTCCCTTTTTTGTATATGATTTCAAAGTCATAACCCAACATCTTTGTGACCCATTTTTGTTGCTCTTATGAAGATAATATTTGTTCCAAAAAGTATTTAATACTATCATGATTTGTTTTTACAATGAAGTGTCTTCCCATTTGGTAAGGTCACCATTTCTTTAGTGCATGTAGTATTTCCAACATTTCCTTATCATGAATAGGTTTGTGTAAATACTTTCCTTTGATTGAACTACTTTCAAAAGAAATGGATCTTCCTTCTTGCATTAAAATGACACCAATTCCATTTCCTGAGGCATCACATTACACAATAAAGGTTTTTCTAAAGTTTGGCAGATCTAAGAATGATTCTTGGAACATTTCCTCTTCAAGATGTTCAAAGGACTTAGTTGATTCTAGAGTCCAATAAAATGCATCTTTCTCTAGTAATGGTGTTAGAGGTGTAATTATTCTCCCATAATTGTTAACAAACTTGGGATAATATGCTTTCAACCCTAGAAATCCTCGAAGAGGCTTTATGGTTGTGGGGATTTTCCATTCCTTAATGGATTTAATTTTGTTAGGGTCTACCTTAACATCCTCATGAGATACAATATGACCCAAATATTCCACCTCATATACTCCAACTAAAAATTTGGATGTTTTTTCATATAATTGATTCTCCTCTAATATTTTGAGCACCTTGTCAACATGTTGAACATTATTCTTCCAAGACTTATTGTAGATCAATATATCATCAAAATACTAACACAAATTTTCTAGGAAGGGTTTGAAAATGTGATTCATCAAACCTTGAAGTTTGGAAGGTGCATTAGTAAGGCCGAAAGGCATGGACAAAAAATCATAATGACCCTCATGAGCTCTGAATTTTGTTTTGAAAATGTCTTCAGTATTAATTTTAATTTGATGATATCCTGAATGAATATCCATCTTGGTGAAGTAAATTTATCCATGTAATTCATCCAACAATTAAGCAATTACACAAACAAGAAATTTATCTTTAATAATGAACTATTTGAGCTCCCTATAATTGAATAAATACACCATGATCCATCCTTCTTATGAATGAATACCACTGGAGAAAGTAAATAACTTTGACTAGGTTGAACTATACCAACCTCTAGCATTTCTTCAACCATACAATCAATTTCACTATTTTGGGCATAAGGATAGCTGTAAGGCTTGATGTTTGGAGGAACACTTCCCAGAATCAAATGAATAACATGATCATGATCACAACTATGTAAGAGGCCTTTGGGAGTCTCAAACACCTTGGAATGTTTTTCCAATACTTTCTGGAGATCCAGAGAAATAAATGATTTCGATGTTTGAACCTCTAGTGAGCATAATTGTGTAATGACACCTCATTTTTCTTTCTTTAGAAGCTTTTAATGCCATTAGAGCTGATTATATTTCTTGGTTTCCTCACTATACCCATTAATTCAACTTCCTTTCCTTCAAAAAAAAAATCAAGAAAAGCTCTTGGAAATTAAAAGTTATCGTCCCTAAAGATTGTAAGAATTGGACTCCTGGTACGTCATCAACACCATCCATTGGAATGAAACACATTGGAATATTCAATACATATTCCCCCATGGTTAGCTTGATATTATGTCACTTTATAGAGAAATTTATAGTTCCTCCATTTATAACCATCACTTGACACTCTCGTGCTCGGTATAGGAAGCAATTCCATTCCTTGGTTATCTTACAATGAATAAAATTATTGGCACTACCCAAATAGATCAACACTATTAAAATTTTCTTCTTCATATATCCTTCTATGTGTAGAGTTTTAGGAGTGGTAATTCCTGCCAATGTATTACAAGATATTTTAGGATTCATTTCTTCTTTTTCTCTGGGGTTGGTTCTTGTTGTATATCCTCGTCATTTGATGTTTTTTGTTCCTTTTATTACTCCTCTTCACAATCAATGTAAAATAATTTCTTCTCAACGCACTAGTGACCTTTAGTGTATTTTCTATCACAATCATAAAAAATACATTTTTCTCTTGTTTCCTCCAATTTTTGTGGTGTTAAACTTGTAGGTTGTGGAACGCTAGGAGAAAAAACACTTCCATAATTCCACTTTCAACTTTTCTTGCCACCCTGAATGCCTTCTCCAATGAATCAGGTTCCCAAAGGAAAACCTCATTTTGGATGTTATCCTTTGAAGTAATTATGAATACATAAATCCTATGCTCCTTTCGAAAATTAGTTACCTTGATATTCAATTTTTGGAAGTCCTCAATGTGCTCTGTCATTGAACCCTTTTGTTTGAGATTTATCAATTGGCTAAAGAATGTGTTCCTATTTGTATCCTCATAGTGTGCTATCATTTCCTCTGTAAAAACTGACCAAGTTACAAGTGTTTTACGAGAAAAAATCCATTGATACCATACAAACTGATTTGGTTTTAAATATAAAATTTCAATTCATATATTTTGTGTGTGTTACACATCACGAAGATCAAAATATTCCTCCATCTATAGTAGCCATGTTACCAGACCCCTTCCATCAAAATTCCCCATATCGATATTTGTAATGTGTTATTTTTTAAACCCAACATTGGAGTCTCTAAAACAATAATTAATATTCCTTTTGTCCCCATCATGATTTTCATGGATTACGTTGTCACCATTGGGAAGCCTTTCTTACAACAAATTTTCCAAACCTTCCATGCATGCTTTTAAACCATTACTGTATCCTTTTAAACCATCTATGTAACCTTTTATTTCTTCTTTTAAACCATCCATTTCCCCTTTTAGTTCATCATTGGTTTCTCTTTGTGAGAGCTAAATTTGTTTCACTTGGTCCCATAATTTTGATATACCATGTTGTAATTCTTCCTCTTTGTGCGTCATAGTATATTTTTTTGAGGGATTAATGGGTGTGGAATTATTTTGTTTTGGAGGAATTTAGAACCAAATATTGATATCTATGCCTCAATATTCCCTTGGAATCATTTCAAACTGATTTTTCAAACAAAATTTATCCAATTTTTTTAAAAAAGGACACAAATTTTTCTTTGTTTTAGGAGATCGACCTTGAAATGGTTGTAACTTTGTAATTTCAGATCTATAAGGTTTAAAATTCAGTCTAGTGGTAGCCCTATAAATATTCTTTCCAAGTAAGACCAATATTTAATTCTTCGATATATAGTTATACAAAATCTCCAACAATGACCTGATTATAGACCGATTCAGTAGAGAGAACTTGTACCGAGTTCCACATGTCAATATTTCAACCTTCGACCCTGAAAATGATACCTAAAAAGCTATATACCATTAAATTTTAATTTGTTTTTAGGAAATTCAAATCTGATGCTCGGAGAGAAATTTATGATGATTTTCCCTATGTCACCTATTTAAGACTAAATTGTGGAGCCTGCAAAAACTCTAACTTCCTCAGATCATATCTTCGAAAATATAGTGAGCCAAGATCTTAAATTCGTACACTAGGTTTACCAATTTTCAACATGACATCCTTGCAAATTTAGCTTCTGATTTTTCGTAGAAAAAGGTTATAGATAAAATTAAAATAAGTTCTGTTTGAAGAAGAGAGACCCTAGAATCCAAAGCTCTGATACCAAATGTTATGAAACCAACTCACAAAATAGAAGAAAATATAGTTCAACGACTTAAAAATTATCCTCTTCGAGGGGGAAAACTCATTTAGATTACATAAATGAACAATTCTTGGATGATACAAATGAAAAAAAACCTTTTGTATATATAGGTGTATAAGGAGGAGTGGTGTGTTAAAATTTACCACTATGCAGTTTGTTTCAATATTTTTAAGTAATCTCTTATAGAGAGGTGCCTTGGAGATAACATTGTGCAAAGTGATAAGTGACAGAGGCTTCATAATTTGAAATCTATAAGGTAGATATTTTTAACTTCTCTTGAAATATTTTGTGGATCCATCCCCCAACAAGCTCATCATGTCTTCAAAGTGAAAAATGGATTCCTCTTGCCTTTTTTTTCCATATTGGAGTTACTTACTAGTCCTCCAGAAAATATGATGAGTTTCTATCACTATTATAGAATTGGGGTCTTCTACCCTAATCCATAGAGGGGTGGAAAACTCTTCCTTGAATTTTTTCTTAACCTATTTTAACATCTTTTCCTATTTCCATCGAGGATTTTGAGGCCATTAGTTGTACATAACCCACATGAATATTGGGATTCTTAGAGGGTGACTATGATAACACAAGGTTGTAGAGGTAAAAACTTAGACAACCTAGATTTATCCTCTACAAACCCTAACAAATGTCCTATAGATTTGGATATGGACTTCCCCTTGGTGAGCTGAATTAGAATTTGATGCTTGTACCATTGCTTCCTAAAAGAAATGCATAGGTCCTACTTGGTTTTCTACAATTAGACAAATATAAGGATAAATGTGTCATAGCCCCTAGAGAATACTCCAGGTTTATGATCTAACTATAATTAGTTGTTTTTATCCCTTTTTATTTTGCAGTTGCTATTGACGTATTGGTTATTTTTTTTTTCTGATTGCTCCATGTTAGTTTCCCCCTAAATTTTAAGGACTATCAAATCCTCATTACGGTTGGTCAATTTTATTTTGTAATATTGGCACCTCCACTACAACTTGCTCAATTTCAATTCTCTTCCATTTACGGGCCTCTATCATAGCCTTTTAAATTTTTAGCATGCCATGAGGTAAGAGATGGGCTGATTATAACCATCCCATATCTGATGACCCAATAATCCTTACACGTTTTTGTTGTACCCTTCATTTCTCTTACTTGGGAAATCATTAATCTTTAGGTAATTATATTCATTTTTCAATGTTATTCTCAAGAATTGGTTCTTCTATAGGGTCTTAATGCTTCTTCTACATGGATCACAACAAGAAAAGAGTCCTTCATCTTAGGAGATAATTTAGTTCTAGGCCTATGTATTATGAGTAATTGATGCTCAAATTTAATCACTAATGACCTTTTCTTGGGTTAAGAAGTTGCTCCCATTTTAACTAGTGTTGATGAAATTTCTTTCTCACTTAATCCCAATTTAATATTCATTTTATTACTCTTACAAGATGTAGGACTTGTGGCTACTTTCACATTTCCCCTTTTCATGACTATAATACTAGTCCCTTTAAGGCTTATTTTGTATCCAAGTGTAATATTCCCAAATGGGAAAAGAAGGAATATAGTACAAAACCATGGAAATAGCAGTGTTAAACATTACATAAATAATGGAGACCAATATGGAGCTTCTTTAAACATCATAAAAGCAGAAAATATGTATAAAATAATGGGCCACATAGTATAGAACAAGATAGTACAAGCCTCCAATAGACAAAACCCTCAATAAGAGGTGCTGCTACTATATCAAAAATGTCGGAAGACTACTACAATGCAGTTATAAAAGCACTGCTACATCAGATGGATATAAAAAATATGAGGGGATGATATATTCCTCAAAAGATACAACCAATACAGATCTAGGCTCTATACAACCTCCAATAAATAACCCCCAAAGGGTTTTCAGAAATACACCACTATACAAGATGGGAATGTAATATTGCCAAATGGGAAAAGGAGGAATATAGTGAAAAATGTTGGAAAAATAGTGTAAATAATCATATAAAAGAAAGAGGCCAATATGGGGACCTTTCATATGTTATAATAGCAACAAAATATTCATAATAAATAGGCCATAAGATACATAATAAGTAAGTACAAGTCTCCAATGGACAAAATCCCTCAAAAAGAGGTGCTGCAACTATATATAAAAGAAAGAAGACCCTTACAATGTTGTTTTATTAGCTCTGGTACAGAAATTTTTATACATCAGATATAGGGCTGATATGTGCCTCAAAAGATAGATCTATTTTAGATCTGAGCACTATACAACGTCCTTTGAAGAACCCCTTAAGGTTTTTCAGCAAAACACCAAGTATAAGATGTAGATATAAGCCCTAAGGCTGCAGATCCATTGCAAAATACAGATCTGGAAAGTGTGGCTGATATGATATGATCAATAGAATAGCCTCCTCCAATAGATCCTTTAAGTGAAAGGTAGATCCCCTTCACTAGAAAATTAGCTCTCCAAATGGTGTGCTAAACCACCCTGCAACTCCTCCTACTGAAATAACGCAGATTTGGAAGAAAACTGTGCCGTAGGGATAAATATATGGTTGGCCTAATGCCAAGATCTGAAAATATGCACAAAGGCCTTCAATATTGTCCTCCCAATTGAAAGGAATCCTCGTCCATTGAAAATGAACAATGAAATCGCCTAGATCTAGTCTCCACTTGCTGCAACCTACAAAAAAACCAAACACTCAATAGGATCTGCACTGTAGATGAAAGAAGAATCTTTTCCTTAAGCCTAATTGTGGACAATGTAGTACAAGACTCCTCCAAGAGCTTCTCAATGGAAGAGGTGGGGTTCCTGATCAGGAACACCCAGTGCTAAACAACACTCAAACTCAGCTAAACAACAAGAGAAAGATATATGTCTAAGAAGAACACATATTCAGAAATATCAATATGCATGCATAATGAAAAATGGCTACCATACTCTTCCTTAAATAAGATATGAGCTTGCAAACCCTAAGCCCCATCCAATAATAGAACTATTTTCACACAAAGCATCTCCATCTAAAACTGTGTTGTCTCTCATTGATGACCACTCCCCCATGACAACGTTGTTGATTTGGTCAAGGTTGACCCAGTCAAGGTGATCCAACCCCTTTTCACACCAAAGGGTGCTTAGTTAAGCTGCCAAGATTTATCTCTTTCACATTTGGAATTGATTGATTGATTCATTATTATGGAAAATTATGGACCTCCATTGTCCTTTTATTCCTTTAACAAATCAGCGAAACAAAATTGAATATTCCAACTAGCTCATGGCTAATTGGGAATATTATAGTCCTCCCTTCCCAAATTTTGCTTGTCCTCAAGCAACTGACAAGGGGAGTGCTGCAACTCTCCATAATTGGTGACACAAACATGTGATAAGTTTCCTTCATAAGCTAAGTGTCTACCAATCCATCCCTCAATGAATTTCTCCTCCAAATTTCTCATGAGATGCAAATAATCCATCCCATAAGGAGACAATAGTTCAAATGAAACAAACATTGTTTTCCCATTGTTCTCCCTGAAACATGTAGCATAATTAACATGGAGAATCTCTCTCCCATAGGGCACATACATTCCTCCCATCCTCCCTCAAAACATTCCCATAAAAAGTATAAGTACATCATCAATGTGTGGGATCAAAACTAAGTACATACAAACAAAAATTTGCATAAATGGAGGTGGGTCATAGTCCCACATATGGAACTAGCCTAGTAAATCTCCTGAATGCATCAGATCATGATGTGGTAAGTGGTTTTCCCACCACTTAATTTCTGCCCAAGTCATATCACCGTCGTTGAAAGTGTGAGATATATTTTGTGCTTTTGGATTGCACCCACAATGATACAAAATATCCCTTTGTCCTGCAAGGGAGTGGCCATGTTTAGAAATGTTTGTGGCCTAAATCTGGCCATGAAGTTTATAGGGAATAATTCTCCTTCTTGGAGCTATGGCCTGCATATACATGGTAAAATAATGCAAATGATCATCAAATGAATGCATGTTTTTTGCCAAAAATATTCCTCATACAAATGGAGTGGTGCATAGATATATCTCCTCTCATTCTAAAAGAGGAAAGAGGTGGCTGAAGTAACTCCTTCATAGAGTCATGTCTCTCTTCCAACTCCACATGGTTCATGCATCTTTGAAAATGTTGATATAGTTCTTCTTCAAATCCTTCCCAAGTGTAGCTTTCCATGACAGTGTTGTAGGCCTTCATGGAATAAGTATGGCTGAAAAAGAACTCTTCATAAGCTCTTTGTAGTAACTTCTCCTTGAGCTTGGAGGCTCTAGATAAGAACATCCTACCATGATAATAGATGAATTCTTCTTGGAATGAATAGCCCTCTTCATGTAGCTGGTCATCAAGTATCATGCATGTGAAAAGATCCTTGGAATAATCCACCAACAATTGGGATTTCCAATATGGATCAATCTTCCATACTGACAGTGCTGATGATCTATCATAAAGAATGTTTGTCATATGGTTGTTCTTCTCCTTGACATATCCCATGCCAAAGGTATATATTGGAAGGTTGCTATTCCTTCCTTGCTGCCCTTCTTGCATATGCATATGCTCAAGTAAATATTGAAGCTTTTGGAAGTTAGTCTCCCATGGGAAGCTATCATCCATCCAAAACTTCTTTTGTTTAGCCAAAGCATGCATATGCAGCCACCATATTCTATTATGTATGGAATATTTCTATCCAAGTGAGAACATATTCTAAGTCTTCATAGCCAAGGAATGGTCTCCTTTCCCCATGATGGTATCATCCTCCAAACCTGCAGCATCTCCTATCAGCGCAGTATGAGATGTGAGAGCGGGTAATGATGATAGTGGGAGGATGTCTCCCTCCTCCTTGAGTCTACCCAAGACTCTCAACGTTGTATCATGGTCTTCTAATTCTCTCATCCCTCTTGGATCTATTCTTGGAGCATCATGTAGTGAGACATCTATCACCAAATCTGGATAAGGTGGCCTCCCAAGTGGTTTACCACAAGATAGTGATGTCTCATGGACCATTCTCATCTGCATAATAGATGGGATCATCATGTCCCTGCTTCCACTGTGCAAATTCAACTCTGTTTCATGTGTGGAAGATTTATGAAAGTTGGGTACCACTCTTAATGATGCAAGAGTCCCTATAGTTGGATCAATTGCTCAATATTGACCCCTAGGTGGTGGTGGATCATCTCCTGCTATTCCAACACTATGGCCACTTTCTTTTTCTTGTTCTTCTTCCTCCTCATCATCTGAGAAGACCTCTATGTAGTGTGCCTTTCCTGATGCACATCTATCTCCGGGTGCCCAAGCTTCTTGGCATGTGAAGCAAAGCTTCCTTCTCCTCAAATATTTTTGGACATCACAATCAAAAGGTTTTTTATATTGGCTCTCATTTGAAGGAGGAGCCTTCTCTTCTTTTCCCTTTGATGGAAAAGAGGGCTTGTGCTGAAAAGTTGCCTTTTCTTTTGGCAAGGCATCTTGAAGGTCTCTAGCCATTTAAATGACATCTTGTAGGGTAGTGGGCTTGGTAGAATTAACCAACCCATGAAGAGGTTCATCTAACCCATCAATGAAAATATACACACTTCTTGCTACAGATAAATCAGGAACCATGACAAAAAGTCTTAAAAATTCAGAAATGTATGTTTTTGGATTACCTGATTATTTTAGCTTTGCAAGTCCCATGAATGATGCTTCAATATCTCTTCTAACAAACCTTTCCACCAACCTTCTAGTGAACTCTGAATATTCAGTTAAATTGGAATGTCCTAATGTAGACAAGCCATGGAACCACTAGTCATGTGCTTCACCCTCAAGGTGCAGCGCTGCAATCTTAATGGCCTCCATTTATAGATGTTCAACTGGAAGTAGATGCCAAGTTTCTCTACCCATGATTTGGAAATGCACTTGGATGACCCATCAAAATTGGGTAAAAATAATCTTCCCATAGTGTGGTGTCGATCATGATTCTGAATGAATCCACCACTTCTATTATGATGCCTTGGTCTTCTATTATCCTTGATTTGACAAAATTCTTGAAAAATCAAGTGTTCCTTGAATATCTGAGTTTGAGACTCATACTCCATTAAGTATTTTTCAAGGGATTCTTTCTCTTGAAACCCTTCATTTCCCACAACAAAAAATGTAGGCATTGTAGAGCATTGCGAAACTTGTGGTTGTTGCACTCATTGATCATTCTAGTGATGAGACATGTCGGAGCCTTCACCATGATGAAATCCTTTATGGGATTCCTTGAATCTATCCATTATCATCTCATTGATCTCTCCAACAATGTCTTGCATGGCTCTAAGAAGGATATTAGGGAACTCCTTCTCTTCATCTTCTCCTCCAGATAAAGGGGTTTTACCCTTGTCTTCTTTGTAATTTGTATAATCAAAATTTTGGTGTCTTCTTCTTTGATACCTCTTCTCTAGTAAGAGGATCTCCTTCTTCAAATGACATATTGGCTTTTCAAGATGCACATGCTGTGCCAAGATTATGCTCTGATACCACTGTAATATTCCCAAATGGGGAAAGTAGGAAGATAGTGCAAAATGCTGGAACAATAGTGTAAATAATAATATAAAAGCAAAAGGCCAATATGGGGACCTTTCATATGTTATAATAGCAGCAAAATATGCATAAAAATGGGCCATAAGATAGATAACAAGAAATTACAAGCCTCCAATGGACAAAATCCATCAAAAAGAGGTGCTACAACTATATATAAAAGCAGGAAGACCCTTACATTGTTGTTTTATTAGCTCTTCTACAACAAATGTTTATACATTAGATCTAGGACTGATATGTGCCTCAAAAGATAGATCTATTTTAGATCTGAGCACTATACAACCTCATTTGAAGAACCCTTTAAGAGTTTTCAGCAAAAACCAAGTACAAGATGTAGATATAAGCCCTAAGGCTGTAGATCCACTACAAAATATAGATCTAGAAAGTGTAGCTGATCTCATATGATAAATAGAATAGCCTCATCCAACATATCCTCTAAGTGAAAGGCAGATCCCCTTCACTATAAAATCAATGCTTCAAATGGTGTGCCAAACCACTCTGCAACTCCTCCTACAGAAATAATGCAAATATGGAAGAAAAATGTGTTGTAGGGATAACTATATGGTTGGCCTAATGTCAAGATATAAAAATATGCACAAAGGCCTTTAGTACTGTCCTCCCAATGGAAAGGAAGCCTCCTCCACTGGAAATGAGCAATGAAATGGCCTAGATCTAGTCTCCACTTGCTGCAACTTGCAAAACAACCAAACCCTCAAGAGGATCTGTGTTGTAGATGAAAGAAGAAGCTTGGCCTTAAGCCTGATAGTGGAAAATGTAGTACAAGACTCCTCCAAGAGCTTCTCAATGGAAGAGGTGGTATTTCGAATTAGGAACACCTAGTGCTAAACAACACTCAATCTTAGCTAAACAACAAGAGAAAGATATATGTCTAAACATACCATATATTCAGAAAAATCAATATACATGCATAATGAACAATGGTTTCCTTCCTCTTCCTTAAATAAGATATGAGCTTGAAAACTCTAAGCCCCTTCCAATAATAGCACTACTTTCACACAAAGCATATCCATCTAAAACTATGTTGTCTCTCACTAATGACCACTCCTCCATGACAACGCTATTGATTTGGTCAAGGTTGATCCAATCAAGGTGATCCAACCCATTTTCACACCAAAGGGTGCTTAATTAAGCTGTCAAGATTTATCTCTTTCACATTTGGCATTGATTTATTCATTATTAAGGAGAATTATGGACCTCCATTATCCTTTCATTCCTTCAACAAAGCAGCAAAAAAAATTTGAATATTCCAACTAGCTCATGGCTAATTGGGAATATTACAGGGAATCAAAGCCGTAGGATCACTGCAACATATAAAATGGAAAGATGGGGCTGATCTGATATAAAAAATAATGCAACCTCCTCCCCAAATGGTGTAATAACGCATTCCAAGACAAAAACTGCGCTGTTGGGGAAAAGAAATAAATGGCCAGATGCCAGATGTTGCAAATAAGCTCAAGGTCCTTCATTACTATCCTCCCAATGGAAAGGAAGTCTTCTCCACTGAAAATAAGCACTAAAGTGACCCAAATATGTTCTCCACTGCTGCAACCTGCAACACAACACAACCTTCAACAGGATCTATGTTGTAGATGAAAGATGAAGCTTGGCCTAATACTTGAATGTGGTAGTATAGTGCAATGATCTTCCTATGAGGCCTCTCTAGGATAGAGGTGGGCTTCCCGATCAAAAACACCCTATGCTAAACAAAACTGCAATCTTAGGTAAACAGCTGAAGAATGCTATATGTATAAACAGACCATATATTCAAAAATATAAAATACCAATACATAATGAAATATGGCTGCCATCCTCTTCCTTATATAATTTATGAGTGTTATAACCCTAAGCCCCATTCATTTATGACACTAATTCCATGCAAAGAGTCTCCATCTAAAACTGCATTGTCCCATAATGAATGCCACTTCTCCATGACAACGTTATTGATTTGGTCAAAGTTGACCTAGTCTAGTTGTTCCAACCCCTTTTCACACACAAGTGTGCTCAATTGAGCTGCCAAGATGTCTTCCTTTCACATTGGAATTTATTTTATTCTTATTAAGGATATTTATGGATCTCAATATCCTCTTATTCTTTAAACAAGAAAGAAAAAACAAAATTTAATATTCCAACTAGCTCATGGCTAATTGGGAATATTACAGTCCTCCCCTCCCAAATGTTGCTTGTCCTCAGGAAACTGAAAACGTGAGTGCTGCAACTCTTCTCCTCCTCCATTGGTGAAAAATCCATGTGATAAGCTTCCCTCATAATCCAAGTGTCTCCCAATCCATCCCTCCATGACATGCTCCTCCCAAGTTCTCATGAGATGTAAATGACTCATCCCACAAGGAAGCAATAGATCCAATGAAACAATCATGGTTTTAAAATGTTCTCCTTGAAAAATGTAGCATAAGAAACATGGAGATTCTCTCTCCCAAAGGGCATGTGCAATCCTTCCATTATTTGTCCATTCATTCCAATAATAATAATAAGAACATCATCAATGTATGGGATCAAAGCCAAGTACATGTAAACAGAAATATGAAAAAATGGAGGTGGGTCATAGTCCCACATGCGGAACCAACGCAGTATGTCTCCTGTCTGCATTAGATAATGAAATGGTAAGTGGTTTCCCCACCACTTACTTGCTGCCCAAGTTTTCTCACAAGTGCTGGAAAGGTGAGAAATTTTTGGTGCCTTTGGAGTGCACCTTTAATGGTAGATCATCTCCCTATATCCTCCTATGGAGTGGCCATGTTCAACAATGTTTAGGCCCAAAGTTTGCCATGAATTTTATATGGAATAATTCTCCTCCTTGGAGCCATGGCCTGCATATACATGGTAAGGGAATGGAAATAATCATCAAGTAAAGCATCATGCACAGAAACATGTTCCTTACTATAATTTATGCTCATACAAATGGAGTGGTTCATAGATAGATCCCCTCTCATTCCAAAAGAGGAAAGAGGTGGCTGTAATAACTTCCCCATAGAGTCATGTATCTCTCCCATCTCCAAATGGTCCATGCATATTTTAAAATGCTGATATATCTCCTCTCTTAAATCCTTCCCATGTATATCCCTCCATGATGGTGTTGTAGGCTCTCATGGAATAAGTATGGTTGAAGAGAAAATATTCATGAGCTCTTTGTAGTAACTTCTCTTTGAGCTTGGAAGCTCTAGAAAAGAAGATCCTACCATGATAGTAGATGACCTCATCTTGGACTGAATACCATTCCTCTTGAATTTGGTCATCAAGTATCATGCATGTAAAAATATCCTTGGAATAATCCACCAACAACTGGGATTTCCAATAGGGATCTATCCTCCATAGTGACAACGCTGATGATCTATCACAAAGAACATATGTCATATGGTTTTCATCCTCTTTGACATCTCCCATGCCAAAGGTGCATATCGGGATGCTGCTATCCCCTCTCTGTTGCTCCCTTTGAAGCTACTCATGCTCAAGTAAAGGTTGAAGCTTTTGGAGGTTAGTCTTCCATGGGAAGCTATCACCTATCCAAAACTTCCTGAGTTTGGAAAAAGCATGCATGAGTGGCCACCATCTTCTATATTTCAAATACTTATTCATAAGTGAGAACATCTTCTGGGCCTTTAAATCCAAGGAATAGTCTCCTTCCATCATGATAGTGCCATCCTCCGATCCTGCAACATCCTCTCTTAGCGCAAGTTGAGATGTGAGAGTGGGCAATGATGATAATGGGAGAATGTATCCCTCCTCCTTGAGACTACCCATGACTCTCTGCATTGTATCACAACCTTCCAATGTTCCCACTCCTCTTGGATCTATGATGGGTGAAACATATTGTGAGACATCTCTCACCAACTCCGGATCAGGTGGCCTCCCAGGTGGTTTTCCATAAAATAGTGATGTCTCATGGGTCAACCTCATATGAATAATAGATGGGGCTACCTTGCTTCCACTATGAAAATAGAACTCTGTTTCTTGTGTGGAAGTTTCCTGATAATTGGGTACCACTCTCATTGATGCAAGAGTCCCTCTAATTGGAGAAATTTCTCCATCCTCACCTCCTGGTGGTGGTGGATCATCTCCTACTATTACAACACTGTGATCCATCTTTGGTTCTTCTTCTTCTTCCTCCTCATCATTTGATAAGACCTCTATATAGTGTGCATTTTGTGTTGCACATCTATGTTCGAGTGCCCAATATTCTTGGCATGTGAAGCAAAGCTTCCTCCTCCTAAAGTCTCTGTAGACATCATCACTAAGAGGTGTTTTATTTTGGCTCTCTTTTGAGAAAGGAACATTCTCTTCTATCGCCTTTGATGGAAAAGATGGCTTTCACTAAAATGTTGCCTTTGCTTTTGGCAAGGCATCTTGTATATATCTAGCCCTTTCAATGGAATTTTGAAGGGTAGTGGGCTTGGTAGACTTAACTGACCCATGAAGAGGTTCTGCTATGCCATCAGTGAACATATAGACCCTTCTTGCTATAGATAAATCAGGAACCATAAAAAAAAGTTTTAAAAACTCAGAAATATAAGTTTCTGGATTACCTGATTATTTGAGCTTTGCTAGCCCCATGAATGGTGCCTGAGGATCTCTTCTATCAAACCTCTCCACCAACCTCCTTGTGAACTCTGAATATGAAGTCACATTGGCATGACCCAATATATACAAGCCATGGAACCACCAATCATGTGCTTCACCCTCAAGGTGCAATGCTGCTATCTTAATGGCCTCCATATTTGGTACTTTTTTCAGATGGAAGTACATGTCAAGCTTCTCTACGCATGATTTGGCAGTGCAGTTAGATAACCCATCAACGTTGGGTAAGAAAAATATGCCCATAGTATGGTGTAGATCATGATTCTGAATGAATCCTCCACCTCTATTATGATGCCTGGGTCTCCTATTGTCCTTTATCTGATAGAATTCTTGAAAACTCAAGTGATATTTGAATCTATGAGATTGAGAATCATACTCCATGAAATATTATTCAAGAGTTTCTTGTTCTTGAAACCCTTCATTTCCCACTGCTAAGACTATAGGCATTGTAGAGCGTTGGGAAAATTGTTGTTGCTTCACTGGTTGATCACTCCAGTGATGAGAAATGCCAAAGCCTTCACCATGAAGAAATCCTTTAGGGGATTCCTTGTATCTATCCATCCTCATATCCTTTATTTCTCTAGCAATGTCTTGCATAGTTTGAAGAAGTATCTTGGGATAATCATTCTCTTCATCTTCTCATGATAAGTGGTTTTTAGCCTGATCTTCTTTATCATTTGTATAATCAAACTTCTCGTTCATTCTTCTGAGATTACTCTTCTCTCTATCTATGAGAGGATCTCCTTCTTCTGATGACATATTGGCTTTTCAAGATGCACAGGTTGAGCCAAGATTATGCTCTGATACCACTTTAATATTCCCAAATGGGAAAAGTAGGAATATAGTGCAAAACCATGGACATAACAATGTTAAACATTACATCAATAATGGAGACCAACATGGAGCTTTTTTAAAAATCATAATAGCAGCAAATATGTATAAAATAATGGGCCACAAAGTATACAACAAGATAGTACAAGCCTCCAATAGACAAAACCCTCAATAAGAGGTGCTGCTACTATATCAAAAATGTCAGAAGACTGCTACAACACAGTTATAAGATCACTTGTATAGAAAATGGATATATAGAAGATGAGGGGCTGATATATGCCTCAAAATATACAACCTCCAATAAAGATCCCCCAAAGGGTTTCCAGAAATACACCACTATACAAGATGGGAATCAAAGCCCTAGGACTGTAGATTCAATGCAACATATAAATTGGAAAGATGTGGTTGATCTGATATAACAAATAATGCAACCTCCTCCAATATATCCTCTAGATGAAAGGTTGATTCCTTCTCTAGAAAACCTCCTCCCCAAATGGTGTATTGAAACCACCGTGCAACTCTTCCCTCAATACAACGTAGTCCAAAACAGAAACTGCGCTGCAGGGGCAAATAAATAAGTAGATTGATGCTAGATGCTGAAAATACGCTCAAGGGCCTTCCTTACTCTCCTACCAATGGAAAGGAAGCCTTCTCCACTGAAAATAAGGACTGAAGTGACCCAAATATGTTCTCCATTGCTGTAACCTGTATCACAACACAACCCTCAACAGGATATGTGCCGTAGATGAAAGATGAAGCTTGGCCTAATGCCTGAATGTGGAAGTATAGTGCAATTCTCTTCCTATGAGGCCTCTTAAGGATAGAGGTGGGATTCCCAATCAGGAACACCCTATGCTAAACAACACTGTAAACTTAGCTAAACAACTAAAGAAAGATATATGTCTAAACAGACCATATATTAAGAAATACAAAATACGAATACATACTGAAATATGGCTATCATCCTCTTCCTTATATAATTGATGAGATTTCTAGCCCTAAGCCCCATTAATTTATGACACCACTTCCATGCAAAGAGTCTCCATCTAAAATTGTGTTGTCCCATAACAAATGCCACTTCTCCATGATAACACTGTTGATTGGTCAAAGTCGACCCAGTCTAGGTGTTCCAACCCCTTTTCACAGACAAAGGTGCTCAGTTGAGCTGCCAAGAAGTCTTCCTTTCACATTGGCATTGATTTTATTATTATTAAGGAGATTTATGGATCTTCATATCCTCTTATTCATTAAAAAATAAAGAAAAACTAAATTTAATATTCGAACTAGCTCATGGCTAATTGGGAATATTACACCACGATAACCTATTTCTTAATATCTACGAAACTAGCCAATTGGACCTGATGTTTCATGTCGTGCAGATAATAACAAACTATTTTTTTAGTAAGTCTGTGATCACCCAAGGTTTCATGCTTCCCTTTCTATACCTTACTTCTCATATGATATAATGAATATAACAAAAAATACAATATAATTAAAGCCTATGATGGATGGAGGTGGGACATATGTTTGAGATGATGGATTAATTTAAATTGGTATGCATACACCAAATTGAGCCTACCATCACATGATATATAATTAATTTTGTGATATTCTACCTCATTCCACGATTCTCATAGGATTTCTATTTTCACACTGTTATTGTTTTCTATATTTTATTCATGATCAAGGAAAACGTTATTTTTGGCTAGAGTGGTTTCTCGCCTATCTTCCATATCCCATGGAAATCTTGTTGGAATACTTGTGATTATTATCATTAGTTTTTCATTGAAAATGATCTCTAACCCTCTTACAATAGCTACATACTCTTTCCCTATGTAGCTTTGGAAATTTGAAGAAAATTCAAGGGAAATATTAAAATCCTACCCTTTTCATTTCTCAAAATATTCTAATCAATAGATCTCTTAGAAATTCTCTACCACCTTAGGATTTAGATAAGTCATAGAAGGATCTATAGGTTCTCTTCTTTTGAATCCTATCCCCACTAAAAATCTATGTATATTACGTCAAAGAGGGTGCATTTTTAGGAAGTTTGATATTGAAATGGGTATCCTATAGTTTAAATTCTACTTATCCTATTATTAGGAAGTTAAATCTAGAAAGGGTTATTGATCCATGTGAAAATAACTATATAAAGGGTATTAGAAAAAAAAAATCACATTTAATAGTCAACCAATAAATTCATGTAGCAATTATTAGGAAATTAAATCTAGAAAGGGTTATTGATCCATGTGAAAATAATTATATAAGGGTATTAGAAAAAAAAATCACATTTAATAGTCAATCAATAAATTCATGTAGCAATTGTTTTTTTTTTCTAAGTAATATTGATCTATTATTAACAAGCTGAATAATTTACATCAAGACCGAAGTCAAAAGCTACTGCCTCGAAGGCAGAAGATTCAGGTAAATACAGAGAAGTGGACTGTCGAAACCCACGCAGGGGTGTATCAAAAAGAGTTCTCCAAAAACTTCTTTGACCCACAACAGACAGAAAAGGGCCAGAAAACTTCATGGCAACCAAAACATAAAAAACCCCAGGAGTTGGGTGACAAGAGCAGAGAAAAAGACCAAGCAATGAACCCATTAGTCTTCCGGAATCTCCTCCACGATCTTGCAACCACCGGTGACAAGCATATCAGGAGCTAGTTCTGCCTGAGAAGCCTGGGGACCAGGCTCAGCCGAGAGCATATCTTCATCAGGAACAAAGTTAGCAGGGCGAGATGGAGGCTGCATAGGAGTGCGACCACTGCCCAAATTGAAATGAGAAAACTGGGAGGCAGGAGCAGAAGTTTCCATGGGAACTGCTGGCTGCCCACTAGAAGCCTCAGGCAAGCAGTCTTCAATAAAAACCACCGAGAGAATGGCGGTGATCCTCGGGCGGTTGAGGGAACTCTGGAAAGTAAACCGAGCAGAGCCAGTAGTATTAGCAGAGGCAGCAGACGAGCGACGGGAATGGGGACCCCAGTACGAGTAGTAATCCAGAGAGCGCCCCCTGCCATTGCGGGTTCTGGGGTAATGGCTAGAGCCATCATCGAAGGAAGAAGTGTCCGGGGAAGGACTGGAAGGCAGGCGAGTGGGATGGCTCCGAGAGCTGCCCCTCCTACTTCGCATACGATGACGAAGCCTCGGCATTGTGTGAGGGAGCGGGAACCTGAAAGCTTTAACCAGAGTTCCAACCAGCCCAAGGGGGCCCAAACTCGAACCAAGATGCCGAGATAGCAGAAGATGCCCAGGATAGGAGACCTTCCTTTGCGCGGAGCGCACCAGACTTCGATGGCCGTTCACCCGTCTGTGAGGACATAAACCAACGCCGCCCAAACGATACTGAGGGAAAGCCAAGACCGGAGCCCATTTAACCTGATGAATAAGAAATTAATCTGCCATGAGACCGGACTGAACATGCATTGAGTTCGTCCTTCCCAAGCCAAACAAATCCATCTTCATAACTGCAATCTAAGTGAAAATCTCGCCAGAGCATGCGAAGGCAGGGCTCAACCTGATTGAGGGCGCGCGAGTGCATTGGGTTGCAGAGCTCATAACTTTGGAGCGAGAGGAGTGTAAATGCGACCAGCTATGGAGCAGCTGTCCATTTAACGCTGCGTACCACTGGGGCAGGTGTCGGCAAGCCATGCCACCCCTCCGTCCCATGCCATCAATTAACCTTGGAGACACCCGCATCCGGGGTCATGTAGCAATTGTTAATAGAAATATTCAACAATAATTTGAATTATGCAACTTGAGAAAAGAAAAAAAATGAGATCACTCTATCTCCTTGAGAATTATACTTTTCCTTTGCCAAGCTCCCAATTTATGTAATCTCTTGTAGGGAGCTTTCAATATTATATCCCATAGGGGAACTATGCTTCTATAGAAGTATTTCAATGACATCAATTATGAATAATGAGTTTGCATGCAAGAGGTGGTTGAATGAAAACTGATGGGAATTGAAATTTGGTTCAACATGTAACATGCAATGATGTCCCGTAATTGTGTCACATTCTCGGCTACCATCACTCTTCACTTAATCAACAATTCAATTAACCCTTGCCTTCCTTACCTTCATCATCATTAACAGGTGATGTCAAGCCACCTTTTATATGAATGTTGTCTCACATTTCATAGTCTTGCTATAAATTAAAAGAACTACAGTCACATTTTGTCCTTCCCACCTTCACATGTAGGAGTTTAATCCTACCTAAGCTATAATTGATGTTTGTGTGTGTAATTAAAATAATTATTTGCATATACTTTTGGATTTGTATACAAATTTTTGATATTTCATGAAAATATCAAAAAATTAGTCATACTTGCGGATGAAAAATGGAGTATATAATGATATAGTGTTTTCTATTTAACATCGATAACATATCTACCTATTCTTTTATTTTATATACTATCTATGAAGGATCCTATAGGAATACAAGGTATCCTGTAAAAGTCAATTAAATATTTGTTGAGTGTGAGTGACATATTAAAGATCTTCTATTTAAAATTTTGACATCTTCTTATGAATATTTTCACAATATATAGCTTTTTTGCATTCGTATAGGTTTCCTATAGAAACACATGACTTTTATATGTTTTCCTATAGGCGATCATTCTGGTGATTGAATAGTTGGTTGGGTGGTCAAGGATGGCTGAAAAATGATTGCAAATGAATATGGAGTGGAATAATTATGGAATAATAATGAGGAATTGTGATATGGTATGGTGATTATGAATAGTTGTGGAAATGTATGAAATGAAATATGGATTGGTTTGTTTCCATGTAATTAATATTAATAAATCTCTCATAGGCTTGCAATGATTTTTTTTTTGGGTGATATTTTTCTCTTTGAAATTTGAGCTTGGTATTGATATGAATTGGATCCTGTAGTTGTTCTATGCGTACCTACATTCAATATATAAGAAAAAAGAAAAGAATAAGACATAGATATTAAAATATATATATTTATTTCATATTTCTTTTTATTTTTATTTTTTTTAATATGGCAAGGGTTCCATTTCTAGTTTTCACCATCACACTAATAGACATATCCTAGGAAGGTTTTCCTAGAAAAGATATATTTTCAAGCTTAGAGCTACTTAAAATGATGTTTTCAATTAGAAATTTTTCCTAGATGCTTCAATTTATTTTTCACCCGAGTATTATTAGTATTTTTGTTTTTCTTAAGAATTAGGTGGATTGAGAGAATTCATGCTCTAAATCAAATACAAAACTTTATTTCTTATTGTATTTGTAATATACTTAGTGGTTGAAATATTTTTAAACTTCCATGGATATTCTTGTGGACAGTTCATCACAAAAAATCTGATAAAATTATACTTAAAAAATATGGAATCTATATTAGGAGGATTTATGTATCTTTATATTTTTGGATCTCTAGATTACTATTTATTGTTTATGCATGACAATTATAATTATTTCTAAAATATATACAAATAAAACAACAACTCCGAAACCATAATTGGCGCAAGATATATCTTGGGAAACCCTTTTGGGAGGAAACCCAACTAGAAGGTGAGGTCACTTTACTCTATTTCTCTAAATAAAAAATGGTTGCAAGCATAAAGAAGTAACGAATGTGGCTTGTGGGATACTAAAGTGAAAATATACTCTCTATTTACTCTCTCACTATCCCTCTAGACTAATTTTCACATCCATGGAACAAAATTCCGTCGAAAAGAATGACACCCCTTTTCCTCCTAGTGGCCCAGTTATAACACAACCTGATAACCTACTAGTGGTTAGTTTTTCCTTGTTAAATTCTTCGATAGAGTTATAATATTGAATCTTCTATAGTATTCTTCATCATTCTCACTTGGATAAACTATTTTCCATGAATAATGGGGGTGGCACTGACATCCTTTTGAATTATGGTGGCCAAAATAGGAAGGTCAAATTCTAGGTGGCATAAATGTTTCATGAAAACTATGATTGAGGTGACTCTTATGCCACTGGAGCGGTATTTACATGTAGAATAGGAAAAAAATGGTATGGTGCTAAAGTGGAAAAATTTTACCTGCAAAAAGTACTGTTTAATGCCTCAAAATTCTCTTGGGAGATTTTAGACCCCAATTTTCCAAACTAGGTCTTATTGTTAAAAATGGTCTTGTGACCTAATTCCTCCACTTTTCCACTCTGAAATCATTGAGATGGATGAAAAATAAAATAATTATCCAATATAGATAAAACATATCCATTTACGAGGCCTCTCATCCCCAAAATATTCTGCTAAATGAGATGAGAAGATTTTTCCTCCACCTTCTCTTAGGTGTACCATTTAGCTTTGCTTGGAAATTGTCCTTTCAACAAAATATGTCAAAGGTTATCGTACCCTTCTCATAGTTTTTCACATAATGTGAAAATTTGTTTCTTCTATCAAGTCTGCCTCAACATTTAGTGCTAAATATTCTACTGAAGGTAAGATTTCTTCCTCTTCCTGATCTAACATGAAAGGGTCATAAAGTTTAAATTCTCTAAATTCACAACTAGGTAAATTATATGTATGGGGTAGATTGAGTCTTTAGGAATTATTTCCCTCATTTTTAAGTATCTCAAAGGGAACATATTGTAAATCTTTGATTTTCTTACTAGGACCCTTTAGTCTCTCCTTGTTCAACTGTAACAATATTATGTCTCCCATCTTGAATGAATTATCTATTTTTTGTTGATCATGCCTAACCTTATATTTATCCTAAGATTTTTGAAGTGAATCTTGTACCCCTATCTATCTATCTATATATATATATATATATATATATATATATATATATATATATATATATATATATATATATATATATATATATATATATATATATATATATATATATATATATATATATATATATATATATATATATATATATATATATATATTCATGATATTCTCTAAAAAAATTTATTCCCTTAAGACGTCTCTTGTAAGATCTTCCCTTATTCTTCCTTGCTTCCCATATGAAATATACAAAGGTGAAGGTGGTGAAATGAAAATCAAGTTTCAAATGAGAACTTACAAGTAGAAGTCTAGATTGATTTGTTATAACAGTGTTATACATATACCATATTTTCAACATGGGTGATTTCTTATTGTAACTCTCAAAAGCTACACCAAAGTGATATTGAATACTTATGTCTTCCCATCTATCTAAGAATGGAATTTTGTAGACCACTTCAACACCTTTTCCATGTTATTCCATAAGGTATTCCAGAATGCACTAAGAAATATTATGTCCATGTATGAAATTCTGCTCCTTGTTATCCCAAAGTGCACCCATACCTATCCAAAGAACAAGTTTTCTACTTCTTTCCCATTGATGGTATTTTTACAGGGCATTGAAAAAAACAACTTGTTGAACCTAGCAACTACTACAAACAGGTGGTGATATCCCTTCTTGGTTGTTGGTAAACCTCCCACAAATTCCATGATAATTCTTTCTCAAGGATGAGTGGGTACACATAAATTATGATATAAACCTTATTTCCTATTACGAGACCTACTAGTAGAACAAAGCATGCATTCTGTTGTGAACCTAGATACCTATTCTTGCATATTGGGAAAATTCACATACCTCTTCAAGTTGACCACTATCTTCCCTACGCTAGAGTGCCCTGCAACCTTGAACGTTTGAGCCTATATAATCAACTGCAATTTCTCACCTTTGTGAACACATAACGTATCTAGACTATGGAGTGACATGTCATAGAGATGGTAGTCAATGGTGAGGTCACCATTGTACACATGAATTTTGGATATAAAATTTCTAAATCACCTCCTTGAATTCCTCATCCTCTATATATGCCTCTTTATATGCATTGAATGGATCTATGTGCATCAAAGTTCCCAAGTTGTGATATTTTATGTGGATGGCCTTGAAGTCATGTTGGCCAAGTTCTTTGTGCCACCCTTGTTTTATTTTATCAATAAATGAAATGGCTATAGAAACCCCATCCACCTGTAATTCCTAGTTTGCTATAGTTTACCCTCGGCCTCTAGGTATTGCAATGGCTTGTGATTTGTGTGGATTACTATCTCCTCTCCCATCAAATATTATTTCCACTTCTTCATAGCTTGCATCAGGGCATAGGGCTTTTGTTGTAGGTAGAGTATTTATTAACTTTCCCATTAAATACTTCATAATGATAACATACATCCCTTCCTCCCTACATTAAGATAACTCCCATATCATTCCCACTTGCATTTGTCTCCACTTAAAAGGGATGCTGAAAGTTTTGTAATGATAGAACCGATGCTTGATTGATATTCTTCTTTAACTCATCAAAGGCCCTCTGTAGACTCTTTCCCCATCAGTAAATCTTGCCACTTTCTATTATGGAATGGAGTGGTGTTGTTATCACTGAAAATGAGGCTATGAATTTCCTCAGTTACTATGTTGCTCCAATAAATATCCTAACCTTAGAAACATTAGTAGGAACCATCTATTTCATTATTTCCCCCCTCTGGGAAATTTATATTTTCAACTATCCTTCACCTTTAACATACCCAATATGCACTAAATATTGCTGTGCAAAATCACACTTCTTGAAATTTTCTAGTTGATGGTGCTTCTATAATGTCACTAGAACTTACGTCAAATGTTAGATGTTCTCCTAATTACCATTGTATACTAGTATATCATAAAAATATATAATAATGAATGAATATATAAAAAGGTGAAATATATCATTCATTAACCTCATAAATGTATTTGGTACATTTCATAGGCTAAATGGCATGGCTAGCCACTCATACAAACCTTGCTTATTTTTGAAGTTAGTCTTCCAAATATTTTCTTATATGACTCGAACCTAGTGATATATAGAATTTAAGTCTAGTTTGGTGAAGTATTTATATTTCTACAACAAAGCCAATATATCATTTATTCTAGGTTGGGGATACCTATTCTTGAGTGTAATATTCTTCAATGTCGTGTAATCTATAGACATTTGCCAAGTCCCATCCTTCTTTTGTACAATGATAAGGGGTGACCCACACGGTGATATACTTAGTCGAAAGAAAACATATTCTAGTTTATGCTATAACTTTTTCTTCACGACACTTTCTTCTATAAAAAAATTCTTGTACATGCTAATGTTTGGCACTAGGGGGTTTGACAATAGATGGATCTCATGCTTCACTTCCCTCTTAGGTGGTATCCCTTTAGGCTACTAGAACACATACCTATATGCATGTAGTAAATATTTTAGTTGTTGTTTCTATTTCTCTGTACACACCTCCACGAATTCATTTTCTCTTACTAACTCTTCCACACACTTATATTCTCTTAAAAATAATAAAACAATTTTTTTATAGAGTTGATTAGTTTTTTTTTCTTGTTAGCACTTACCAACAAAATTTTTGACTTCCCTTTATGCATGTTAATGGTGAATTATTTTCCATACTTGATGAGGCAGTGTTAGTTGGCTTTCTACATGAAGATTTCATCTAGCATGTACATGTAGGGACATCCAAAAGAAACTCCAAATGCATGAAAGGGAAGTACATATTTTTTTGTTACATCAAAAAAATCATCAATGATAGAAAATTTAATTTTGCACTATTTTGTTACCTTTATTTATGCATCCTAATAGATATTGGCTTGGATGATCACAAAATTCCAAGCTCAATTTTTTAAATAGCTCTATTGTAATGATATTATCCCACAATTTGGAGTCAAACAAAACATTAATATTGGTCCTTTTAACCTTTATCTTTATATCAAAGAGCCTGGTATTTTATCTCTCTTCCTATTGTTGAAGGCTACTTAGGTTCACCTCCTTTTGCAGTGATGTACAAACAATCTTATTATCAACAATAGAGACACTTTTAATTTGTTTGATTGAATCAGTGGTAGTGAGATTCTTCTTCTTGTTATATATATTTTTTTGGGTTAAGTTTTAGATGTAACTTCTAGCACTTCTCCTCTATATGAATGTTAATGTTAAAATGGCTATAATGTTTGTTGGGGTATTTGCACTAATGTTTTGTATATTTCATCTTTTTATCTTCCCCATTTTGACTTCTTCTTCCCTTCATTAGAATAATCCTGGTGCTCCTTTCACATCAACCTACTTTATTTCCATTTCTTCTCTTTTATGTTCTCTAGATAGTATTCCTATACAAAATCCTCTTCCACCGATAGAAATTCAACAACATCAATTGCTTCTGTAGATGGAAATTTATGCCCCGCATATTTTTGAGGAGTACATATAGGTTATTTAGGGAGATACCCATCATTATAGCCATATTTCTAAATTTTGTGGTGTATTCATGTGCACTCTACCCCCGATTCATCTTGAAGTAGTGCCACTTGATCTATAACACCCCTAATATACTCCTCTTGATTTCTGTATTATGATTATAAATGATTATAGATTTATTTAAATGGCCTAAAGAGTTGGAGCATTGATCCATGATTTGAGGGTGAAAAGGAAGAAAAACCTAATTGTTGTTAGGTAGAACCACTACTTAATCAAATGTGCAGTTAGAAAGAAAATCTTGAAGAATATTCCATGAGGAACACAAAGATACATTGTAATAGACCTTAATTTAACACCACTTTTTTTTTAATAACGAAGCAATAGATTTGTATTACTAACTTGTAAGTTTAAACTTATGAACTTTCCTTCTTCGTTCATCTAGTAATAACATTCTTACTTTCCATTCACATTCTCCAAATCAAGATTAAAGACTGACTGTATTGTATAGTTAAATTATCATCCTAAATATTATTCCTATTCCTATAGGTATATTAATTCATTGAATCATTACTTACTTGTGTATTTATGTCCATTAACATGCCTCCCTGTCATGAAATAATTTGTAGTTTTTTCTATAGATATCATTATCCATATGATATCATTCTCCATATGGTGGAATATGATATCATTCTCCATATGGTGGAATTTGTCATGAAAGAATTTGTAGGAATATGATATCATTCTCCATAAGGTGGAATTTGTAAAAGTTGATACATTTACATGCTATACCTTTGATTCAATTACAAGTTTTGAGTTTAATGTTCCCAGGACAACCTCCTTGTCATCAGTGTATTTTATACTTATTACTCATAATATATGTCCTATCTTGTTTTAATATTATACTTTATTAAAAAGTATTTTAAAATTCTTATACAAATGTATATGTTATATACATACTCTAAGTTTTCTTCAAAACATGGTTTACGTTGGTTTATTAATACATCACGTATAGTGTTTTTTTAAAAGCATTTCTTCTACCATACATTTACACTGATAAACATATATTCTAACCACAACTGAATTCCATTAAAGTATTACATTAATTCAACATTCGATATCTTGTGTCATGTTATACTGTTACATTGATTCATATTTGATAATATTTGCTCCAAACTTTGTTTACATGTGAAATGTGGTGTAATACTTAGGTTATGATTCCAAAACTTTTGATTTCAATGACTCATATCTCATATGATTATGTGTTATAATGTGACGATGACACATTAGCATAACCTTCTCATTCACATCATTAGGTGGAAATTAAACCTAACGATGATTTAGGGTTTTTATTTGTGGTTTAATTGACCTTTTGAACGACAACTTACTTTTCTACACATTTGAAAGGTCTTGAGTAGAGCTTCACCGCTCTCTAGGTACCCATCTTAAATTATTTTCTATACTACTTGCCTATAAATGTAATGCATAATTTGGCTTAATAATTCCTCCTTTCATCATTTACCTGGAACATAATGTAACCTCTTTTGCACATAGGGAGCTCTCTTTTAAGGTAATTTATGTTCAATTCATTTAGTGTACATTAACTGTGTTTATATATTGATAACATTAACATTTCTGAAAAGTTGTTTATGTTTTCCTTAGTTGCAGGTAGATTTGGGGTTTTTCCTAATTTTTTATTAGGGTTTTTCTCATCCAAAAAACCCCATTAGATGTGTTCACTCAATGAGAGTATTTCAGTGTTTCTACTAACTATAAGGTATTGAAATATTGATATTTGATTCCTATTCTACCTTTTATTAAAAATGGCTTCTATTCATTTTTTCTAGATTTTTAATTTGTTTTGTTTTATTCTTCTTTTGTAGGTATTTTTATAGGAATTCCTTGTATCTATTTTCCTTGGATAAACTTGGCATGCAGATTTGTGTGAAATATTGATTTTCTGGCTATCTCAATATTGAATGTCATTAGCTTTAAATCTGCTTTTCTAGGTAACTTGTTGAATAATATTTTGTTCCATTAGGTTAATATTTAAAAAAAAAGTGTACAACAAAAATCAACTTTACAAAAACTAATCGGATTCAAGATGATGATGTCAACCATGGGGGATGATTCACCATTTTAAGAGTAAAAATTTAAAAATATAAAAAAAAAAAACTACCTTTTCAACTTATCTCTCTATGGTTTTACTCAAATTTCAATTAGGAGCACTCTTTCGATGAAATATTTAATTCCTTATCCAAGGAGAACCCATGTTGCATACTTTATATGGACTTGCTACATAAAAAATGAGAAATACATGGGAAAATGTGATTGCAATCACAATTTTTCATGTATTTTTTTGTGTATTAGGGTCCATTAAAAGTATGAAAACTGGATATTCCTTGGATGAGTGATTAAATTCTGCATCCAACGAGTTCTCTTGCTTTAAATTTGAGTAAAACCATATGGAGATATACGAGTTGAAAAAGTAGTTTTTTATTTTCTCCCTCTAAAATTTGATGATGTAATATAATATTATTTTATTATTTCTATTATTATTTTATAATATTCCTTAGGAGGGAGATTTTAGACCTTAAAAATTCTCTAATGTATGCCTCGTATGGTTAGTGGTTATATATCGTTACAAGGCTTCACTTTTGGAAGTGGATATGTTCCTCCTTCAAATCCTTGTTTAGGTAATAGACCTATGCCATTCAATAGTTTCTCCCAAAATGTTAATCTATTTCAAGTTCAAGAAGGGCATAGTATGACATATCCTCTAGTGACTGGTTTATGGTTAGGTATCCCTTCTTAGTTATTTGTTTATCATAGGAGTACGCCCTTTGCTATTGGTATTTCATCGATAACTATTACTCCTTTGTAAAATGCGCGGAACACTTATGAAGGGGTTTATCCTTCTTATATTGTTATGTTAGGAGGTAATATTACTATTTCTCTAAGTTCTGCATTAAGTGGAGTATACCCTTTGTATACACCTGGAAAACAAGTTCTACCTTATAATATAAGATTTTTTGAGGGCAATCCCTAGCATCCTGGTGCCACTCAAAGTATAAGATGCACCATTCCAAAATTTTGGAATCCTAATCCAGATTCTGGAATCCAATAGATTCACCACATTTAACATTCCTAGAAACCCTTAGTTTTCATGATCACTTGAAATTAACTAATGATATGATTCATTGTGATTCTTCTTTTCCCCTAGTCCCTACCACAATTCCATTAGAAATACCCAATTGGAGAAGACCCAGCTTACCACGTAACCACTTTCCATTTGTGGTGCTCATCGAAATGTCTAATTGACGAATTGATTATTTTAATAATTTCCAATGCACCCTAACCGGGAATGTGGAAAAATGGTGTATTGAGTTGAGAGGGGAATAATTTTCTACATTTGGTGAGTTGGCTATGATGTTTCTTAACCACTTTCACTTACATGTTAGTTATGACACCTAGAATGAGCTTCTGGCCAATTTTGATTAGGATAAGGCTACTAATATTTATGACCACATGCAAGAGTGGCAAAGAAGAAATAGATTGATGAAGGCCTATATCCCTAATGAATTTTTACTTGAGTGGTTTTTTAAGTCTCTATGGCTAGATATCTTTAAGGATGCGTGCATTTTAGGAGTGTTATTAGATGAATGTGATATATTTAGGGCCCAATAGTTAGAATTCATTTATTCTGAGCATGGATTTATTTATAAGATTTTCTTGATGGACCGATATCTAAAATAGATATAGAGAAACCAAAACTAGTTCCTCACATTGATGGGGTTGTAGGATCACTTGATTCTAATACAAATAGTTTGTTAGTAAATCAAATATAATATTTGTCATTAAAATCTTCTATGGTGACACAAGAGATGCCATCTGTGTCTCCTCCATCACAACACTCCAAAGTTAATGTAGTTTAGTCTTTTAATCCTAAAGGAAACCCACAATTTGATGGGAAGAAGACATAATTAGGTAAGAAAAAGGATAAGGAATATAAGGGGAAAACAAATAAACTGAATGCTAACACTGGGGAGGGAAATAAGGAGTCTAAAAATAAAGCTCAATTACATTACAGGTTATGTAGTACATATCATCTTACACATATTTTCCCTAAGATTAGGGATTGTATGTGCTTGTTAGCTCAGCAAGGTCCTTTTATTTCCCATGTTGTGTTTATCAACCCTTTTCCTTAAGGGAAAAAATTAGTTAATAGTGTGATACTAGAATCCCTTCACGAGGAAACGAGTTAGAATCGAGATGTCCATTGAATATATATATATATATATATATATATATATATATATATATATATATATATATATATATATATATATGATTAAATTTCATGTTGGTATAGTGACTATAGCTCATTATTACAGAGAGTCCAAGACTTCCAAGGCTAAAAATACTTCTAATTCTCAAGAAACTATTCGTATAGAGAGGCTTATCATTGAGTATATAACTAAGATGCCGAAAGGATCTCCAAAATGATCAAATTTCAATCCAAATGCTAGGGTTGATTAGAGCTATTCTATTGTCATGGATTTAGTTCAAAGTTTCTGTGTTATTTCATCGTTACAGATATCCCAACCTTGTCTAGTGACAAGCCATAGTATTCCAACAAGAATTCTAAAAATGATAAGGATGTTGACTTAAATTATCAACCTAGTCTTTGTAAAAACTTAAGAGGTGTCAGCAATACATGTGCAACAGACAATGTGTCGTTATTTCGTTGTTTCGATGCAATGAAGTGAATATCATGAAATAAAACCTAAACTGATTGAATAAATGGAAATGTTACCCTGTTGGAAATAAATATAAATGTTTATTTCTCAAGCGTAAATTCTAATCCTAATTATAGAATGTAAAGGCTATACTACTTGCAAAAATGTAACATTAAGCTAGAAAAATGTAAATGTTGCATTGAAAGGAACCCTAGTATATGGAATGAAAATAAAAATGATGGTAATAGAAGCCATAGCTTAAGAATCAAGAAATAAAACTAATCTAACTTGCATGAATGAAATATAAGGTAATCAATCACTTCATTCCATAGAGTTTATATCCACTGACATAGTTCATTAGATGCAAAATCAAGAAAATCATTATTGTGTTATCTAATTCATAAATTTGTCCACTAACCCAAATTGCAGAGGTGAATTGAAATGGAGAAGATGCAAGGATTAAGAGGTATTTTATCTTAATCAATCATGGATTAAGATCCTATGGCTCATGATTCAAGCCTAAGAGACAAAAATCAAGCTTTTGGAGCAAATATGGCCAAGCTTACACGCGATACAATACTGCTACAGGACTACCACTCCTCCAGAAACCTTGTTGAATTCCCAAGAAAATAAAATAAAAGTGATATGGGAAATTTTTTTTAATTAATTAGGATGTCCTAGGAATCCATTCAAAGTGGAATCACTCAAAAAAACCCATGTTTACACATGCAAAAAATAGCAGAAAATTATTACTCTAAAAACTGAAAATTCAAGAATTAGTGAGCTAGTTAACCTATCAAATGCCTAACGTGATCAAGTGAAAATGATATGGGTTAAAATTTATTATTAAATTGAATTTTTTAATGACTCAACAGAAATGGAATTAACTCAAATGAATCTCATTAACACGTTCTAAAAAACAAGAGAAAATTACTATTATTTTTGCTACAAGGGGCTTCCCAAAATTCTAGTAAACCAATCTAGGTAACTTAATGATGAATATGACTTCTAAAAGTTGTTATAAGCATGAATAATTCTTGTGAATTTTTAAATAACCTTAAAAACAACTCAATTAAATAATTTAACCAATATTACATACACCAAAAGAGGCATGAACACTAAATGCGTAAATAAGAGATGCAAGTGAAAAAGACATTCAAAGGAAATAAAGAGATTGTAAAAGAGATATCTGAGGATCCTGGGGTGTCCAAGCCTAAATATATTAAATTCATATGAATTAAAACAAGCTTTAGAAGCTAAAAATGACACCAAAATTCATTACTTGAATCAATCCAACTACATCCCTACTAGAAATGAAAGTGTAGCTGCTAAATAACAAATTTTGTCCACAAAAAGACTAAGAAATACATGACCCTAGAGGAAAATTCGAATTTATACTTATATAAAGTGACGAGGAATAATTATTTTTGAAAGGAGGAAAATTCCCCCTCGAAAATCCCTCAAAATGTGGATGTGGTTCCCAACATTAGGAATCTTCATTTAATTGCTAGGAACACATTCCTAGTTTTTTCCAGTCAGTGGAACTCCTGAATTTGATTAATAATTTCATAATATATTGTTCATTTATTGTCCAATATTGGTTTATCCTGTAGCATGGAGCAAGTCCCTAGATTATCTCATCCTCCAAGTCTTCATAATTTCCCCAATATTCTCACAATATTCTACAAAAAATAAATAATATTAGTCACAAATATGCAATTATCTCTAACCCTTCGTAATGAACATATTAAAGCTAAAAATATTTCATCTAATGAAAAAATAGAGGGTTAATGTGTTGAAGGATGGTCAGATGGACCTTAATTTATGTCTAATTTGGAGGCCCATCACCTAGAACAAAGGAATCAGAGCAGTTGACCCAAATAAATCTCTACTAATTATGTTCGATACTTCAAGTTTCAAACCAAGAATCCCTCATCATGTATATTTTCAAATTAAATTTACGTATCGAAACAAGGATATATTTTGTATTATAGTCGATGAAGGAGCTTTCACGTGCTTAATGTCTATGTCGTGTTGAAAAAAAATTGGGTCTCATGAAGTGGTTCCCTCTCCACCTCTTTTAAATTCATTTGATGGAAACTCATATACTCCTCATGGGATATTTTCTTCCTTCCTGGTTGGAGTTGGGGGTGAGGTAGAGAAAGTGGAATTAAAAATAGTTGATGCTAATTTGGATTATAACCTTTTGTTGGGTCAGAACTGGGTCTACACGATGCAAGCTATTGTCAGATCCTTATGTCACATTGTTTTCATTGATACAACACTCTCCAAGGCATATATTAAAAAATTGGAGCCTCCCTTTGATCATGTGAACTATCATTTCTAGTTGATAGAGTCATCCCATACTTGTTTCCCATGTTTCTAAGTCTCTTGTTGAAGAAATTCAAAGTGTCATCTTTTGTTAAGGAAAGTTTCTTTACTTTTGAAAGGAAGTTATGGAACACCTTTAAGAGGAAACTCCAATGTTTTCTCTTACATTAATGGATTATCTATAGCATAGGCATATGCATTGGTATCATTCCCAAGGTATTGAACACTTTCTTGTTGCAATCAACAGTTGTGTTGAAGGGAATATCTTAAGTGTCACACCTGGATGTAAGTGTCATATTGTTGACATTTCGATGGATGCATGTTGATTTTGGGTGTTGAGTGTTTAATTTTCATGTTGTAATAGTTTATTAGTGTCTCATCATGTGCAAGTCTTGTTACAAGCTTCTGCTCTCATATTTCTTTCCTTACTGATCCCACACTTAGTCAGTTTTGGAGTTTTCTCTGACTTTGCAATTTTCTCGACCAAGAACTAACCTTCCTGCCTCCCTAAACTATGCACTACATAGTCACAAGCCTTAATAAATAATATTGCACCTCATGGAAATTCACGCTACACAATCACAAAGACTTGCCTCCATCAATTGCGCACTGCGCAATATCAGTGCTCAGTCACTGTCAACTGCACTTACACTATTAAAATTGGAAACTAGGGAAAAATTCCACTTTGGGAAGGTATTTTTAATAATATCATTATTTCATTTAATTCCTCTTTTTGAGAGGACCAAAATTTACCTAAATATTATCAAATTGTGATAACGATAAATGCATTTTTTAATTTATGCCCACTCTTTTGTAAATTATCAAGGCCGACCTCACCTCCATGTAGGCTCAAAAGGAAAAAACTTCATGAATCTTGACCCTCACCAAATTGTATATAAACAAGTTTCCTCCATCCTCATTTGAGACATCTAAACAGGCTCCAAAATATGTTTGAGATAGACGAGATCTAGAGGAGGAAGAAGGGTTGTCTCGTTTGAGTTTCTTCTTCAGCAACTAGGGCTTAGATTCCTCAGACAGATGAAATATATGGGCCACTTGTATGGGTAATATTGTCCTTATAGGTCTAAATTCAACCTCAAGAAGTCACATTGAGTTTTGGTATTGTCTCCGAGCTGATCTATGGTCAATTTGAGGAGGAATTTCTCCCTTTCTATGACCATACTTGAAAGCTATTACTCTAGGTAGGTCCACAGGCATGCATCAACTTAGAAAGAGGGGATAAGAAGCCTATTATGGGTTCATATAAGTTCTAAGGGCCAATGAAAGGCATCATCATGCATTCCTATAGATTGCACAACTAAAACTTGGAGTTTATGAGGCAGCTAAGTGGGATAATTTTGATTTACAGAAAACCCTAACAAATTCAAGCTTCATTAGTTGCATGCCATAATTCGAGCTGGTCCATATACTTGTTTAGGGAAGTAATATTGGAAAGTAATTTTTACTTATTGTACTCTCTCTCCGCTAAACATTTAATATTAATAATAAGAAGATGTGATCAAGGGTTCTCCCCATCTTGGGGTTTTTCCCTAGCTTGAGCCAATTCTTGTATTCTTTTCTCTTGGATTTTCTTCTACATATGATTACTCATGTTATTTATTAAATTAATGTCAATGAATAATATTTTATGTGATTTCTATTAAATGAAATGGAATTAATATTAGGCTGATATGAATGATTGAAGTAATTGTCCAAGAAAAGAAGATGTTAACCTAAAATTAACATTCCCACTACAAAGTTCTTGACCAACCTTTCTTCCACTGTGCACTATGCACTTTTAGTCAGTAGTCAAGTTAGGTCTTAGTTTTTGTAGTGATAAAATACATAGTCCATTGAACCTCCCTTCTACAACTACGCATTGCGCAGCCATAGTGAGTAATATTGTCATATTTTCCTCCTGAAATTCATCACCTACGCAGTTATGCATCCCTATCACTTAGCCACTATGCATTGCGCAATATCCGTCCCTAGACCCCCACACCCTGATTCCTACTCTTGTTCACTATGAAATCCCTAGGCCTCCTCATCAATATTGCACATTATCCCAACACAGTCAGTATGTTGCATGAGAAAAAGGGTAGACTAATATATTTTTGGACTAATGTCGTATTGTCATGAGTGAACTAAAATTGCAAGTGTTATTATCTTGAGATGGAAGGATGATGCTCGAGGAGGATAAATAAGGAGGTGATACAAGAAGACACTTATGAAGTTGAAACCAGAAATAGATAATCAAGTAAAGAGATAAATGGACACTAGATCGTGACAAAATAATGAATATCAAAGATAACATGGAAGACTCTATATCATAACTAGCCTCTTGTAGGATGAAGATACTAGCAAGATCCATCATGAATATGTGAATATAACATTATGGATAAAATATTGGCACCGGTACACCACAATGAAGTTCCATGTCACCATCGTGAAGTAATGGAATCTCAAAGTGTCACCATAAAATTCATATGTGTCAATGTATTTTGCCACAAAGTTTTGCAAATGTAATATTGAATTTTTTGAAAATAAGAAAAAGTAAAATATGTGGAAGCCCAAGGGTCACACATAGAATGTGACAATTCATGTAGAAGCTCAAAGGTATCTTAGGAATTTGAAACATCACATGGGTGCTCAAGGGGAAGGAGGGAAGCTCAAGAGTCACAAGTGAGGTGGAGAGTCACCTCATTTGTTATATATACACCCTCATATCTCATGCACAAGAAATTTCATCTTGGCTTCTCAAGCTAGATAATATTAGTCTTTTGATAATAAAGTAGTTGCTTAATGTTCCACTATTGGAACTAGTGTTATATCATTGTAATAGTGTATCTTGGGACTTTCACTTTATAATTTGAAGCCCTTGAAGGAGGTGCACTTTAATGAATATGTTGTGAATTATTTTAAGTCTATGATTTCATTTTTTGTGGTGTATTTTTATGTTTCTACATACTAATGACAAGGAACTATTTCATTGGCATTAGTATACACCTTTGAATTGTGCATCTCTTGCTTTCGTGATCATTATTTCTTTGTAATATATTTCATAAGATAACTAACGATTCCTTCAGATATATGTGTATGTCTTTATTAGTATAGTACTAATACTTCCTCCTAGAGACTCACTTTATTTTCCCTTTTGTGAAAGAACCATTATACACTTTGTAAATGAATACATCACAAGGTTAACTTGTTCATCTCAAAGGTGTATGCATTTTCTCTTGTGTCATTTATATTGTATCAAAGGAAAATAATTAAGGATATGACGTCTAGGATTATTTCCTAGATGGGGCTCCTACTTTGAATGGTGTGAGCTTTAATTGGGACTTCATATTGGGGATAAACCCTAATTGTTTGCGGCATCCAACACTGTCAACAATTTTGGTGCTAGAAGGAGGGTAACCTTTTTATGGTTGATAATTCACCACATTCACATAAAGAACCTTCTGTGAAAGGTATAAATTATCTGATCCAAAATCAAACTCATATACCTAAGAAAGGAGAATCATCTTATCAAGTTCCAAACTGTTCCTACGAAGTTACTTATGACAGTTTCTCACATTCTAGTTGTGTTTGTACTTCTATTTCGGTGAGTTTTGCAAACTGTCGCTTCATTGCACCTTTTATTTTGCAAGTACTATTTTCATGTTTAAGTTTGTCACTTTAAATTGATTTAACTTTAATTAGTGTTTTTTTCATGTTATCTACGCCTTGACATGTGTTGTTTTCACTATCGTTTGCATATCACAACTGTTGTTCACACTTTTATCTTGATATAGCAAGTGTTGTCTTTTGGCATGGGAATTACCACTTATCATGAAGAGTGGAGTTTTGTTTTGTTTCAAGGGATAATATTTGTGATAATGAGTTTTTATTATCATGTAGACATGTTTTGAACTCATTTCCAAAGTTCCACACACTGTCGCACAAGTGTCGTCATTATCATCACAAATCCTATCTTTTGTGTCGAACTTGTCATAAGTTGTTGCAAGGGTTGTCACACTAAGGGAAGTTCGTGTTAATATGTTATGGATTATATATGTTGTATCACCAAGTGTCTAAGTGAGTTATCACATGCAATTTATATCTTTGTTCACACCAGTTTCACTGATCCCACACTTAGCTAAATTTCAGAAAATTCTCAACAACCTAGCCTCATGTAGCCCTCATGAACTGCACATTGTACAATCTTGACCCTCAAGCATCAACCTTGTCTCTTGGAATTTCACAATGAAAAATATCCTCTATCTTCCAAAACCATGCAGTTGGCTGAACTAGTTCCCATCCCCTCAGCCTATCTCACTGGGCTCTCAAACTGCACAATCTTCTTCCTAAGTCTAGCCCGAACTGCACATTGCACAGTATTAGGGCTAAATATCCACCCTTGAATGAATGATATACTCATTTGAACAGTCACTAAGCCTCTTCCTTGGCAAACCATCAGTTCCATATCAACCAACGGACCATCATACAACATCTTCGATTAGGGGTTTATCAGATTGATGTCGTCTTGTCATGAGTAGATTGCAGATATAGGAACTCTATCATGCTATGGAAAGATGATGAGGAAGGAGATGGATAAGGAGGACATGCTAGATGCCACTAAAGGACCTGAGGAGAAAGGATGATCACCAGAAAAGAAGAAAAAGAAACACTGGATTATGACAGAAAATCAGAGACCAGAACTGCATGAAGACTCCATCTGATTTACAACCCTTTGGATGATAGATATGAAGAAAAAAGCACATATCTCATGAAGTTGAAGCATTAGATGCATATATTATTGAAGACAAAAATAAAGAATCAACAAGAAGGATATCTTATCACTACCACATCAGCATGTCATGAGTTCCATGTATCACCAAAAACACTAAAAACCATTCCATGTGTTTTTTCTAAGTGCTTTTCTCCCTTTTGCAAGTTAGGAACAATGTCTTCTTCTTGCATGATTGGTTGTTGCACCATGTGCATAAGCATGTTCTGGTGGTTCCAATAGTTTATTTTTTTGTAAATGAGTTTTTATAACCATGTAAACATCTGTCACACTCATTTCCAAATTTTTAGCATTATTGCACAATTATCATCACATTAATCGCAAAGTTTATTTTTAGTGTTGCACTTGTTGTAAAATATATCACACAGAGGGAAACACATTTTTCATCTGTCATGGATGATATATGTTGTTGAGTCATCGAATTATTCTAAGTGCATTGTGCAATGTTTGTGCTTAAGCTCCACCACTAACCTCCAAAATTCCACAATCCTTTCTCCCAGACCAGCCTTAACTGCACATTGTGCAGTTACTAGCCTTAAGCACACTCCCTGAGCCCTTTAAAAGTGCAATAGCACAATGGAAAAACATCCCTTTCCTCTTCGAATTGTGCGATATTTTCACCCAATGTTCATTCCCATAGCCTGTCCCAATGTGTCTCGGAATTGCACAATTTTTTCCCTCAAGACAACCTGAACTGCACATTGCCTAGTCTCAAGGCCCAAGGATCCCCCTTACATGCTTTAGATATGAAATTGTGCAGTCAATGAGTTTTTTTCCCAGATTTCCATCTAGTTCTGGCTCAGTTAAAGGATCAATATGATAAATATTATACTAGGGGGTTTCCGCATTGATGTTGTCTCGTCATGAGTGAATTTCAAGAACATGTAACCTCTAATACCATGGAAATATGATTAAGAAGGAGATTAAGGTGGGAATCATGTTGAAATACACTCATGTAGTTGAACATACAAGTCGATCAATCAAGAGAAAGTGAAGGGACACTAGTGTACGACCACTATTCAAGACTTTATCTCATTGAATACTCACCATCTCTGAGCCATGAATAGGTGAATAGAAGAGCATACTTGTTATAGCATCATTCAACACCTCTGTAGACTTGATGCTCTGAGCTATGGCCTTGGGCATCCCTTTCCATTTAGACTTGGTAATTTTACTAAAAGCATTATTTTAAATTCCATACGTGACTCTACCCTTCCAAAAGAGTGTACACATGTGGGTCCATATATACCTAACCCACGTATATAATTTGAAATATGAAAAAATTATAAGATCCCTATTTTTCGGGTGAGGTTTATGGGTTATACCAGAAGCCCACCTACAAGAGTCCATGGCCTAAATTTATCCCAATCGAAGCAACTGTTTTTGGGGTGGTATAAATACACCTCATGGGAAAGCCTAAAGAAAGGAGAGATATAGGATATTGATATTATAGGAAATTGGTCCCTGATCATGTCTGCATTTTCCAAGTGCCTCCTCCACTCCTAGTTATACGAAACCATTTTTCCCTCATAGAGATGTTCATCTCTTGTATATGACATCTATGTGTATGCATTTGAAAGAGAATTGTTGAGGCTTGGGATGGACAGATCTGGAGGAAGGTTTTTCTTGGAGTCATGGTCGAATCAGGTTGTATTCTTCCACATTTATTTGTAGTTATCAATAAAGAATCCTTGTCCTATTCTTGAGCGTTATAATATTTATCCTTTAACTCATGTTATGATCTAATTATGTATGATTTCATGGTTTATATCCTTATGCTTATATGATGTAACATTCATATCTTGAACATGCTTTGAACTATTACTAGTATATATGCTTCTCTGGAATGTGTTATAGTTTTCGAAGTATTGGAGGAAGTAGAGGGTCTGAACCCTGTGGGAACACCTTCAAATGTAGGACCTATGGGTACTCTCTCTTCATCCCACTTTGGTAGTTTATGGATTATGACTACTGGTTTTCTTGTTTCTTGTTGGTAGATTCCCTTTGATCTGTTGGGGTTTCGAACATAGAACCTAGGGTGTTTTATCCTGCAACAGAACTGGTGACTCCACTCAGGAATACAATCTTTTATTGCCTTGTTTGGTTTGTTGCTCTCTTGATTTGGGCCTTCTTGTTCGATTTATTTATTTTTCCAGTATATTTGATTTGTTTGCAATCTAGGAAAAAAGTCTTATCTTCTGGATCATGCCTAAATTTTTGTTTTTCTTTATTGGCCTATTTATATCTAGGTTTTATTTCACATAGTTGTGTACAAACATGATATTTTCCAAAGAAACACATGTATACGCAGGTTTCCTTGAGTACAGTTGTGTATATACACAGGTCTGTCACTTCTAAGTCGTGTATGTTTGGTTTTGAATGAATTTTTTAGATTCTGATTCCATTAAAGTGTTTTTCCTTATTTTTATTGCTTTTGTTTAATCATTTTTTTTATTGGAGAGTCTTTCTTCTTTCATATTTTCCATTTCCTATCTCTTTTTGTGGAAAGACCTAATCAACCTAAGGTTTACCTTTCGGTAAAGTGTTGGTTTTTGAGTTTGGGTTCAAGGATTCACGGTGAAGTTCTTGGTTTTTTTTGAGTCTTTAGGACAGGGAATTGGTGTCAATTTGCTTATAACCTAACCTTTACATTACTTTTCCTTGTTTTATTGTTAATTGACCCTTTTGGTTTCTTCTTGGATTTTGAGAAAATACTTCTCGCAATATTGAAAATTTTTCTTGTTTTCTTGAAATATTTCTTGCTTGCTAGAGTTATGCTACTGTTTAGATTGATTTTTTTGAGTTTGTAGCTTTTTTTCACTTTAAGTCTTATCATGTCAATGATTTCTATGGTTTGTGAAATTTGAGGTTCATTATGCTTGAATTTGATCTTGAAGTCTTTGGTAGTTTTTGTTTTCTCAAGAACTTATTTTTCCCTTAAAAAAGAAGAAGATAAAAACATATTTTGTTGCCTTTCTTATTCCTTTTGGTTTTGTTTTTGGTCTTATTTTTGTTTTTGAGCAAGTGTGAAGTATTTTCATTAGGATGAATTTGCATGATTTTGAGGAAAGTTTTGATTGAATTTGTTCCTCCTTTTTGTCGAGTTTTGGCCTCTTGATTTCTTTGAGAAACACTTTTGCTTTCCTTAAGAATAGTCCTTAGAATATTGCATTAAGCATTTTTAGCTTGCATTAGGATAGTTTGCACTGTAACAATTTTAGTATTTTTGGTAGATTTTGAGTGTGTTGGTGTGTGTTTTGAGAAGAAAATAAAAAATTTTCTTTCTTATTTCGTTCATAGAACCTTTAGTAGAAATATATTTCATTTTCATGTAGCCAGGTTTTCTATTAGTTTCTTCTTGCATCAAACCTGGCTACATGGATTCTTGAGTCCCCTGTGACTGCTCCTTCACCCCTTTATCCCAATTTTCTAGACATTGTATCATACATTCGTACCCCGAATCACAAGCTAGAAATCCCTAATTTTTATCCTTCTTTTCTTTCGATGGCCACTACATGGAGCAAAATTTTGGCTATGGGTAATACTAGTGTGCATACTCCTCTTTCAGTGGAAGGAGGAGGTACAATTTCTATATCCACTATCACACCTAGTACTATAGTATTTGGGTCTGCCTCCATTCCAACTTCAAGTGGGGCACCCAAGATTTTTCTTCCCACAATGGCTCCTTTCCTTTTGGGATGCCTTCTAGTGAAATTCCCTCAGTTCCTTTAATTGTTTCATTTGTTGTTTCCACAATAATGAATTCTATGGCTAGTGTTTCAACATCCATCCAAGGTTTTCCTTTTGGAAGTGGTCATATACTGCATTTTTACCCTTCTTTAAACATAAGATCATTTCCTTTCTTCATTCAGGGTCAAGGTTTTAATCCTTTTCAAGGAATTTAAGGATGGACTAACCCTAATTTGAGTGGTTTAGGAGCTGGCAATCAGGCCTTTTTTCATCAGCGAGGAAATATAACTTTCTCCTCCATAGGAAAACCTATGGTTTTTTCTCCTTTTTCCAATGTGTGGAACCCTTACCAAGGGCTCTCCTCTCCTTTCAATACTTCCACTAGGGGAAAGTTTCTTGGTTTTGGAAATCCTTCAACAGGAAGTGGTCATCCTTTGAATACTTCTAGACCACAAGGTTTTCCTTATGGTTCAGTCTCTTCTACGACCAATTCTTGGCAACCTTTGTTCCTCTGCGAATCCATGATATTCCTTTCTTAACCTTGGGAATCCTACTCATAGTGGGTGGAATTATCAAGATACTTCATGCTTACCATCCCTGGAAACTCTAAATTCGCTAGATGTTTCAAAATTGATAAACGATCTGATACAATATAATTCGGCTTAGCCTCCAGTCCTAACCAAAATTCTATAGGATATTCCAAAATTTGAAGGGAAGTCTGGAGGGGATCCAACTAACCATGTGACAAAATTCAATTTATGGTGTTCATCCAACTCCCTTATTAACAATTCAATTAGGTTGAGATTGTTTCAACGCACCTTAACTGGAAATGATGCGAAGTGGTATAGAGAGCTCAATGGGGGTACCTTTGATTCATCTAGTTAATTGGCTACTATGTTTTTGAACCATTTCCATTTTCATGTTTGATATCATGCTGGAATTGAGCTATTGGATAGTTTCCAACAAAATAAGGAAACTCACATTTTTTACCATATTCAGGAATGGAAAAGAAGGAAGAGGGTCATTAATGCCTATATTCCTATTGACTTCCTTCTTGAACGATTTTTAAAGTATTTAAAGAAAGATATTTCTAAGGATGTGTCACTCTCTTGACTGTTCAATGATGAACATGCTATGTTTAGAGCCCAACAATTAGAAATTACATATTCTTAATCCAAAATTCTCTATAATATTTTTCCTAATGCTCCTCGATCCAAGAAGCCTAGTCCCCATGCCGAATGGCTAGTTCGATTGATTGATAATAGCATGGATAACCTGCTAAGTCAATTGCAACAATTTTCTTTACAAACTGCCTCTTCAATTCAAGCATCACCATCAGTGCCTATGCCTTCTCAACCATTAATTATTAATGTTGTCCAATCTTTGAACCCCAAAGGAAATCAACAATCCAATGGGAAGAAAAAGGGATGTGTTAAGAAGAAAGGTAGGGATGGGAAGGGAAATGCAAAAAATTGAGTAATAATGTTGGGGAGGGTAAAAAGGAGTAAAACAATAAAGTTATTTTTACTTGAAAATTTTGAAATGGAGATCATTTAACTAATATTTTCCTTCAGATTTAGGATGCTCAGTGCTTGTTAGTGCAACAGGGTTCTTATAGCTCCTAGGATGTTCTGACTAATCCTTTTCCGCAAGGGCCGAAAATTCTTGTTGGCACGAATGTTAATATTGGAAGTTACAGAGGGGGAAACAAGGAAGGGGAAAATCCATCAAATGTTTACATGATAAGCTCTCATATTGATGTTGCTAGAAGATCATGTGATTATCGTGAACTAGAATCCTCTAAAGCTAAGGCTACTCCTGATGTTCCAAACCCACTCCATATTGAGAGGCCCATAGTTGAGCCTATACCTCAGATGCTGAAAGGCTTTGCATAATGTTTTACTTTCAATCCTATTCCAAGGGTTCCAATAAATACTCCATTATTGAAGTTCTGGTTCAAATTCCCTGTTTGATGTCTGCGTTGGAGGTACTCCAGTCATGCCCAACACAAAGGAGTGCGCTACACACTCCCATCGGGACAATAGATCCGAGAAACTCTCTTGTTACATTTGACATGTCATATATTTAGAAGAGACTCCCTCATGACATGGATTTCTAGATTAAATATACATATCGGAAAATGAATATCTTTCAAGCTGTAGTTGATGAGAGAGCTTCCACATGTGTCATGTCGATTGCATGTTGGAAAGCTATCGAATCTCCTCAAGTTATTCCTTCACCTAATCTCTTGTTTTAATTTGATGGTAATTATCATAGGCCACATGGAATTGTATCAGCCTTTCCCATCTGTGTTGGGGGCAAGTTGGTCAATATCGAGGTGGAATTAGTTGATGCTAATTTGGATTATAATATTTTATTGGGATGAAATTGGATTTATGAAATGGATGCCATTTTATCATCATTATTTCCCATCCTATGCTTTCCCCATGAAGGGATAATCGTTACTATTGATCAGATGGATTATTCTCTGAAAGAATCCAGTGCATCTTCTGATTCTACCATTACCTTGGTGAAGAATGCCAAGCTTCCTATAGAGAGTTTAGAAGTCAAAATTATTCCTCGTTAATGGGAACTTTTGATATTCCTTCTCCTACCACTCGAATCAATGCCATGCCATCATCCAAGGCCCCTTGTTGAAGGGAGTTCTTTAGAACTCATTATTTTTCGAATCCTTGGCACTTATCGTCCTTTACGACCACATCAGAAGAAGGGAAAGTAGGTCAAATGGAATACCCCATGTCTGCCACTAAAATTTCCTATCAGTTTGTAGTTAACACTGTAGATTCTGATCCTACTCCTCTTTCACCAGATGAGCTAGATGGAGATGTGGCTCTGACCTTAACCCTTTACTCTACTTCCTCTATGGAATACCTTGATACTATTTAACCATCTGAGGAGGAAATCCTAGAAGTAGTGAATGGAATAGAAATACTATGGGATGACTTGCATCATCTGTCATATTGTCTCCTATACTTGGATCAAATTGAATCAAGTTTTTTTAGTCCTTCGTCAATTGGTGATGTTCACATAGTATTTAACCATTTGGATCCAACAAAGATTTATGCCAAAGGTAACATGTTTATCATTTCAGAAACTATTCCAGTGAACATCTCCTGGGATCCCAATATAATTGACAATGTTTTCATTGAAGCTGAGTGCTCCCCAGAAGAAATTCGAACTTATATCGATATTTTCAAAGAATTACGTAATGTGTTTTCTTGGTATTATGAGGAAATGCCTAGAATTGATCCATCAATAGTCCAATATGAGATCAAGACTTACGAGAATGCTAATCCTATTGTAATATTCCCAAATGGGGAATGCAACAATACAATGCAGATTTGCAGGAAAATAACGTAGTTCATATTTTATTAAGAAGGAGGCCAATATGGATACCTTTCATTAGTCATTATGGCAACAAAATATAAGTTAAAAGTGGCCCATAAGATGCATGACAAGAAAATACAAGTCTCCAATGAAAGAATTCCTCAAAATGAGGTGTTGTAACCATGTATAAAGACTGAAAATGCCTTGCAGCATTATTTATTGGCTCTGCAACAGCTGTATATTACACATTAGATCTAGAGAAAGTATGTGGACAAAAAGTTAGATCTATACTAGATCTATACACTGTACAAGCTCCTTTATTGAACCCCCTTGGGATTTTCAGCAAAACACCAAGTACAAGATGTTTCTGAGATCTAAGAATACAAATCTATGGAAATATTTAGATCTGGAAAGTGAATCTGATCTTATATAAAAATTACAAATGATCTCCTCCAATAGATCTCCAAAGTGAAGGGCAGATCACCAACACCTAGAAAATCACTCTCCAAATGATGTGCTGAAACGCCCTGCAAATACACCTACAGGAATAACACAGATCTGGATCTATATTTCACTGTAGGGATCAAAATGATGTTGGCCACATGCCAATATATGAAAATGTTGCTCAATATCTTCAATATTGTCCTCCCAATGGATTAGAAAACTCCTCCACTAAAAAGAATCACTGAAATGGACTAGATCTGAAATATCTAATCTCCACTTGCTGCAACTATAAAAAGTAGGAAAATCCTCAACAGGATCTGTGTTTTAGTTGAAAGAAGAAGCTTGGCCCAATGCCATGTAGTGGAAAACGCAATAAAAAATCTCCCAATAGCTACTCAATGGAAAGAGGTGGGATTCCCCAGCAGGAACACCCAATGCTAAACAACATTATTCTCAGCTAAACAGTAAGAGAATGAGATATTTCTAAACAAAAAATATACTCAAAAAAATATCATATCATCAACAACCTTCTCATGCTTCCATCCCATTCCTTTTATAATACAAGAGCTTGCAAACCCTAAACCACCTTCAATGAAATCACTTCTTTCACACAAGGCATCTCCATCCAAAATTGCATTGTGCCTCATTAATGAACACTCCTCCATGACAATGTTGTAGATTTGGTCAAGGTTGATCTAGTCAACATGTTTTAGCCCCTATTCACACCTAAGGGTGCTTTATTCGACTGAAAATATGATCCACTTTCACATGAGAAGTGGTTTTATTCAAAATAAAGAGTCTTATGGGACTCCCCACCCACTTATTCACCTATCAATGTGACAATTTTTTTTTTAATATTCCAATTAGTTGTAGGCTAATGTAGGGATATTACAGTCCTCCCCTCCAAAATTTTTCTTGTCCTCAAGCAACTAAAAGGACATTGCAAAATCTAAAATGGATATATCTCCTCCTAAGAATACAAGTTGCCTTGGTGAATAAACCAAATAAATGTCATCATGAAGAAGTGGGAGATATATAGAAAGAGTTATATGTTTTCCATTGGCCTCCTTAAGGCATGAGAGATGATAAATATTGGGTGCTTCAACCCCAATGAGAAAATCCAATCTCCATGATATCATCCAAAAAAAGTGAGCCATCCTTGGTAGCTCATGGAAACAATCACCCATCCCCTCCTTATGCAATGTGTAGGGGTTGCATGGCTGAAAATGAGAGGTAATATTGTTCAACTTACGCTTCCTCTCCCTCCATTTATGATAAATTTGGAGCTGCTGATATGGGCTTCAATAATATGGTCCTCATGAAGCCAAAATATACTTGGAACCTTATGCTTCCCTTCATTGGTTCTAGGGAGCCTCCTTGCCCAATCCTCCATGCATATGGTGAATAGAGGATCATCACCATATGGGCTTCAAAAGAAACATGGACTAAGTGTCATATGACACATGGGATGGTGACAATAATCCCTCCATTGAGATCATCACTGTTCTTCTTCTTACTGTCTCCAATCATGATATCATAAGTGGCCATCCAACCACCTTATTGCTGCCATAAGCTACTCAAAATATTGAAAATAGTAGAAGATTCTATGTATTGGTTGAATATGATCCAAACCAAACATGTCTTGCCAAAATTTCTCCCATGTGAGAGGCTCCTCCCAAAGACATAAGTCAAACATATGGCTCTTTTCATAAGGAAACAAGTGATGCATTGTAGTAGCCATATAATGTCCCATCATCCTCTTGAAGCATGAATAAATGTGGGAAGTTTCATTCCCAATGGACACGTCCAACGAATGTGTCATCCCTCCAATCATGTTCCCAACAAATATAAGAGCATCATCATCATCATGTGGGATCAAAACTAGTAATACATAAACAATCAAATGAAATGATGGAGGTGGATCATAGTCCCACAAGTGGAACTAGCATAGTAGAAATCCTGACTGCATCAAATATTGATATGGTAAGTGGTTTCCCCACCACTTACTTTCTACCCAAGTAATCTCACCATGTCTGAAAATGTGAGATATTTTTGGTGCCTTTAGAGTGCACCTAGAGTGATAAATCATCTCCCTATATCCTCCTAGGGAGTGGCCATGTTCATAAATGTTTATGGACCAAAGTTGGCCATGAAGTTTATATGGAATAATGCTCATACTTGGAGCTATGGCCTACATATAAATGGTAAAGGAGTGAAAATAATCATGAAGTGAAACATCATACACATAAACAAGTTCCTTACCATAATATCTTCTCATACAAATGGAGTGGTCCATAGATAAATCCCCTTTCATTCCAACAGAGGAAAGAGGTGGTTCTGATAACTCCTCCATAGAGTTATGTATCCATCCCATCTCCAAAAGATCCATTCACTTCCTCATATGATAGTGCATCTCCTCTTTGAAGTGTTCCCACATGAATCCTTCCAAAATAGTATGGTAGGTTCTAATGAAACCAGTGGGATTGGAAAGCAAGATATCATAGGTTGCACATAGTAGTTTATCTTTGAGCTTTGAGTATCTAGTAAAATAGATTTTATCATGAAAACAGATGATTCGATCAACCACTCTATACCTTATATATTCCATTTTCCCATCAAGAACTTTACATGTGAAGAGGTTCTTTGAATATTCTACCAAGAGTTGGGATTCCCAATATGGATCTAGGCTTCCCAATAATGACAGCACTATAGAATTCTGAAATGAAGTAGCTGTCATGTCATCATTCTCCTCTTTAACATGCTCAATGAAAAAGTCACATTTTGGAGTGTTTTTACTCCATATTTGCTGCCTCTCTTGCAGTTGATCTTGCCCAAGATAAGATTGAAGTACATGGAAGTCATCCTCCTCTTGAAAGGTCTCTTCCTTCCAAAAATTCCATAGTTTGGCCCATGCATGCAAGAATGTAAATACCCCTTGTAATCTTCAGAAATATTCATTATATATAGAAGTATCATTTTCTACTCCAAGGCTATGGAGTGGCCTTTTGACACCATGCTCATGTCATCATAGATTTCTAAATCCTTCCTTTCCAGTGCAAATAACTAAGTGGAAGATAGCAAAGTCAATTTCAAAAAATTTCTCATCTTTCCTTGGAACCCATCAAAGGTTCTTAGCGCTGTGGTAGCTCCTCTCAAGGCTCCTTCCTTAGCCAAATATGTCATTTCTACAACAAGTTGAGAGAACACTTTATTCATCTTCTCATCCGGGGGTCTCCCTTGTGGAATGCCTCCATGCAAAGAGACATCAAAATATGAAGTAGATTGTATGAATGAGTGGACTGATTTGTCCCTCCCTTTGCTCAAGAAATTAGTCTCCTTCTTCTTAATATAAACCCCTTGAAATAAACAAGGGTGTAGGTTGATCCGTCCTTTCTCCTCCTCAAATCAAGGTGTTACTGCCCAATAATACTATCACATAATGCTCCTTGGGAACCCTTTGAAAATATGGGAAAGCTCCTCCTCTTGAAGCAATAACTTCATTCCCATCCCTATGTGGTGATGGTCCTTCTTCTGAAGTGACAGTGCTCTTACTACCTTCATGCTCTTTCTCCTCATCAATGTTCGAGAATACCTCATTAACAATGAGAGACACTAGATCTTGGCCTTCCCTTGGAAGAGGAATCTCCATGTCTACCCTTTGAGAAGAAATCTCTTCATGCAATGGGGATCTTGGCCTTGGCAAGGTATCACACAAGTTTTTATCCCCTTGAATAGAAATATGAAGTGGAGTTGGCATAACAAAACTTTCCAACTCATGCAAGGATTTTTCATGTTCATGCTTTGCTAGCTCAATCAAATATGTTTCAGTTTGTTTTACATCAAATCTCTTCACTAATATCTTAGTGAATCTTGCATAAGTAGATATATTTGCATTCTTTAATGAAAAGGATTCAAACAACCACCAAGCATAACCTTTACCTTTCAGATGCAGTGCTGCTACTTTAAGAGATTCCTTTTCTGAAACTTGATATAGATCCAAATATGAGTCTAGCTGATCTATCCAATCATTGGTTGTGCATGTGGAGGATCCATCAAATTTTGGCAGAAAGAATCTACCTCTTCTCCTTCTATTGTGCTTGTTGGATCTCCTTTCCTCCTTGAGCTGGCAGAATTCTTGGAAGTTCAAGTGCTCCTTGAATCTCCAAGATTGAGATTCATACTCCTGAAGATAATCACTCAAAGTCTCCTCCTTTGGTGCATCTTCTTCCTCCATCTCTCTTGCAGTAAATTTGGGCATAGTATAACATTGTAGATCTGACTGTGTAGCTGAGTTCTTGCACACATAATATGAAGAACTGGGGTTTTATTCATGTGAAAATATTCTTGAGGGACCTTTATGTCTTTCCCTCTTCATTCCCTTGATTTCTCTTTTAAGCTCATGCATAGTCTGAAGAAGAAGTCTTGAAATCTCCTTCCCTTTCATTGCTCCAGATAAAGGGGTTTTACCCTTGTCTTCTTTCACATCACTGCAATCAAATATTCTGTGTCTTCTTTATTGATATATCCTCCCTATATCAGTGAGAGGATCTCTCCTTAAAAAGACATATTGGCTCTTTAGAAAGCACAAGTTGTGCCAAGATGATGCTCCGATACCACTGTAATATTTCCAAATGGGGAATGCAACAATACAATGCAAATTTTCAGGAAAATAATGTAGTTCATATTTGATTAAGAAAGAGGCAAATATGGATACCTTTAATTAGTCATTACAGTAGCAAAATATAAGTTAAAAGTGGCCCATAAGATGCATGACAAGAAAATACAAGTCTCCAATGAAATAATTCCTCAAAATGAGGTGCTGCAACCATGTATAAAGACTGCAAATGCTTTACAACATTATTTTATTGGCTCTGAAAAAACTGTAGATTACACATCATATCTAGAGAAAGTATGTGGACAATAAGTTAGATCTATACCAGATCTATACACTATACAAGCTCCTTTATTGAACCCCCTTGGGGTTTTTAGCAAAACACCAAGTACAAGATGTAAATCTGAGATCTAAGACTACAGATATATGGAAATATTAAGATCTGGAAAGTGGATCTGATCTGATATAAACAATACAAATGATTTCCTCCAACAAATCTCCAAAGTGAAGGGCAGATCCCCAACACCTAGAAAATCACTCTCCAAATGATGTGCTGAAACACCCTGCAAATACACCTACAAGAATAAATCAGATTTGGATCTATATTGTGCTGTAGGGATCAAAATGATGTTGGCCACATGCCAAGATATCAAAATGGTGCTCAAGATCTTCAATAATATCCTCCCAATGGATTAGAAAACTCTTCCATTGAAAAGAAGCACTGAAATGGACTAGATCTGAAAGATCTAATCTCCACTTCCTGTAGCTTGCAAAAACAGTGAAACCCTCAACAGGATCGATGCTGTAGTTGAAAGAAGAAGTTTGGCCCAAAGCTACATAGTGGAAAATGCAATACAAACTCTCCCAAGAGCTACTCAATGGGAAGAGGTGGGATTCCCGAGCAGGAACACCCAATGCTAAGCAACATTATTCTCAGCTAAACAGCAAGAGAATGAGATTTGTATAAATAGACAATATACTCAGAAAAATATCGGATAAATCAACAAGCTTCTCATGCTACCATCCCCTTCATTTTATAAGACAAGAGCTTGCAAACCCTAAACCACCTTCAATGAAATCACTTGTTTCACACAAGGCATCTCCATCCAAAACTGCATTGTGCCTCATTGATGGCCACTCCTCCATGATAGTGCTATATATTTGGTCAAGGTTGACACAGTCAACATGTTTTAGCCCCTATTCACACCTTAGGGTGCTTTATTCAGCTGAAAATATGATCCAATTTCACATGAGAAGTGGTTTTATTCAAAATAAAGAGTCTTATGGGTCTCCCGACCCACTTATTCAACTATCACTATGACAAATCAAAATATTAATATTCCCAATAGTTGTATACTAATGTAGGAATATTACACCTATACAGAAAAATATTCGATCGATAAACCCTAGGAAATTGGTGGCTATCAAAGCGGAGGTTAAGAAGCTTCTTAAGGCGGGTTTCATGTACCCTGTTCCATTAACTGAGTGGGTCTTGAATATAATATCAGTTGATAAAAAATAAAATAAAATGATCCACATATGCATATACTTTACAGATTTAAATAAGTCTTTTCCAAAAGAAAATTTCCCCATGCACTTTATTGATAAGATTATTGATGAATGTGTGGGAAACAATATTTTCTCCTTCATGGAGGGTTTATCGGGATATAATCAAATTTCTATCCCTCTTGAAGATCAACACAAGACAAATTTTATCTGCCCTTGGGGTACTTTTTCATACAAAAATATTCCTTTTGGTCTTAAAATTTCTTTAGCTACTATGCAGCGGGCCATGTCCTACGCTTTCCATGATACCAAACATATCATCGAAGCTTATTTGGATGACCTAGATGCTCGTTTTTGAAAGAGAATTGATCATCATCACCATCTTCATTTGATCTTTGAGCGATCTCATTATTATAAATTCCAGTTGAATTTTCGTTGTCACATCCAGTCGATTATTTGGATTCATAGCATCCACTGAAGGGATTCGTGTAGATCCTTTCAAGGTTGAGAAAATACTTCAATTTCCTCCCCTGTCTACCATCCATGAACTTCAGAGTCTGTAAGGAAAAGATAATTTCTTAAGGATATTTATCATCAATTATGTTGAGATTACAAAGGGATTTATGAGATTGCTGAAGAAAGGAGTTCCATTTGTATGGGACGATTTCAGTCAGCGCTCATTCGATTCTTTGAAAAAAGCATTGACCTCTACTCCTTTATTAATTCCAGCCAATTATTGTAGGGATTTCCTCTTATATCTTACTACAAAAGAATCAACCATAAGTATGGTTCTAGTTCAGGAAGATGATGTTGTTTGTGAGCACATGATTTATTATCTAATTCGAGGTTTGGTAGGTCCTGAAATATGATACTCTCATTTATAGAAATTAGCTTTGGAAGTTGTTCATGTGGTCCAATGACTTCAAGACTATATTCTTCTTAGAAAAACATTTGTCTTGGCAGCTACCAACCCATTTCAGTTTGTTCTGAATAGGCAAGTGAATGGGGGAAAATATAACAGATGGATTTTTATTTTACAAGAATTTGATCTCAAGTTCTTGTCAGCCAAATATAAGAAATATTTAGTATTTGCAGAATTAATCTCATAGTTTCCTTGTGAAGAAGAAGTGGTTTATGAGGAAACATTCCTTGATGAGCATATTTTCCTTATTTCTTCACAATATTGTTGGTAGAGAGATATCATAATATATGTTCAGACTTCGAAGTTTCCTCTCATTTTTTCAAGGATGAGTGAAGAAAATTATGTCACTTAGCTAAAAGTTATATTATTATCAGTGACACTTTATATCATCAACGAGATTGATTCAATAGTTATACGCTGCTTAACCCTAGAAGAAGCTGAGTCAGTGTTGAATGATTGCCATAGTGGAGCTTGTGGTAGTCATCTATCTGGGCTTACTACAACCCAAATTGTTTTGCGTGCATGCTAGTTTTGGCCATCGATTTTCAAATATTGTGTTGAAGCAGTAAAAAAATGGCATCCTTGTCAAGTTTATACTAAGAAAATGTGAACTCATCCAACTTTTCTTTTCCCTGTTATCACTGTTGGTCCTTTAACAAAGTGGGGCATTTATTTTACAACTTGTAACCCACCTTTGACAAAGGGTCATAAGTATATTATCATAACAGTGGACTACTTTACTAAGTTGGTTGAAGCTATGCCCAATTTTTTGAATGCTAGTGAAACAACAACCTTGTTTCTATTCAACCAAGTCATTTCTTGTTTCACTATTCCAAAGGATATTTTCACTGACCATGGCAGTCATTTCCAGAATAAAATGTGGGTGAATTGGCTCTCAAATTGGGTTTCTAGCAAGAGCATTCATCTCCTTACTATCCTAAAGCCAATCGTCAGGTGGAAGTTGTGAATAAATCCCTGAAAGTTATCCTGCAAAGGACAATTAATAATGCTCAATCCAATTGGCACATCATGTTATATCTTGCGCTTTGGGAATATTGGATGTCGGTGAAGACCGTTACGAGTTTCACTCCTTTTCAACTAGTTTATTGTTTGAAATCGATCTTCCCGGTGGAATGTGTACTTCCTTCTCTTAAATTAGTTGTAGAAATTCTTCCAGAAACTTCCATTCTTGAAGAATGTCTCGTTTATTTGGAACGTCTTGATGAGCAGTGTCAGGATGTAGCCAAAATTAAAAAAACTCATAAAAAGAGAGTGAAAATCCAATATGATAAGGTTGTGCGTCCTAGGGTTTTCTCTGAAAGTGACCATGTCCTTTTCTATGACCTTGAAAAGATGCCTCGGGGGTAGGCAAGTTTGAAATCATGTGCTATGATCCTTTTATCATGAAAAAGGTCTTGAAAAAAGAAGCTTAAGAATTGTTTGATTTTGAGGGGAATGAGTTTACATAGCCCAGGGCTATATCTTAAGAAGTATTATGCCTAGGCTTCTTCCTAGAATTTTCTTGGTTTTTTAGATATTGTATATATTTTTTCTTATCTGTTTATAGGTTTCATAGTGATATCAATATTTTTGATCTGCTTTGGTAGATATCGATGGATGGTCCGGTATATCTAGGGTTCTCTAATGGTGCTAGTTGACATAATCAGAAATTGGCTTCTGTGGCTTAGGTGATTTTCTATCCATCCAGTCAGTTGTTAGTTTCAAGAAACATATGTATCAACCCTACTTCAAACAATGTTTTTGAGTATATTGTTGTTGTTAACTTACTATTTGAAGCAATATCTCTTGGTTTTGATTTGTTAGTAGTGTACTTGGATTCACAACTGGTGGTGTCTTAGTTAAAAACCATCTATCGTGTGAGAGATCCTTATTTATTTTGCCAATTTTTGAGAGTGCGTTTATTAAAAATATCATTTTATTTTATCACATTTGTTCATAATCCACTATCAGAAAACTAATTTTTTGATTCCATCATTAATCAAACATTAGATTGGAATATTAATCATTCATCACATTAAAATAAAAGATAATAAAAAATCATCTGTATATATGGTCGTCACATCATGAAACCGTCTGTATATATAGATAGAATTTATATGTCCAAAAAGTTATACAAAATCGAGACAAAATATCCTACAAAATTAGGGTTTAATCCCAAGCATTTCCATAAAAAATATCAGGTCATCTATAATCTATGTCTGCATACCCTGCCTTGGATGTGCATCTCAGAAGAAGACTATGGCATTATCCACCCATCAGAAAATCCGCATCCAATCTTGTGTTACTCCTACCACACGTCTCTGTATTGCCTCCGGTAGGTCCTCTACTACTGACATAGGTACCTGGCAAGTCAGACTCTCCAAGTACCTTTGTACTGTATGGAGAAAAATCTCGGCTTTAGTAAATAAACTCTCTGTGTCTCTTTCATGTTGCTTGTTCCTAGGTATATCCTCAGTTCTCAGTGGTCCAACATCTGTATCATGATCAAAAAAATTTGTAAGAATTTTTGTCTCATCAAAAGGAATTTCAATCCATGTTTAAAAAAAAATATATTAAAATATTAAATTTTTTTTTTACCGATGGAACCACATGCAACACTGGGTGGAAGCACCAGATATGTATCTACTCAGAAATGCATGCCTGCATATGGGTAGTCCTTAATAGCAATGAATTGTTCTTCCCACCAAAGGAAAAACTCGTCATCGAATGTCATTCTATGTACACGAACACCCCCTAGTATCTTAATTAAATCATCCCACCTAACTATCCATGGATCTCTTGGGTTGTTAATGGTGGAAATCACTTTGGGTCGAAGTCCTCGTATTCTCTGAAAGAAGAAAGTAAAAAGAATAGTTCCATACACAAAAGGTTTCATTTTACTCTTCTTGATTGAAGTGAGTTTCTTTTTCATATTTTTTATAAGGGTCCTGCACCAGTCAAAAACTATGGTAAGGAAATCTACTTCCAAACTCATTGTAACATGAGAATATTGGTGTAATGAAGTTGACCCAAATGCCCTCACAATGGTAGCAAGTAGAATATTTATGGGCATTATCTCCACATCCTTGATTGGTATCTATGACCCAACCTTCTCGGTGTTTTCAAGGTAGTAAATGTGAATGTAATCATCCACATTAAGGCCTCCTCGGGACTTCCCTTGCAAGTTGACAAGATTTCCTCTCCAGGATAGTCCAGTAATGAAGTATATATATTATATTTCAATGCGCAAGGGTATCTGATAAAAAATGAATGCATCTTCTTCTAGATCCTAGTAATTGATGAGCATCTCCAACAATTTTGTGTTGGTTTTCATGTTTAGCATTTTGAAAAAAATTAAAAATCCATACCCTCTCAATGCATCGAGTGAAAATGGAATGTTCATAACCTCATTATCTACTTCATTGTGCTCTCTTTTTCTCCAACTAATTTTCATCCTGCAAGTTTAATCATTTTCATCCATTAAAATCCGTAATTTTAGATCTTGGACTGCGCGTACGTGGGTTTACTTCATACACCGTCACGTATAGGGATTTCTCATACACAGCCTCAGTATACTCAACCCACATATGCACAGAGTTAAAACCCGAAAATAAACTACCCATGGTCAAAATTATTGAAAAAAAATTGAAATGGATGGAGTATCATTAAAAAATCGAATTAGAAGATTACTTGGAAGATTGGTAAATGTCATGGTTGAAAAATTTGGTGGATTCTGGTTGCTGGGTTTTTTTCTTCGGAGCTCTCTTGCAATCAAATTCATAAAACAAAAATGAGGCTTGGTAACTCAAAATGTTATATTTATAGTTGGAATTTAAAAAAAAAATCAAACCCACTTTTGCAAATTTTATGTTTCTATTTTTCATGAATTTTATAAACTTTGTGACCTTCTAGCTTTGAGTGCTGGGATAGGTTGTATTTTAGGGTAAAATGAATACTTTGAGATTATTTTCACCACTTCAATTCCATTATCGCTAACCCATCATGGCAGGTATCATTTTCATCACTGTGTAATGTTCCAAAATTTTCCGATAATAATTTGGAACATAATTTTTTCTAATTTCACCTAGGAGGGGAATAAATGGGTAAGGGAACCCATTGCATAATAAAAACCTCAATAAAATCCCTCTAAGTATGAAAGAGGATCATATTTGGAGCTGGTTTACACACCCTCATGTGTGAACAAGGATATTTGCAAGGAGGCTTGGTTAAGTTGACCAAGTCAACAGCGCTGCCATAGGAGGAGTGGCTTACTTAGGAAGCCAGCGCAGTGTGAATGAGGAAAGGGAAATTTGGTGAAGGAAACCATAATGGATGGGGCCCATGGAGAAAGAGCTTTCATTTTTTTAAAAGGAGGACAAGGCAACCATTGTTTCTCATGCTTCTATTATTCATCTCATTGTCTAGTTAGACAATTGGAGCATTCTTTGCTGCTTAGCGAGAATTGATAGAGGAATTCCTGTTTAGGATTCCTTCTCCTTCTTGAGAGATCTCTTGAGGGATTGTTCTTAATTTTCCTCACATCCAGGCTTGAGGCCAAGCATCCTTCATCAAGACAGCATTATTTCTGCAGCAGATTAATGTTGTGTTGCTGGGTGTTGCAGTGAGGGTTCACTACACCATCTCCTTCAGCTATTTTTAAGAGGAGGAGTCTCTCTTTCCTTTGAGATATCAGATTGGAGGCATCCCGGAGCTTATTGTAGACTTTGGAACCAAGGCCAACTCATTCCATTTCCCTATAGTGCAGTTTCATCCAGTGACTGCGTTATTCTAGAGCATTTGTAGTAGGGTTTTGCAGATACATTTGGAGGGGAAGATATTTAGTGAAGGGATTAGCCTTTCACTTGAAAGATGCATTGGAGGAGGCATATTCAGTTTGAGAATCAGATTCAGCCATCTCCATCCAGTTCTATTTCTAAGTTGCTGCAGCTACCCAGCAACTCCGGCATTTTTCAAATTTTGTATTTTATTGTCAATCCTTCTAAGATTGATGAGAGGTAGTCTTTGGGAGATGAGATCTTCACTCCCATTGTTGTATTGGGCCATATATTGACATATATATTTATTTTACATTTGTAGCATGTAGTTACTCTAGTAAACTGTGCTGTCATAGCTTGAGATCACATGTATAGCAGTGTTTCATCATGAGTTATGTACTTGTTCTTTGAGGTTGAGCATTGTCTATCTTGAGCATCCTTTCTCCTCAAGATCTTGTATTCATTTGTAGCTGCTATTATTTAATAAAATGGCTATGGATTTCTCTCATGTTTCTATGATTTGAGTGTTCTGCTGCACCATTATTGTGCTTGCTTATTGTTGGAGCTCCAACTTTAGAATATCTTGAGATATTCTCATTGTTGTAGCAATTTCCTGAAAAAGGAACATTACAGTGGTATCAGAGCATGATCTTTGGCTCAACCTGTGGTTTCAAGCCAAAGTGCTAAATCCCTGAAGGGGAAGATTTCAAACTCTATAGATAGAGTCTACAGATGGCTAGGTAGCCTCTGGATCTCATCCTTTTTCAAAGGTGACATATCCAGTAAATGCCCCTGTAGTCAATCTATGGAATAGAGCTTTGATATTACTGAAGAGGGAATCTTATAGGCCTGTGGATCTTAGCCATCATATCAGAGAGAGAGAAGATGAAGACTCCATTATATGGAGAGAAAAGGGAAGATAAGCTTACGAAGCTTCTTCCAAGATCCTTACTGAGCATTCATGAAGAATTTGAGAAGATAAGGAGGGAGATTTGTACAGGATCTCCAAAAGGGTTTGAAATTGAGTCAAACTCTAGATTTTCTTGTAGGGGATGTGAGCATGCAACTACACCCTATGATATACAGTGTAGTCACATGGCCAACTTTTCCATGAGAAGAGAAGAAGAAGAAGAAAGGCCGAAGAAAGGAACTCTTAGAGGTTTCTTACATGAGTATGAATCTCAAACTCCCGAGGTTTAGAGATCATATTAATTTTCCGGAGTTTTGCAAGATCATGGTGAGAAGGAGCAAGCAGCATGATGGGGATAGATTTCTTCTATCTATCTTTGATGGTTCTCTACTTGTTCAGCCAAGGCTTGGATTGAAGAGCTAGACACCTTTTTGCAGCAGCATCAGATTCCTGAAGATGAAGCCGTTAGAGTAGCAGCGCTGCACTTGGGAGGTAAAATCTATGCATGGTGTTATTTGAGTCTTTACTTTGAAAAATGAAAATACCTCTTCATATGCAATGTTCATTAGAACTTTTATGAAGAGATTTGATAGGAGGAATTTTGAAATGCATGTAAGGGAAACAAACACATTCAAACAAACAAAACCCTTGCATGTGATGGAGGAAACCATAGACTCAAGAAAATTTTAGAAAGCCATGAAGGAGGCTGATATCTTGCATGATGCTTATTTAGAGGCAAGATCTTCATCTTTGGCACAAGGAGGAAAAGGGATCTCTTTTTCAAAATAGGATCCAATCATTGGAGAGTTTCCCAATCATGTTGAGGGCAACAACACTGTCAATTCTAGAGTTGATCTAGTACCTCATGCAGAGGAAGGAGGAGTCCTTGCTCCAACTAGAGGGATTATTTTAGCATTGCAAGGGAATCCCTAGGATCTCATACATGGAGGCCCAAGCACAATCAATGAGCATCATGATTGTGCAGCACTGCAGCTAGGAGAAGGATAAAAGGGAGGAAGAGCAGCATCAGGTGATGAGAGGCACACACCCTTCTCTATTTTAGAGAGCTAGTGCAAAGAGGAGGAAGATTGTATTGCACTATGAGAGAAAGGGAAATATTTCCCAACCATATGTACAATCCACTCTTGACATTGATGTCTCACTGCATAGAGGCATTCCACCAGGGAGGCCACCTGATCTATCATTGATGAGAGACATTTTGTCTTTGGATTCACTGCTCTTGGATTTTGGAGAGGTGAATAGTTTGGAAGAAAAATTTGGCATGAGGGATGTCAAAGTAGTAGACAACAGCAAAAGGAGAGCTACACCTGCCAAATCACCAGCGCTGTCTCTTAAGAGGATTGATCCTTATTGGAGATCTCAGCTCTTAGTTGAGTACTCTAAGGATCTTGATGCATGCATGATTATAGATGGCCCAGGTAGAGATCATGAGTATATGATAGATGATATGGTCATCTATTCCCATGGCAGAGTCTTCTTGACTAGAGATTCTAGTCTCAAGGAGAAGTTGTTGCATGCAGTACAGGAGGACTTCTTTTCCATGCACTTTGATGCATATCTTGCCTTGGTAAAGGAGTTCATTTTGGAGGGCATTAAACAAGACATATTTCAGCATATGGAGAGATGCAGAGCCCAGATGATGATGGAGAGGATGTCACAAGCACCTTCCTACTCACTAAGAGTAAGGGAGCATTTTCAGTTGCACCATTTCCGCTCAAGTCTTCGAGTACATAAGGGAGAATGTACAATTTTATCTTATATTTTGTACTTCTTGTCATTTTATGAGCAGCATATTGTACCAAGGAGGATTGTTCCTTCTTTCATATTGTATCATGATGTACTTGAAGCCATTTGTAGCATTGAGATTGGCTATCTCATTGGTGGTTTGTGGGGAAAGCCACATGATTTTTGGTGTGCACCATTGACACCTTTTTGTACTTCCATGTTATATCTTGTAACATGATTGTGGAAGTAAAAAAGTGGCTGGGAGAGCACTTGTTTTTGTTTGATTTGATGCAGGCAGGGCATGCACTGTGTTGGTTCCTTGTGTGGGACCTTGATCCACTTTCTGGTTGTCATGTGACAAATTGTTTCTATTGGTTTTTGCTTCTATGTATTGCTGATTTGTATATGTTCATGGGAGGATTTTATTGGAGAGTGGGCTTGAAATTGAGGATGCCCATTGGGAGAATGATTCTCCTTACTATATATGTTGTACATTTCAGGAGAAACCATGGGCCAACCATGAGGGCCACATTATATTTATTTTCTTCTTGTGGGAGAAACCACTAGAAGAACCTGAGGAGGCACTCCATGGATCATGAGGAGATGGTGGAGTTAGCACAGTCAACTCTTTTTCCTTTGAGGATAAGGGAAGAATCATCTATGAGCCACTCCATTGATATGATAAAAACATATGGTGAGAGTATTGTTGAATTGCATTTGTCCATATATATGCATCTCTTAACCATATATGTGCAAGGATTTGCTCATAGGAAGGATATTATTCCTTCTAGATTTGATGGTCTACATGAGGCCATTGTGGATGATCACTCCCTAAGAAGAGATGGGGAGGAGATTTCTTGTGGAGAACATACTCACACTGTGCACTACATCATTTACTTTCTCCAGGAGATTGGGGCAGCAAGAAAATGGTGGGGAGGCCACCCATCATTTTATTTTCTATGGCAGTGGAGAGTCAAACTGCGCTGGCTACATTTGAGGGACCATTGTCCTTCTCCTTTACTACACATGGCAGCTAGCATGATTTTCATAATGTTTCCCTTGATTTTTATTGCTGGAACGTTTCTTGGGAGCATGATTGGAGGAGAGACACATTGGGTGGATGTGTCCTTGGAGGGAGAAAACTCCCACACACTTTGCACTACATGTTCTAAAGGGAGCATGGGAGATGGTATGGCCACTACAGCAGCTCATTTGTTTCATTATGAGGTGAGCCATATGAGGAATGAGATGCCATGTGATGATGACTTCCAACTCATCATATATGGAGAGACTTGGGCCAGCATGATTTGCAGCATTGGAGGAGAGGTCCTTGGGGATCTAGTCTTCATATTGCCACTTGAAGGCAAGTATTTTGCAGCCCAAGATCAGAATTTTCTCTACACTTATCATGAGTGGAGAGAAGGATAGCATGGGGTAGGCTACATTGTCTACCATGAGCATATTTTCATCCCACCTACTTTTCCGGAGCCAAAGGTGGAAGAAAGTTTCCAGGAGTTGCCTAGTTGGGAGGTAACTCATTTTGCATGGATGATTGCTTGGGGGATGGAGGATCCACATGAGGAAGATGTTCTTCAACATGTTATAGAATCCATGCCTTGAGGAGAGGCTATCCAGTTCTGTCCTTGCAGTTGCTTGGGGACAAGCAACATTTTGGAGGGGAGGATTGTAATGTTCCAAAATTTTCCAACAATAATTTGGAACATAAATTTTTCTAATTTCACCTAGGAGGGAAAGAAATGGGTAAGGAAACCCATTGCATAATAAAAAACTCAATAAAATCCCTCTAAGTATGAAAGGGGATCATATTTGGAGCTAGTTTTCACACCCTCATGTGTGAATAAGGATATTTGCAAGGAGGCTTGGTTAAGTTGACCAAGTCAGCAACGTTGCCATAGGAGGAGTGGCTTACTTAGGAAGCCAGTGCAGTGTGAATGAAGAAAGGGAAATTTGGTGGAGGAAAGCCTAATGGATGAGGCCTATGGAGAAAGAGCTTTCATTTGTTTAAAAGGAGGACAAGGCAACCATTTTTTCTCATGCTTCTATTATTCATCTCATTGTCTAGTTAGACAATTGGAGCATTCTTTGCTACTTAGCAAGAATTGCCGGAGGAATTCCTATTTAGGATTCCTTATCCTTCTTGAGAGATCTCTTGAGGGATTGTTCTTCATTTTCCTCACATCCAGGCTTGAGGCCAAGCATCCTCCATCAAGACAGTGTTATTTCTGCAGCAGATTAATGTTGTGTTGCTGGATGTTGCAGTGAGGGTTCACTACACCATCTCCTTCAGCTATTTTTCCAAGGAGGAGTATCTCTTTCCTTTGAGATATAAGATTGGAGGCATTCCAGAGCTTATTGAAGACTTTGGAATCAAGGCCAACTCATTCCACTGCCCTATAGTGCAGTTTCATCTAGTGACTGCGTTATTCTAGAGGAGCATTTGCAGTAGGGCTTTGGAGATACATTTGGAGGGGAAGATCTTTAGTGAAGGGATCAACCTTTCACTTGAAAGATGCATTGGAGGAGGCATATTCAGTTTGAGCATCAGATTCAGCCATCTCCATCCAGTTCTATTTCTGAGTTGCTGCAGCAACCCAATAACTTCAGCATTTTGCAGATTTTGTATTTTATTGCTAATCCTTCTAGGATTGATGAGAGGTAGTCTTTGGGAGATTATATCTTCACTCCCATTATTGTATTGGGCCATACATTGACATATCTATGTATTCTACATTTGTATAATGTAGTTACTCTAGTAAAATACGCTGTCATAGCTTGAGATCACATGTGTAACAGTGTTTCATCATGAGTTATGTACTTGTTCTTTGAGGTTGAGCATTGTCTATCTTGAGCATCCTTTCTCCTCAAGATCTTGTATTCATTTGTAGCTGCTATTATTTAATAAAATGGCTATGGATTTCTCTGATGTTTCTATGATTTGAGTGTGCTGCTACACCATTATTGTGCTTGCTTATTGCTGGAGCTCCAACTTTAGAATATCTTGAGATATTCTCATTGTTGTAGCAATTTCTTGAAAAAGGAACATTACACACTGGCATATAGGTTATAGAAGATCACTTTTTCAATTTCATTATGCATACTAGCCTCCATACTATGATATGTTTCCATAGGGTTGACCCCATTATGGTATGAGTCTTAAACCATTTTCATTCACTGACTTATAAAATCATGACATAATGGTAGAGCCATCCTTTACATGGGCTTCCTAGTTAGATCCTCGCTATCATATGTTGCCCATGTTGAAAATATTGAGTTGGATCAGGAGGCCTCTTTAGTCCCGCCATGACTTTGAGATGAAGCTTCATTCTCGTTCTTCTTTGCTATGTTTAAGGTTTTATACCCTAGAGGCTCTCACATGTTGAGTTGTACTATTGCATTTCAGGTTGACTGTTTGTACCTTTTGGCCTGATGATGACTTCACTTGGACTCATGTCTTTTTTCAAAATAAACCTTGAAATTACTTAGCCTCTATGACTTGACACCTTATGCCCTTAGAAAGAACATTCCTTTGAGTGTCATTTACTAGTTTCATCACCTTGCATTGAGCATAGGAATTTTCCAGTCCTAGGAACTAGTGCATATGTATTTGGAAACTCATTCTTTGCACTATACCATAGGCATTCTTTTATTCTTTTTTAAGGCCTTTCAATATTAAAAAAGACAAAAAAAATAATATATTTCAAAAAGAGCGGGAATGGGACATTACTTCCATAATTAATGGCAGCAAGAATAAGTTGTGTCACCCTTGAACAAAGAACTCAAAACGAGTCTTTCCTCCATCGGGATGGGTTTTAGTTTAACTTAGGAAATCCATAACCTTGTCATTTAGTAAGTACTCCTCTGGTTGGTTATCTCTTCCAATCACACAGAGAGTTTTTGTTTGCCTCCTGCATCATAAAATTATACAAAGTTATCATATGATACCATACAATCACATTTGAGTCTTACATTTGTTAAAGGGAAGTAAACCTGAGTTGGCCCTTTTGCGGTGTATCTTGACTCATTCTCGGTCGGCCATACCTAGTATTTCAAAGTTATGTTCAATATCACATCAAATATTTGGTCCTTTTCTCATGGTAGTTTAGAAGGTACCCATTGAATTCTTGCTGGTGGATTTTCTGTTATTGACTTTGACAAATTTCTCTGAGAGTAGACCTAGAGCCGCATCGTGGCCCTATTTCCATCATTGATATGTGACCTTGTGCTCAACATTGATCAATATCATGGGTCTTTGACTGATTTTTTTCCCTTGTGTTCGATGTCAGCTTACATTATCACACATTGGGATTCCTACAATACATTAGTTTCCCTTTGACCCTATTGGTGGATTCCTCGGCTCTATGTGAGCTTTCATTATTGTTTGGGTCAAAGGGTTTAGTGTTGTGTGCTAGCCACACCTTGGGTATGCTGGAAACGTGCTTCAATATGGTTACTTCATATTTATTCATTCGATTCCTTCCAAATTATTACCTTGTGGGTTACACTCACACTGGATTGATGTGGGATGCCTTAATGCCTTCCTTCCAGTAGATTTTTTCCCATTGACTACAACTCATTGCTCTGGGAATAATATCTAGAGTCATTTTTTAGTACCTTAGGGTTTGGAGTCATCAGTGGCTGACTCCTTCGCTATTGATAATGAGAATAAATCAATGTATCCTGCTTGGTAGATTCTCTCAAGTGTTCGAATTCAACTCATTTATTCACACTTGTTAGATTTTACTGCGGTACCTTGACTCTCATCGTCATTATCAGTGAGTTGTCTGACATTTCTTAATGGTTTAAATCAATGACTGGTAATCGAATGATTTCTCACATGGTCAACTTCACCTCATTCATTCCCATAGTTTAGAACTATATTATGGTGGTTGGTGAAGACCTTGGGTTGCATCGACATTTTTTGGTTCACTTGTCAGCTCCTTCAGTTTTCTTCCAATGACACAATCCACCTTATATGTCACATTTCATCGCAGCAACATCCTATATGTTGGCACCCGAGTTGTGTTCAGTACCACTATTCCACCTTCATGACTTGGTACTTTTAGGATTAGTTATGTGACATCAGTGATCAGACATCTCCTTGAGCATCATTGATTAGTTATTCTATATGTCATATTGGGAGATGGCCTTCATATGTACTTTTTGTGGATTTACGAGTTAAACCAAAAGCCCACCTACAGGAGCCCATGGCCTAACTATATCTTAACTGAATCAACTATTTTTGGGGTGGTATAAATACACCTCATGGGAAGGCCTAAATGGATGAGAGATATAGGATATTGATATTATAGGAAATTGGTCCCTGATCAAGTATGAGTTTTCAGTGTGCCTCCTGCACTCCCAGCTATAAGAAATTCTTGTTTCCTCATAGAGATGTTCATCTCCTTTATATGACATCTATGTGTATGCATTTCAAATAGGATTTTCGAGGCTTGAGCTAGACCTATCTGAAGGAAGGCTTCACTCGGAGTCATTGTCAAATTAGGTCATATTATTCCACATTTCTTTTTAGTTATCAATAAAGAATCTTTGTCATGTTCTTGAACATTATGATGTTTATGTTTTAACTCATGTTATGATCTAATTATGTATGATTTTTTTGGACACATAATACTCTATGGGTAGGTGTGGAAGTTGAATAATCAAAGAGGAGTCCAAGTGACCTTGGAATGTGAAATCCAAGAATCACACCAATGTAATATAAATACACATCTATGGTTAATCAAATGATATCTCATGCTTATCTTTCTCCTTGTATGTGTTCACCATGCCATTGTTTAACATGGTATCAGAGCCATGATGTGTGGCCTTATGATCATTTATTAAGATAGAGGTGGTTACTGTTTTTCCATTCCTCTGTTGTGAGAAGACCAAACCTTGCTATTGCAAAGAGGAATATCCTCTCAATGTCACAACTGCACATGAGTGTTTTACCTACACCTGAGTGTTTCACCTACTGAACTGTGCTCCTCTGGTGGTCTACACTCGACATTCTTGGCATTTATCCCCACTCCTTCTCACGTGAAGACTCTTTCCACTCGTGCCTCTCTCACTGTGCTCCGACTTGCAAACAATCAATCCATACTGCACAATACATAATTATGCCGTGTCAGCCGATTATCTTGGACAAACCCCTAGCACCATAGAAGGTTTCTTATCACTCGAATGCTTACACAGTATAGGAGAATTATTAACCCCAAGTATTTAAAGTTGGGATCAGATCCCTTTTTTCTCTCTTCTTAACGAATTCAAACCAGGAACCTGCTGCTAGCACCGAGGCAATCAAGCACTAATCGAAGCGCAAGTGAACATCGAAAATCTGATGTAGCGTTCGCAACAGTAGAACTCCTGTGTAGGATCGAGACAGGGCTAGAAGCGGTCAATCAACATGAGTTGGTTGCTCCCATGCTAGTGAAGCATAGGCAGAGACATAACAGTTCAAGCAAGCCTGAGCCACAATATCTCATTCCAGATTCAGAGTTGTAGCCAGAGACATAGAAATTCAAGTGAGCTTGATCCACAACTTCTCATTCCAAATTCAGAGTTGTAGCTAGAGACACAGATGCCCATGAGCATGCCTTTCTTTGTCAGTTAGCCTTAAAACCATCTATGCGAGGTGTATATTCTCCCTCTTCAAAGAATTCAGAGCACTTCCTCTAGCAGAAGACTTTAGCTTCTTGCTAGTTTTTGGAAGAGTTCCAGTAAATGCATCAAGCATTCTAGAGTTGGTGGTCATCCTTCAACCATAGTAGGTTGTAGACCTCCGTTCTTCTAGGTTGAAGGTCTCCCTCTTCAAAATTTTAGGAGAACTTCCTTTAACATAAGACCTCATCTTCTTGCCAGATTTGGAAGAGTTTCGAGAACTTCACTTAGCGTTCTAGTGTTTGTGGTCATCCTTAAACCTCCTCTTTATGCCAACCAAAGATCTCATTCAGCCTAAGTGCTACCATGCATACTTTTTAGATTTGTATTACAAATCTCTTCTTGGATTCACACATACCCCTTCGGATTAAGGGGGGAATGTTGGACACCTAATCCTCAATGGGTAGGTGTGCAAGTTGAATAGTCAAAGATGATTCCAAATGACCTTGGAATGTTGAATCCAAGAGTCACTCCAATGTAATATAAATAAACATATAAGGTTAATAAGATGATATTTCATGCTTATCTTTCTCCTTGTGTGTGTTCACCATGCCATTGTTTAACAGATTTCATGGTTGATATCCTTATGTTTATATGATCTAACATTCATATATTGAACATTCTTTGAACTATTTCTAGTATATATGCTTCTCTAGAATGTGTTGTAGGTTTTGAATTATTGGAGGAAGAAGAGGGTTTGAACCTTGTGGGAACACCTTCAAACGTAAAACCTACGAGTAATATCTCTTCGTCCCAATTTGGTAGTTTATGAATTAGGATTTCTTGTTTGATTTATTCTTGTTGGTATATTCCCTTCAATCTATTGGGGTTTCCAACCTAGACCCTCCGGTGTTTTATCCCGTAAAAATACTCAAGAAGACATGCAACAAGAAGCAGCAATAGTGGCTTGACATGGCCACATCATTATTGTGGATCATTAAATTTTTATTCAAAATGTATTCTAAAGTGGAAGTCCAAAGGAAACACATAGAATATGAAGAGTCATGTAAAGTCACAAAGTCATGGGAAGTCAAACAGTCATGAGGGTAGTCAGAGAGTCACAAGGATCAAGGAGTGGATCCAACACTCCACTACTGGAGCTAGTGGTGTTCATCGTATATATGTGTCTTGGAAATTTTACTTAATATCAATATACCTATGGGACAACATGTTCTTCATGCATGGATTATGGATATTTGTAAGATTATTATGTGAATGTTTGTAATTAATGTTTTCTTTCATCTTTGTAAAGTAGTTGAAAATTTTAGTTATTTTTGTACTGATCATATTGAGAATGTTTTGTAATTTCTATTGCCATTATCACATACTCGTGGACTATTTCGATGGATATTATATAGATCTTCCTTGTCATATTGGTTCCAATGATTGTCTCATATCTGTGGAAAATTTCACTCGATGTTGTAAGAATGCTTCTTTGTCATGTGTGTCTCTACTAGGGTGGTCATACTACCTCTCTCTTAGAGGGTCAATTATGATCCCCTTTGCAATGAAAGAACTTTGACACACATGCGATCAAACAATCACTAGGCACACCCCCTTGATTTTTGAAGGTGCGGTTGCACTCATCTCTCTTGCTTCCAGTTAGATCCAAGGAATATATTTAAGATATATAGAAACCAAGAAAATATTATGGATGGGGTTCCCTATTCCGAATAGTGTGATGTATAATTGGAACTTCACATTGGGTACACCCCTTGGTTGAGAATTTCTAGCACCGTCAATAATCACGCTAGAAGGAGCGCCAGATGATGAGCTGAGACTGTTGAGCCTTTTTTAATCTCTTATCATAAATGGCTCTTTCAAAAATAATAATCCTGGAGTGTCTTTCTAACGTACCTCCTAGAAAAATTTCAATCTCCATGGAACTTGTTTATGCCTTGTCTCATTTCAAGTTTAATGGTGAGTGTGGTATATTTTTATCCAAACACATAAATGATTTTCTTAGGTTGTGTAAAACTTTCCAAATCATTGATGAAGATGTGAAGTGTATTATATTCACCCTCACTGTCGGAATTCGTGTTAAGCATTGGTATCATACCTTACCATTTGCTTCCATTCATTATATTCGTCATTTTACTAAGGAGCTTCATCAAGCTTTCAATCAGTATGATTACTGAGATGTTCACAAAAGAATCAATCAACTCAGAATGGAGCTTGATGAATTATTTGAGGTTTTTTCTGATAGATTCCTTCATTTATGTTATGATTTTCCTAAAGAAGATATTGATCAAGATTTCAGTAAGAAAAAATTTGAACATCTAGTTCGGATTTATTTGAATCATTTTGAATCTGAACCTCCTAATGTTTCACTTCCCCAACTCTTGTCAATTGTGAGACACCTCTGATTTAAGAGGAGGAACTTATTATTTGTTTTGTTCCTTGTCCTCCTCCTTTTCTAGTACCAATGTGTGTGCCTCGTTGTGGTGATTATAAAGTTTGGAAATCTACAAATCAAATTCCTAATCCATATTCTCATTCTTCTTCCAATTCTCACGATTTAGATTCAATGGAGGAAATTTTAGATTGGCTCATGTAACCTACGGTGAAGACTAACTCCTCCATTCCATAAGATGACGTTACTAATCATAACTCTAGGCCATGATGCTTTATACCATGATTTGCTTGAGAAATCTGTTCCACTAGCTAGTCCTATATAAATAAATAGATAAGGGTGAAAGAAGAGAAATGATTCCTGCGTAAAGAGGTGAAGCAAGAAACTCTGTCAGGGTACTGTCCAGGCTCACTGGAAGCTGAGAAATGTTTGTTTTCCTGAAGTGGCTCCACCGGGGTACTGTCCAGGCCTATTGGGAGCATAGAAACACCAAACATGAAAAACTATACTCTAAAAATCTAAAGTTCATGAACTTCATTACCATATACTGATTTGAAACATTTTGTGATCATTGATCTTATGTTTGTGTTTAACCGAGTAAAGGAATGAAGGTGACTATTTTTATGCATGTGGCAAGTGGTGAAGCCATAGTAATCTCAACAATGAATCAACACTTCCTTTAGAAATAGACCTTGCATGAAAGAATTGACCATGGTAGAGAAGCTGAAGTTATACTAGTGTGTCAACAGGTATTGTCGCTGCGATAAACACCCTACAAAATTTATTGTACCCTCGAATTTTAGAGAATTGTATGCATATTACAATAACTCGTTCCATAGTCACTTCTTGGCCAATTGGTGTTTTTTTAGCTCCCTTCTTATATTGGAATTGTTGATATCACTTGATCACACATGCTCAGTCCGTAACAAGTGCATGAGCACATTATTTTATGGAATCTTGGACAAGCATAACACTTTCCTATCAACACTGTACTTGTTTGATGTCCAATCCATGTCGATTGCAAGTACGATCTGACAATGAAAATTTCTCAAATTCTAATTGTGTTTTCACTTCTATTTCAGTGAGTTTTGCAAACTGTCACTTCTGTGCACCTTTTATTTTCAAGTATTGTTTTCATGTTTATGATTGTTATAGCATCATTTATCACCATCATGTACTTGATGACTTATGCATTGGCCTTGGGAAACCCTTCCCTTCAGACTTAGAAATATTTCTCAAAAAACAGTTTCTTAAAACCCATACGCAACTCTACCCAGGCTTTTCCACGTATACACACAAGTCCATTCATACAGAACCACGTATGCCTTTTTAAACATTAAAAAAATATACAATTTCCCCATTTTAGAGGCGCGGTTTATGGCTGTTCCTATAACTAAACTGCCCCAGCCCGTGGCCTAACGGTTCCCAACTGAAAAAACTAATTTGAGGGAGTATAAAATCCCCTCCAGGGAATGGCCGAAGGGAGAAACATAGAGAGAAATATAGATATTATACGCTATTCGAGCCCTATCCAAGTCTGATATATTCCCTGTGCCTCCTCCACTTCCCAGATACTTTCAGGAAACCCTTGCTTCCATGAGATGTTCACTCACCCTATGTGACATCCAATGTGCACTACTCTTGGAAGAAGTTTGGTGAGGCTAGGGCTGGATGGATCTAGAGGATAGTATGCTCAAAGGCCGTGGCAGATTTCAGGTGATCTCTCCACATTTTTTTACTATACATGTCATTAATAAAGGAAGTTCCATATTGTTCTTGATGTTTACGTGTCATTTATCTCTTATACATGTGTAATGATCTTAAATAGTTCATTTAATATTTTTTTTATGAGATTATGCATGCTTTTCACTAACATCTAGAACATATATATATGTTGTACAACTAGGTTTTTTGTGCTTCTTCTCTGTTGGTTTGTAGGTTCTAGAGCACAAAGAGTTGTAGGGGGTTTGTGCCTCACGGGATCTACTACAACCGAAGGATATACAGGTAAGGTCTGCAACCTTTAGTTTCTATTTAAAGCATTGAATTTGGCTAAGTGAGTCCTTCTTGTAATGGCATGTCCCTGATCTGTGAAGGTTTATCAACCCAAGACCTTAGGGTAACATTACCCGCAAAAGAACTGGAGACTCCACTGGCGATTACATCCATGTAATTTTTAGTTAGGGTTGTTTTATTTGTCTTGTAGGTTCCCTCACAGGTTTATTATTTTTACAGTCTAATAAGTCTTGTTTCAATCAGACAGAAGATTTGGTCCCTTGACCAGGCTTGAATTTTTCCTTTTTCTTTATCTTTATTTCCATACACAACTTAGTCTTTGCACAGTTGCATATACCTCCTATATTTTCCAAAGAAACTCATGTAGACACGAGTTTACTTGGTTACAGTCTCGTATACACACTTGTTGCATACTGCAAAACCACGTATGCTTGGAAAAATTTGAAAACTTGAGTTTCTAGCCTCTGTAGTATTTTATGTCTATGGTGAACCATTCCTGTGGTGTCTCTAAGGTGTCCAAAATGTGTTTATAGTGATTTCATATCCATTTCTCTCTTGTTCTTGTGAAAACCTAGCCATTTGGTGAATTTAATATTTTGTGTGATTGCAATTGCGGTTGAAGCACCAAGATATTTTCCTGAAGTTCTTGGATTTTCTAACCATTCAGAAGAGTGAGCATCTGCTTGTTGGCTCTTCTTGGCCCTATGCATTACTTTGCCTTTGTTTTTTTTTTATTTCTTGGACTAGCCTTGCTGCAAATGTTGAAGAATCTCTTTTTGGTTTTTTGAGTCATTGTTCGCTGAAAGATTGTGCTACTATACTGAATCAATTATTTTAGTTTTATATTTATTTTTTCTCATTTGAGTCCCGCTACGAAAGTAGAATAGTTGGATTGAGCACCTTGAAGCCTTGTTGAGACTCATTTTTCTTGATTCTGATTCTTGGGTAGGTTATGCTTGTCTTCTTGAATTTTTTTCCCTTTCATTATAAGTGAAAATCCCAAAAAACATTTTTGTTTTCCGTAGCTTTTTCTTTGAGTTTTTTTTTTACGGTTTCATCATATCTTTTGAAGCTTTTTTCGTTGGTTTCTAGCCTTTGGTTCTTGTCTTGATTTTGAAGGAAGTATTTTCTTGATTTCTCTCTTTTGTATCAAGTGGATTTTGGCATTCTTATGCATAGGAGTTCTGTTTGGAACTAGCCTTGTTTTTCTATCAAAAAGTGATTGAACCATTGTCTTTCTAGAGACACTTTTTCTCTTCTTTAGAGTTAGCATCTTAGAATTTTCATATAATTGGTAGTTTGTATTAAGTGCATTTGAGCATTTTAGTATTTTTGATAGTTTTCTGGACCATGTGAAGTGTGAGTAACTAAAAAGAAAAAAAAATGTTTTTTCTTATGTAATTTCGTAGAACCCATGTAGAGATCTCTTTTCATCGAAAGGAAATTTTTTCATTCGCATGTAGCTAGGTTTTCATTGATTTCTTCTGTGTCAAAAAACACCATCATTTTCACTTCCATATACCCTTGACTTAAGTCACAACCAATGTAAAACAAGCGATATAATTAAAATCAACTAGAATTTTTTGTATCATTGTCATTAATCATACAACAACTAGCTAGGTTGTAGGGCCTTGGACTAGGTGAGTGGAGAGCTAACTCTCCAAGGCCGCTCAAATTGTTAAACATAGAAAGTTTATTAAAGAGTGAAATCCAACGCCGTTAAGTGGACCGGGAAAGCTCTCCTCTAGAGAATTAATCTCAAGGGATAGTGCAGGTAGAGAAGAGAGATACCCCCTCTCCTATTTGCGAGATATTTACCTAGGACTATTACGCCCGACTGCCGATACGGATTGGTGCCCTTAGTTGCCTATCCTAGGGACCACATAGGTGACTGCAGGGGGGAATACCCATGGTACCTCAGATAGACGTTGCATCACTTCCATCAGTACTTTTGGAGGGTTCCCTTGTGAAGCTTGGGGACTTGCACCGACAAAGGCTGTTGTTGGGAGGTCGACGTAACTATTTATGTTACCTTCGCTAGTAGGCCTGGGGTGTAATTACCCCAAAATATTTTCAGAAGGTCCTATTATTTTTCTTTCTTGTATTTTGGTGTCTGGTCCTCATCACCAAGAGTAGAAATACCTGAGAGCTGCTTGTCTGGCTATATCTTAGGAACTTTTTAGAGTGTTCTCTTTTCTCCTAGATTGCTTAGCTTCTTATATTTTTTGAGTCTAAAATTAATATCTTAAAGCGGTTGACCAATCACCTCGTCGATCAAGGAGGCTTCATGTGATTTCTCCTGTGAGTGCCAAGCCTTCTTCAAGAAGGCATAAGAGTAATTCGGTAGGTGAGTTTAACCTGGTGGTTTTGAACGCAGTAGAGAGTGATCCTCCATTAGAAATTTTTGTTTCTGTGGGTGGTTTTGGTGTTAGTGTCACTTTGGAGAGGAGTGTTGCACTCATCTCTAGAGTTTTATTTCCAGTAGAAGAAGTTGAAGTAGAGGAAGTTCCTCAAACTACTGAGTCTCTTCCATATCCTCTTCCTGCTAGTTTTATTGATGTTCTTTGATACGTCGGGCCCAAGTCTCAGAGACCGACTAGTCCCTTTCCATAATATCCCTTTCTTTTGATGGCCACGAATGGGAACACAGTTTTGGCTGTGAATACTACAAGTGTCTAGACTTCTCTTTTAGTCAAGGGAGGAGGAACTATTTCCATATCAACAATCACTTCTAGTTTTTCTGTGCTTGGCTCTTGAAACACTCAAGCACATGCTTCTCAATCTGGTCCCTTTTCTTATGGAATGTCAACTAGTTGAATTCCTTCTTTCTCCTTTTCTGCTGCTTCAGCTATCTTCGCACCCATACCTTCTATGACTAGTGGATCAATGTCATTTCAAGGGTTCCCCTTTGGAAGTGGGAATTTCCCTCATTCAAACCCTTCCTTAGGATCCATGCCTTTCACCTCTCAGAGTAAAGGTTTTAATCCTTTTTTTGGAGGTCAAATCTCTAATGTTTTTTCGGGATGGAACCCTTCTTTTACATGATAAGGAGCAGGGAGTCAGTTCTTTGTTGGTCATCAAGGGAATGTTCCTTTCCCTTCATCGAGTACTTCTCCAACTTTTTCTCCATTTTCAAATGCTTGGAACCCTTACCAAGGGGTTTTTTCTTCATTCAATACCTTGGTTGGAGGGAATGTTCCTGTGTATAGTAACTCTATGTTGGGAGGGGGTCCTTCTCCAAATTTTGGGTCACAAGGATTTTCTTATGGCCCAGAATTTTCTATGTACAACATCTGGCAACCTGGTGCCTCAACAAATTTAGGTTATTATTTTAAAAATGTGGGGAATCCTTCCTATGGGGGATGGAATTCCCAGGCTCCTCCACACTTACCATTTCTGGAAACGTTAAACTTTCCAGATCTATCAAAATTTACTAACGATCCTATTTGGTATAGTCTGGGTTGGCCTCCGGTCCCCACCAAGCTCCCCTCAGACATTCCAAAGTTTGAAGGGAAGACTAGTAAGGATCTGACACATCATATCACCACTTTCCATTTATGGTGTTCATCAAACTCCCTGATCAATGACTAGATTAGGTTGAGATTATTTCATCAAAAACTTACTAGAAATGAAGCCAAATGGTACATCAATTTAACTGGGGGAATTGTTTCTACTTTTGGAGAGTTGGATACCATGTTCTTAAATCATTTTCAGTTACCTATCTGGTATGACACCGGGATAGACCTCTTGGCCAATTTTCAGTAGGATAAGGCAACTCACATTTCTAACCATATTCATGAATGGTGAAGAAGGAAGAGGCTCATCAAAGCCCAAGTCCTGAATGAATTCCCTCTTTAATGGTTTTTGAAATCTTTACAGCTAGAAATTTCTAACGATGTATCCCTTTCAGGAGTATTTTATGAAGAGCAGGCTATTTTTAGGGCTCAACATCTAGAACTGATTTATTCTCAGCCTAGAGTCCTTAATAACATTTTTTCGGATGCTCCTCAATCCAAATTAGACTTATCCAAAACTAAACCTGGACCTCATGGTGATGGGCTTATTGGTTCGATTGATAGCGGTACGCCTAACCTGCTAAGTCAATTAGAGAAGTTGTTTATATAATCTTCTTATTATGGTCGGGTTGTGCCTTCAGAGTCAACTCATTCCTATTCCTTGGAAATTAATGTTGTTCAAAATTCTAACCCCAAAGTAAATCAACAATCCGATGGGAAGAAGAAAGGATGAAATAACAAGAAAAAGGACAAGGATGGGAAGGGGAATGCGAACAAATCAAACGATCATGTTGGAGAGGGTAAGAAGGATAATAAAAAGAAAGTGAAGTTTCCATGCAATTTGTACATTGGAGACCATCTTATGCACCTCTTCCCTAAAATTAAAGATGCATGACGCTTGTTAGCTCAACAAGGTTCTTCTAGTTCCTAGGCTATGCTGAGAAACCCTTTTCCCCAAGGGCAGCAATTACTTGCTGGTGCGAGTCCAAATACTGGGGCTCCCTCTGCGGGTAGCCAGGAAGGGGAAAATACATCAAACATATACATGATGAGTGCTCATGTAGATATCGCTATGAGATCTCGTGATTATGGCAAAGCTAAGTCTTCCAAAGCTAAGGGTGCTCCCAATAGTGCTGAGCTGCTCCATATTGATAGGCCTACAGTTGAGTCTATACCTCGGATGCCAAAAGGGTCCTCAAAGCATGAAACGATCAATGCTAATACCAAGGCTGCCCATAACTACTCGATTGTAGAATATCTGGCTCAAAGTCCTTGTGCTATGTCTGCGTTAGAGGTGCTCTAGTATTATCTTGCACAATGAAGTGCTATGCTCACTGCTATTGGGGCTGTTGATCCAAAGAATTCGCATTTGACATGTCGACCTTTAAAAAGAGGCTTCCTCATCATATGGATTTCAATATTAGGTCAACATATCAAAAATTCAATATTTTTCAAGGGGTTGTTGATGAGGGCGCTTCCACGCGTGTAATGTCTCCTGCAGGCTAGAAGGGTATTGGATCTCCCGCAGCTATTCCTTCAGCCACTCTTCTGACTATGTTTGATGGTAATTATCACAAGCTGCATGGTATTGTTCCAGCTTTTCCCATCTGTGTTAGGGAAAAAACTGTTAATATCGAAATTGAGATAGTCGATGCAAGCTTTGACTATAACCTTCTGTTGGGGTGAAACTGGATCTATGAGATGGATGCTATTACATCCTCATTATTTCAAATTGTATGTTTCCCTCACGAAGGAAGAATTGTCACAGTTGACCAACAAGATTGTTCTCCTGTAGATCCAAATGCATCTTCTGACTCAACCATTCCTTTGGTGAAGGATACCAAGCAACCTAATGAGAATATAGGGTTTGGAATGTATACCTCCTTGATGGGTACTTTTGATCTTCCACCTCCTTTAGTTCTTGTCAATGCTATTTTATCCTCTAGGGTTCCTATTCAGAAAGAGTTCTTTAGAACTCATTATTTTTAGGACCCTTGGACCTTACCTTCTCCTACCTCCACATTAGAATAAGGTCAAGTGGGTGGAATGGAATTTCCTACGTCTGCAGTTGAGATTGCTTATAGATATATTGTTGACTCTGCAGATTCCATTCCAGTTTCTCTCTCACAGGAGGAATTGGATGGAGATGTGGCTCCGTCTTGGACTCTTAGTTCATCTTCTGCTCAAGATTTCCTTGATACCACTCTTCCATCTGAAGAGGCTATCCTCGAAGCAATTATTGGTGTAGAGATACCGTGGGATGATTTTCATCATTGATCTTACTTTCTACCAGACTTGCAAGAAGTTGAATCAAGTTTTCCTAACCCTCAGTCTTCTGGATTTTTTCACCTAGTCCTGAACCCTTTAGCACCAACACATGTTTTTGCTGAATGGAACATGGTTTTTATTTATGCTACTACCCCAGTGAACATATCTAGAGATCCCAACATCGTAGAAAATGTCTTCATTGGAGCTGAGTGTACCCCTGAAGAAATTTAGACCACCAATCTCTTTCGAGGTTAACGGGATGTGTTTTCTTGGTCTTATGAGAAAATTCCTGGTATATATCCATATATTGTCCAACATGAGATCAAGATATATGAAAACTCTAAGATTATCAGGCAAAAGTTTCGTCCGGTAAACCCGAGGAAGGCAGCAGCTATTAAAGCTGAGGTTGAGAAGCTACCTAAGGCGGGTTTTATTTATACTGTTCCTTTAACTGAGTGGGTTTCAAATCCAGTTCCTGTGGACAAGAAACAAGGAACGATTCGAGTTTCCATCGATTTCCGGGACCTAAATAAATCATGTCCTAAAGATAATTACCCCACGCCATTTATAGATCAGATCATCGATGAGTGTGCCGGGAATGAGAATTTCTCCTTCATGGATGATTTCTATGGATATAATCAAATCACTATCTGTCCTAAAGATCAGAATAAGACTGCATTAATTTGTCCCTCGGGTAGCTTTGCTTACAAGAAAATTCCTTTTGGCCTAAAAAATGTTGGAGTTGCTTTTTAGTGGGCCATGTATTATTCCTTCCATGACATCAAACATATTGTCGAGGCATATTTGGATGATTTAGCCGCTCGTTTTCGTAAGATAATTGATCACCCTTCTCACCTCTGTCAAGTTTTTGAACGATGTCGGTATTACAAAATCTAGTTGAACCCAAACAAGTGTGATTTTGTTGTCACATCCGGTCAGTTGTTGGGATTCATAGTTTCTACAGAAGGGATTTGAGTAGATCCCTTCAAGGTTGAGCTAATACTTCAGTTGCCTCCCCTGTCTTTAATTCATCAACTTCAACGTCTGCAAGGAAAAGCTAATTTCCTGCGAAGATTGATCATGAAATATGCCAAGATTACAATGGTATTTATGAGATTATTAAAGAAAGGAGTTCCATTAATTTTGGATGACTTTTCTCAACACTCATTCGATACTTTGAAAACAACATTGACCTCTGATCCTTTATTGAGTCCACCCGATTATAGCATGGATTTCATTTTGTATATCGCTACAGAAGAATATACTATTGGTATGGTTCTGGTTCAGAAAGATGATGCTATTTCCAAGAATGTTATATACTACCTTAGTCGAGGCTTGGTAGGTCTTAAACTCTGGTATTCTTCGATAGAGAAACTTGCTTTAGTAGTTTTTCATGTTGTTTAGTGGCTCAGAAATTATATTCTCCTTCGCAAAACTTATGTTTTGGAAGCAGTTAATCCATTTCAGTTTGTTCTCTGTAGGCGAGTTATTGGGGGAAAATACAATCAATGGATTGTGATTTTGCAGGAATTTGATCTTGATTTTATGTCTGCCAAGTCCAAGAAATCATTATTTTTTGCAGAGTTGATTTCTAGGTTGCCGTAAGGAGAAGATATTGTTTATGATGAATCATTTCCTGATGAACATATTTTTCTCATTTCTTCACAGTATCCTTGGTATGAGGTTCTCATTATTTATCTCCAGACTACAAAGTTTCCCTCGAATTTTTTGAAAGATGAGCATCAGAAGTTACGTTACTTAGCTAAAATTTATTTGATTATTGGAGACACTTTATATCGTCGTGGGGTCAATTCAACCCTTAGACACTACTTAAATCTCGAAGACGCTGAGGTTGTGCTGAATTATTTCCACAGTGGAGCTTATGGTGGTCATTTATCTGGGCTTGCTATAGTCCAAAAAATCTTGCGTGCATGATTCTTTTGGCCTTCGATTTTCAAATATTGTATTGAATCGGTCAAAAAGTGTCATCCATGTCAGGTTTATACTCGAAAGATGTGTGCTCATCCATCTCTACTTTTTCCTATCGTCACTATCGACCCCTTTACAAAGAGGGGTATTGATTATACTACTTGTAACCCGCCCTTGGCTAAAGGTCACAAGTACATTATTGTAGTCGTAGACTACTTCACGAAGTGGGTTGAGGCTATGCCTACATTTGGGAATCAAGGTGAGAAATCATCTATGTTCCTCTTCAATCAAGTCATTTCTTGATTTGGTATCCCTAAAGAGATTGTCACTGACCATGGCAGTCACTTTCAAAACAACATGATGGCTGAATTGGCTCTGAAATTAGTTTTCTGGCAGGAGCATTCATCCCCTTATTATCCTCATGCCAATGGGAAAGTTGAAGTCGTGAAAAAATCCTTGAAGGCAATTATTCATTGGACGATTGAAAAAGCTAGATCCAATTGGTATATTATGTTGTATCGTGCACTTTGGGAATACTAGATGTCAGTAAAAAATGAAACTGGTTTTACTCCATTTCAACTAGCTTATGGATTGGAATCTATTTTTCCTATTGAATGCGAAATCCCATCCCTTAAGTTAGCTGTTGAGCTTCTTCCTGACACTTCAGAATGCCTTCTTCATCTAGAACATCTCGATGAACAACATCGAGATGAAGCTACGATGAATGAGGCACATAAGAAATGGGTGAAGGTTCAGTACAATAAAGCAGTCAAACCTAGTGTTTTCTCTTAAGGTGACCTTGTCTTGGTTTTTTCCCAAGAGAAGGATGCCTAGGGGGCAGGCAATTTCAAATCTATGTGGTATGGCCCCTTTATCGTCAAAAAGGTCCTAAAGAAAGGAGCCTATGACTTGATTGAATTTGATGGAAAGGAGTTGGTGGAGCCTAGAAATGGGCTCTATTTGAAAAGGTATTATGCCTAGGCTTAGGCATAGAATCTTGCTTTGTTGTATATATTTTTATTTTGTACATATCTGGGTTTTGATTTTTGGTGTGATTCTGATGAATTTGATCTACTTTGGCAGGTGATATTGGATGACATGAGTCACTTTGGTTTCGTCGATGGTGCTACTACACATACTCAGATATTGGCTTCCACGGCTTCGGTACTCCATTATCCATCCGGTCAGTTGTCAGTTTGAAGAGGTGTCTGCATTGGTCCTACTTTGAACAATGTAGCAGAACACACTGCAGTGGTCAACCTACTCTCGATGCAATATCTTTGGGTGTTGATTCGTTAGTAGTTTTCTTGGATTCACATCTAATGGTTTCATAGTTGAACAAAAAATATCGTGTTTGAGACCAATTTTTACATCAATTGTTTTTAGGGTACGTTTGCTACAATGATCATTCCAATTTATCACATTCATTCATATTCCTTGATCTAACAATTGGATGGCAGACTTATTAGCTAATGAAGCAATTTATTCTCATACTAATCATTCAATACTTTAAAAAATATATCAAATGCATCATTCATTATCATAAATTTGAGTCATAAAATCATATAGATCATTGTATATATATATCGGTCAGAGTGTCCGAAAATATACAAAATCTAGACCATCATGTCCTAAAAAATTGGGTCTTATGCCTGATCATGTCTATCATAAAAAATATTACAGTCATCTAATCATATCTATATTCTACTCCTGAGGTCATTGCCCAACATTTGTGTTCTTATAGAACACAATGAAAGTCACTACATGGCAGAATAACCACACCCAGTCTCATGGTACTCCTACCACCCATCTCTGGATAGCCTCCGGTAGGTCCTCTATAGCGGCCATAAGAACTTGGCGAGTCAAACCCTCCAAGTTTCTCTATACTACATGGAGTGTCTTGCAAGGGTCTTCTGCATCCGCCTCACCTCTACGATGCTTATGCCTTGGATACCCCTTTGGCCTAACTGGTCCCATGTTTGCATCATGATCATCATAATTTTGTAAGTCTTTTAGTCCAATCAAAAACATTTTTTCATTTTCTATATAATTTGAAAAAAAAATAAAAATATTTATATAATCAAAAATAAAAAAATGCAATCTCACCGATTGTGCCCCATGCTGCTCCGGGTGGAAGGACTAGATTTGGATCTGCAGGAAATTCCATCCCAGCATAGGGATAATATTCCACTGCGATGACTTATTCTTCCCACCATTGGAAGAACCCATCATCCCAAGTGGTTCGAGAACCTCACTTCCCCTAATCTCTTCATCAGATTTGCCCATCGGGCTATTCTTGGATCTCTTGGACTACTGATAGTGGATATGAACTTGGGCCGAAGCCCTGGGACCCTCTCGAAGAAGAATGTCAGAAATATTGTACTGTACCCAAAGTGTTTAGTCTTTGATTTCCAGATTGAAGTCAATTGTTTTTTCATATTTCTGAGCAAGGTTGTGCACCAATCAAAGAGATGAATCAGGAATTCTACTATTATGCTTATTTTTGTCCTTGAAGCCTGATGTAGAGAAGCTGATCCTACTACTCTCCCAATGGTAAAGAGAAGGATATTCATGTATAAATCCTTCATATCTCTAATAGGAATTTGAGTTCCTACCTTCTATGCATTGTCTACGCAATAGACTTGGACATAATCATCTATGGTAAGCCCTCCAATAGGCTTTCCGTGCAAGTCTACTGGGTCTCCCCTTCGAAAGAGTCTAGTAATGAAGTATATATCTTCCACTTCTATGCGTAGTGGCATCTAATAATTTATGAAACAATCTTCTTCTAGTTCCCAATTAGCAACTAGCATTTGAAGCAAACGAACATTTCTTTTCATATTGGGCATTTTGAGAAATTTGAGCAATCCTCAATTCCGGAAAATATCTAAGGAAGTTTGATCCTCCATCACCTCATTGTCAATTGCACTGTGCTCACGCTCTCTCCAACTGATGGACATCCTGGGAAAAATCATTAAATGGCTGATTAGATACAAGTTTTAAATTTTTTCTCTATGCATACACGACCTTGCTTGTACACAGTCACGTAACATACACAGGTTCATCCACACGAACCTGCATATTCGCAGAGGGTTTCAATAAAAATATCTTTTCTACGGTCAAAATTCTAAAATTTTGCTTCAAACAGGGATGAAATTGATGAATAGGATGAGTTTAAAGCTTACTTGACTGATTTGGCATGATTTGGTGGTCGTTTGCTCCATATTTGAGAAGAGTAATTTTTTCCCCAAGGCTCTTTCTCCACTTATGCAATGTGAAAATGATCAAAATGTGAGTCAAATTATGTATTTATGCCCATAATTTGAAAAAATTTCACAAATTTTGTTTGTGCTTATTTTTTGAATTTGACTAAGGCTGTATAACCATTTGGCTTGTAAGCGTTGGGAAAGGTATTTTTCAGGTACATTTTGCTGAATTCAAGAATTTCCTAGTGTTCCTTCAGATCCATGACTGTTGACCTATCATGAGAGGTATTTGATTTCAAACTAGCATATAGGTTAGGGAATTCACTTTCTGTTGCATCTTTACATCCTAGCCTCCATTCTGATCACTTGCCATAAGGTCGATCCCATCATGTCATGAGTACTTAACCCATTTCACTCGTTGATTTTTTAATCATGACTGATGGTAGAGCCATCCTTTACATGGGCTTCCTAGTTAGTTCCTCGCTAGCATTTGTCACCAATGATGAAATTTATGTAGGCTCGGGAGTCATCTTTAATTCCTCCATGACTTATGCGTTGAAGCTTCATTATTCTTCTTCTTCGCTATCATTATTCTTTCCATTTACCCTAGAAGCTCCCTTATGTTGTCGATTTGTATTATTGCATTGCATATGGACTACTTGTTTATCTTGGCCTTTTGCCGACTTCATTTGAACTCATGTTTAAGCCATATTTTGACCATGTATTTCTGTACAAGTTAACCATGCAATCACTTAGCTTCTATGACTTGAAACCTTTACCCATGGATGGAACATTCCTTTGAGTGTCACTTGCTAGTTTTTTCCACCTTGCATTGAGCATAGGATTGTTCCTATCCCAGGAACTAGTGCATATTTTTCATGACACTCGTTCTATTCATTGTGCTATAGCATTCTTTTATTCTTTTGCAGGATTTGAATATGAAAAAGACAAAAAATATTAATACATTGAAAAAGAGCGGGAACGGGATATTACTTCCATACTTGATGGCAGCTACAGTGTCAGTTGTGTCACCCCTGAACAAAGCACAAAAAATATAAGTCTTTTCCCCATTTGGGATGGTTTTATTTTTTGACTTAAGAGAAGCCATAACCTTGTTTCATGAGTAATTTCTCCCCCGGTTGGTTATCTCTTCTAATCATATGGAGGGTTTTTTAATGCCTCCTGCATGATAAAATTATACAAAGTTATCATTTTCTACCATAGTCAACATGAGTAGTGTTTTTGTCCAAGGAAATTTAACCTCAGTTGGCCTTTCTGTTATGTATCTTGAGTCATTTTTAAGTTGAACTTCCCGGTCTTGTTAGTATCTTGTGCTATCACATCAGATATTTGGTCCTTTGCTCGTGCTGGTTTGAGGTCTCCACTGACTTCTTGCTGGCGGGTTTGTCTCTTATCAACTATGACATATTACTTTGAGAGTAAACCTAGAGCTGCAACCTGGCCCTATATACATCATTGATAGGTGACCTTATGCTCAACATTTGATCATCATCATGGGTCTTTGAATGAGAAGTATCCCTTATGTTCGACTTCAGCATATATTATCATGCCCAGGTTTCGTGCAGTACTTTGATTTCCATTTGATCCTATCGGTGGATATCTCGTCTCTCTGTCAGCTTTCATTATTGGTTGGTTCAGAGGGTTTCTTTCTTGCACCAACTTCATATTGTGCATGCTGGAAACGTACTACGTGTTGGTTACTTCACTTTACTTCATCTGATTCTTTCCAAATCTTGGCCTGCGGGTTACACTCGCACTGGACTGATGTGGGATGCCTTAATGCCTTCCTTCCAACAGATATTTTCCCATTGATTCTGACTCATTGCTCTGGGAATAAGTTCTAGAGTCCTTTTGTTAGTACCTTAGGGTTTGCAATCATCAGTGGAAGACTCTTCACTATAAACAATGAGGATACATCATTTCCTCCTGATTGATAGATTATTTCAAGTGTTTGAATTCAACTCATTCATTCACACTTGCCAGACTATACTGGGGCACCTTGACCATGGAAAATTTTAAGGATGGAAGTTTATCTTAAAGTTTAGAAACCTTGGCGAATCTTACTAGTCCCAAATATGTAAATTGTAAAATGTTTGATGATATTTTTGTAAAAATATTTAGGTTTCTAATTATTTTATATTAGTATATATGAATTTTTGGTGATTTTTAGGGTAAAATAATTTTATACTATACAATTTTGGTGAATCAATTTTAAAAAAAATGGAAATTGGCGAATATTTTTTTTGGAAAAAGCATGGAAAATTACCCCACCTGCGAATATTAGCCCCTAAAATTTTCCCTGACCTTGACACTCATTATCATTATCGGTGGGTTGTCTCCCATTTTTTAACGGTATACATCAATGACTAGTAATCAAACAATTTCTCACATGGTTTAATTCAACTCATTTATTCCCATTGTGTAGAATTGTGCCATAGTGATTAGTGAAGACCTCAGGTTTGCATCAGCATGCTTTGGTTAACTTTGAAAACTCCTTCAGTTTTATTCTAGTGACACCATCCACCCTTATATGTTGCAATTTCATCACAACAACATCTTATATGCCGGCTCCTGAGTTGCATGTTGTACCATTTGTTCCACCACTTATGATTTGGTACTTGGAGATTTAGTTGTGACTTTTGTGATTAGATATCTGTTGCAGCATCATTGATCAGTCTTCTATATGTGATACTTGGTATTTATTTTCACTTATACTTTTGGGCAGTGATGAAATGATTCACTATGTATACATATTGGACTTGCTCCATACTTCATATGTGGACATGATTTTCTTTCATTGAGCATGGGTATGCCCACCTCAGACATGAGCTATCTTTCTGATCTCTATCACTTGTTTTTTGGCAGGCTGAAATCTTGTGAAGTTCTCTCTAGTCCTCACAAGGTTATTTCTTTCTATGTACATAATACATTTCGGCCATCATGTACCCCTTCTGACCTCATATATTAGGGGGCATCTATTATAGCATCATTTATCACCATCATATACTTTATGACTTATGAATTGGCCTTGGGAAACCCTTTCCTTCAGACTTGGAAATATTTCTCAAAAAACAGTTTCTTAAAGCCAATACATGGCTCTACCCAGACTTTTTCATGTATACATGCGAGTCCATTCATAGGGAACTGCGTATGCCTTTTTAAAAATTAAAAAAATATATAATTTCCCTATTTTAGAGGCGGGGTTTACGGTTGTTCCTGTAACTTAACTAGCCCAACCCGTGGCTTAACTGTTCCCAACTGAAAAAACTAATTTGAGGGAGTATAAAAGCCCCTCAAGGGAATGGCCTAAGGGAGAAAGAAAGAGAGAAATATAGATATTATATGTTGTTGGAGCCCTATCCAAGTTTGATATATTCCCTGTGCCTCCTACACTTTCCATATACTTTCAGGAATCCCTTGTTTCCTTGAGATGTTCACTCACCCTATGTGACATCCATTGTGCACTACTCTTGGAAGAAGTTTGGTGAGGCTAGGGCTGGACAAATCCAGAGGATGGTATGCTCGAAGGCCATGGCAGATTTCAGGTGATATCTCCACATTTTTTTATTGTACATGTCATTAATAAAAGAAGTGCCATCTTGTTCCTGATGTTTATGTGTCATTTATCTCTTATACACATGTAATGATCTTAAATACTTCATTTAGTACTGTTTTTATGAGAGTATGCATGCTTTTCAATAGCATCTAGAACATATATATGTTGTACAACTAGGTTTTTTTGTGCTTGTTCTTTGTTGGTTTGCAAGTTCTGGAGCACAAAGAGTTGCAGGGGGTTTGCACCCCACAGGATCTACTACATCGAAGGATATACAGGTAAGAAATGCAACCTTTAGTTTCTAGTTTAAAGCATAGAATTTGGTTAAGTGAGTCCTTCTTGTAATGACATGTCCCTAATCTGTGAAGGTTTATCAACCCAAGACCTTAGGGTAACATTACCCGCAACAACGATTATCTCCTTAAATTTATTTCCATTTAATTAGTGTTGTTTTCTTGGTATGTTCACCCTGGCATGTGTTGTTTTCAACGTCCTTCTCATATCACAAGTGTTTTTGACACTTTAATCTTCATATAGAAAGTGTCATATTTTGGCATCGGAATTACTGCATATCATGCAAAGTGGAGTTTTGGTTTGTTTCAAGGGAAAATATTTGTGATAATGAGTTTTTCTTATCATGTAGACATGTTTCACACTCATTTCCAAAGTTCCACGCATTGTCACACAAGTGTCTTCATTATCATCCAAAGCTTGTTTTTAGTGTCACACTTGTTGTAAGTTATCACAAAGGTTTTTGCACTAAGAGAAGTGTGTTCAGATGTTCTTGATGATCTATGTTGTGTCACCAAGTTTCTAAGTGTGTGATCAAAGTCAATTTGTATCATTATTCACATCAGTTTTACTTATCCCACACTTAGTGAAATTTAAGAAAATTCTTGGCAACCCAGCCTTATCCATCCCTCCTGAACTACGGATTGTGTAGTCTCAACCATGAAGCACAAAACGTTTCTCCTATAAATACTCAATTTTTAGTCATCTCTGTCTTCGAGAGCTGCGTAGTTGGCTGAACTAGTGCCCAAACCATCAGCTTAGACTAATGATCTCCCAGACTGTGAAATCTTGTTCCTCAGTCTAGCATGAACTACACATTGTGGAGTCTCATGGCTTAGTCTCCACCCCTAAATTCCCAAGCTACTAAATTGTGTAGTCACTTATCCTCTCCCTTGGCCTACAACTATTTCTGGCTAAGTCAACATACTATCATGCAACATCTTAGACTATGGGTTTATCATACTGATGTCATCTTGTCATGAGTAGATTTTAGATACAGGAACTCTACCACGCTATGGAAAGATGATGAAGAAGGAGATAGAGAAGGAGGACATGATAGATGACACCTGAGGAGCCAAGTGCCAAGGAGAAAGGATGATCATCAAATAAGAAGACTAAGGAACATTGGATTATGACATAATATCAAAGATCAAACCTGCATAAATAATCCATCTAATTTACAACCATTTGGAGGATAGATATGAAGAAGAAAGCTCATCTGTCATGAAGTTGAAGCATTGGATGCATCTCTTATTAAAGACAAAAATAAATAAGCAGTAAGAAGAACAACTTATAAATTCCAGATCATCATGTAATCAGTGTCATGTATTTTCAGGAACACTGAAAACCATTCCAGGTGTTTTTTATAAGTGTTTTTATCCCTTTTGCAAGTTAGGAAAAATATCATCCTCTCACATGATTGGATGTCGCACCATGTACATATGCCTATTTTGTTTTTTCCAAGAGGTCATATTTGTGTAAATGAGTTGTTCTAACCATGTAAACATCTGGCGCACTCATTTCCAAAGTTTTAAGCACCTTTGCACAAGTGTCATCACGGTCATCACAAAGTGTATCTTTAGTGTCACACTTGTCATAACTTGTAAAAGTTGTCGCATGGAGGGAAATGCATTGTTATTTTTTTCATGGATGATCTATGTTTTTAATTCATCGAAGTATTCTAAGTATTTGATCACAGTCAAAGTCTCATCACTATTCACACCAGTCTCATTGATCCCACTTAGCCGTTTTCAGAGGAACTTCCCAACCAAGAAACTTGGCTTCACTGAGCCTCCCTGAACTATGAATTACGAAGTTTCAATCTTGTATCTATGAACTTGCATCTTGGAACTGGAAATGCATATTCGCTACTTCCCATGGGATGATGCATTGCACAAATTTTTTCCTTAATCTCCACCACTGACCTCGAGAATTGCACAATCCTTCCTCCCAACATGGCCTTAACATTGTATTTTGTAGTCACTAGCCTCAGTCTCACTCCCTGATCCCTTTAAATAAAAAACTCCATAATGGACCAACTTCCCTTTACTCCCAGAGCTGCCTAGTCTTGTCCCTTAGCCCAACCTGAATTGTGCATTGTGCAGTCTCAATGCCCAAGGTTGCCCCTTCCCTACTTTAATTGTGAAACTATGCAGTCACTAAGCTTATTTCCCATCTCTCCATCTAGTTTCAGCTTATTTAAAGGAAAAATATGCTCAATCTTAAACTAGGGGGTTTTCGAATGGATGTAATCTCACCATGAGTGAATTTTAGGAACTGATACCCTATCATGGCATGGAAAGATGATCAATAAGGAAATGAAGGAGGAAATCATGCTGAAATACACTCATGTAGTTGAACACACAAGACGATCAATCAAGAGAAAAAGAAGGGACACTATTTTGTGACCACTATTCAAGACTTGATCCCATTGAAGACTCCCCATCTCTGAGCCACAAAGAGGTGAATAGAAGAGGATCCCGAAGAAGGCATACACCAATTATCAACAAAAATGGCTTCACATTTCCATATCATCAAGTAGTCCATGTCAGCAATGTCATGTCAAGTCATGTAATGGTTTGTCGCATGCCACATAATGATTGTGGATTATGTAAATTTTTATTCAAAATGTATTGTAAAGTGGAAGTCCAAAGGACACACATAGAATATGAAGAGTCATGTAAAGTCGAAAAGTCTTGGGAAGTAGAAAAGTCATGATGGTATTCAAAGAGTCAAAAGGGAGGTGATGTATCACCCCTTGGTTATATATACACCCTCATTGTATGATCAAATAAATTTTCACCTTGGCTCCTTCTGCAAGTAATTAGAGAGATAATCTAGTTATTTTTAGGAGTAAGGAGTGGCTCCAACGCTCCACCACTGGAGCTAATTTTGTTCACTGTATATATGTGTCTTGTAAATTTTACTTAATACCAGAAGCCCTATGGGCCAACACGCTCTTCATGAATTGATTATGGATAATTGTAAGACTATTATGTGAATGCTTGTAATTCATGTTTGCTTTCTTTTGTGCTAAGCTTGTTGAACTATTTTGGTTATTTTGGTACTTATCATAATGATAATGTGTTGTAATTTCTATTATCTTCGTCATATCCTTGTGGACTATTCTCTGTGATATTAGATATATATTCCTTTTCATATTGGTTCCAGTGACTGTCTCATCTCTGTGGACTATTCTACTTGATGTTGTACATACCCTTCTTGTTCATGTTTGTCTCTACTAGGGTGGTACTACTACCTCTATCTTAGAGGATTACTTATCCTCCCCATTGTAGGGAAATAAATTTGAAGAACATGTAATTGAACAATCACCAGGCATACCTCCTTTATTTTTGAAGGCACATTTGCACACCTATCTCTTGTTGATAGTTAGAGCCAAGGCATATCCTTAAGATATATGGAAACCATGCCAATATTCAGGATGGGGATCCTACTCTAAACAGTGTGAGGTATGATTGGGACTTCACATTGGGAAGACCCCTTGGTTGACGGATTTATAGCATCGTCAACAACGACTCTAAAAGGAGGGCCAGATGATGAGTTGAGCCCAATGAGTCTGTTTTGAATCTCTTGTCATAAATCGATCTTTCCAAAATCATAATCCCGGAGTGTTTTCCTAACCTACCTCCTGGAAAACATTCAATAATTTCAAAACTTGTTCATGACTTGTCTGAGTTCAAGTTTAATGGCGAGGGTGGTATATTTTTATATAGGCACATAAATGATTTTCTTTGGTTTTTGTAAAACTTTCCAAATCGATAATGAATATGTTATGTGTATTCTATTCACCCTCACTCTCGAATGTTGTGTTAAGCATTTATTTCAATCCTCACCATCTTCTCTCATTCATTCTCTTCATCATTTTACTAAGGAGATCCATCAAGCTTTTGATTTGTGTGATTTTTGAGATGTTAACAAAAGAATCAATCAACTCATAATGGATCCTTGTGAACTAGTTAAGGGTTTTTGTAATAGATTCCTTCATTTATGTTATGAGTTTCCTAAAGAAGATATTGATCAGGATTTATGTAAGAAAAAGTTTGAACATTTGTTCTACATTTATTTGAATATGTTTTAATCTAAACCTCCTAGGTTTTCACTTCCCCAACTCTTATGAATCATGAGACACCTCTAATTTTAGATGAGGAACCTATTATTCATTTTTTTCCTTATCTTCCTCCTCTTCCAGTCCTAATGTGGGTGCCTCCTTGTGGTGATTGTAAAGTTGGGAAATATGAAAATAAAATTCCTAATCCATCTTCTCATTGTTCTTATGATTCTCACGATTTAGATTCAATGGAGGAAATTCCATATTGGCTCATAAAGGCTACGGTGAAGACTAAGTCCTCCATTCCGCAAGATGATGTTATTATTCATAAATTTAGTCCTAAATATGATCTAGATTTATGTTATTCTCTATTGCCCACATGCCATTACTCTTTGTACCATGATATGCTCGAGCAATTTATTCCACCAACTAGTTTTTCAAACTCTCTTGATTTTTGCATTTATGGTTCAAATTGTGATCAAATACAAGGAAATATTATTACACAAGTAGAGGAAAAGGATGGTGAAGATGGTTTCAAATTTTCTTCTATTTTCCAAAATCCTCCATGTGAAGATGATGTTTTTCCATAATCGGATGATTTTCAATATGCTAATATCTATAGTGAATCAAACGTACACAATTTTTTCCATCAATACGTAGATTTGGGAAAAAATCAATACAATTATGATGACTTCATTGATGTATGCAATCACGAATGACCAGTTGTATCAGTTGATCATTTGGTCTCTCATGAAGATTTTACTTTAGATCTAGAATCCAATTTGGTCAAATAATATTTTCTTATTGAAACTTCCTCTTCATCTCACTATCCCTTATGCTCTACCATTTGTGATGCATCTATTTGCGACAAAGATAATCCATGTTATTAAAGTTTGTCATCCTGCAATGAGTTAACCACTCAATTGGAATAAGTTGGGGAGATTATCCATGATGCAAATGAAAACAATCAAATCTTTGAGTACCCTTCACATCCCTCGTCATATCTTCTCTTGCATGAAGAAAACTATTCAAATAATCTTGCTTATGAAATTTCCTTGATTCATTCATCCTCGAATTTGTGATCAGAAGAATATTTCAACATGAGTAATTTCATTTTTAAAGTTGAAAAATCTGGTCAAATCAGTGACAAATATGGTTTCCATATGGTGAGCATTGGTCTTACTGAAACCAATGGTAGTAGCTATAATCACACCATGCATGATCTGGTTCAGTATTCAAAATGTGATTTTACAATCCTTGAAAGTTTTGGGAGTTGCCACAAAGTTGAGGCTCTTCAAATTATGTTGATGGTTATGTCAGGATCTCACGACTTTGGGAATCCCCATGAACTAAGTAACATATGGTTTTTTTTGCATAATAATTCTCTTTTCATGGTTTCAATCAATTTAAATCTCTTTTGGAGAGATGTTTGGTATTTTGGATGCAGTTTTTCAAAATTTCAAGACTTTACCCATCGGATTCAAGAATATTCTTTAATTGATTCATCTTCATGCAAATATATCGCATAAAACTTAGGTTTTGATGTGTATCTCTCATAGAATCATGGAATTTTGAAGTTGATCATTTCAAAGACTATATTTTTCCGAATGAATCGTGCTTATTGTATTCATGTATTAATAGCCAACTTCTGCTTTTTCTTATGAATATCATATCTCGGATCTTGTTCTTCATCGCACTTGAAATCCTCTTGAGTGAAAATGAATGCATAAGTTATCATACAAATTAAGCTTTTTTTCATTCACCATGTCCTAAATGGTCTTATGTATTTTTTGTGCTAGCATCCCCATTAAAATATTTTAATGATTAGAATTATTATATAGTTTGTCACCAGTTACATGAAAATGGTTTGTTAGATTTGGCTTGCAAGGAACTTGGTTTGATTGTCACTAAGAATTATTAGAGTTGTCCAAACTGGTTTATCTTGGTTAATTAAAAATGAGGAATTTTTTGTTTTAATCATCTAATCTGATAATTATATTGTCATCGATGAATGTCATTTAGCGTATCATTTTTCCATCAGCACATCCAATGACATTTGTTCTGCATCCTTTGATGTTCATCATCCAAATTCTCACTATTCAAATATTTGTTGAGCAGTTGAGGCACTTTAGCCTTCACTGATGGTTATGTCAAGTCCTCTTTGTCTCGACATTACTCCTGAAAATGATTAGATCTATTTAACCTCACAATATTCCCATCGTAATCCCTTTCCTCTAATTGAAAATTCATATTTTCAAATATTTTGGGTTCTCAAGAGGATTTTCATGAATTTGATGATTCAATTTTTGAATGGCTTGAATAATCTTACCTGGCAAGATTTGTCACAAATAACAAGTTTTGATCTTCCCTCGGGATATCTAAGGAGTTCGGTGTTGATGGAGACACATCCGTGAGAATATTCCATGGTTTTTTGAAATATGGTTATCATTGAAAAGGTAAGAATGTGAATAAGATGAAAGTAGTGGTTGTGACACACCTTTCTTCTCATAGGAAAGACCTTCCTATTCTTGTTCAAATTATTGAAGCTCTCATATTTTTTCTCGTACATTACTTTATATATGTTTTAATCGATTGTATCTTTGTGATTGTAGGCCATGAACAATTTCGATGAATACATTGGAAATTCCATTATATGTGTCCCCAACCTTCTAATTGGTTAGGTTATGAGTAGGCCTAGTTGCATTGTAGTTTACCTACATGTCCATCTTGCATTGGTTCTTTGTGGTATGTCTTGTGTTTTCTGGTTCTTGTTTCACATCATGTTTTTCTTTAGCCATTTTTTGTCTTGTCTTCTAGTTTTGTTTCCTTTAATTTTGTGAGACCATGCATGAAGATGATTTGTCGACTCAAAGAGAATGTGGAAAAATAGAAAATGAATTTGTGACACTGCAACATTTGGTTAAATCTCTCTCCTTCTTCCTTGTTTGGGTTACATGTTTTGGTCAATGTTGTTTTGACAGAAAATATGATCCTCACGTTAAGAAAGACTTGTGTCAAACCATGACCTCCATGTGTATTTTGGAAACCTTATTTTTATACTTGGTTTTTTATGTTTCAGTGCTTTTGAGATAATCCAATCAAGTAGACAAAGACGAGGGGAAAATGTGAATGAGAAAACCACCAATATCAGAGGTATTATATATGATTATCTGAAGGGAAAACCTCTCCTGCTCTCAATAATTTTGGATCCCTCATCCACCCATGAAATAAATATGTGTCGATGCATAATACTATATAAATAAATAAATAAAGGAAAAAGAAGAGAAAGGTTTCCTATGTAGAGAGGTAAGATAGAAACTCCGCCAGGTACTGTCTAGGCTCGCTGGCTGTGGAGAAATTTTTGTGCTCTTGAAGTGACTCGAATGGGGTACTATCTAGGCATGCTCACAACAGAGCAACACCAAAGATGAAAACATATTTTTTGAAAATCTAAATCTCACAGACTTCATTACCCTATCTTGATTCAAAACATCGTGAGACCATTGATCTTATGTTTGTGTTTAATCGAGTAAAGGAAGGAAGGGGAATATGTTTATGGATGGGGTAAGTGGGGAAGACATGGTAATATCAACGATGAATCAATACTTCCTAAATAACTAGACTTTGCACGAAAGAATAGACCAAGGAAGAGAAGTTTCAGTTCTACCAATGTGTCTCCAAATGTTGTCGCTGCGACAAACACCCTCCATATTTTTGTGTACATTTCAATTTTGGAGCCTTCTGTGGATCTTATGATCGGTCATTCCATATTAAATTCTTGGTCAACTAATTCTTTTTGAGCTCCCTTCTTGGATTGGAAGTGTTGCAGACACTCTATCACACATGCTTAGTCCGTAACAAGTGCATGAGCACATTATTTTACACAAGCTTGGAAAAGAATAAAAATATCCTATGAATACTGTGCATTTCAATTTCCAATCCATTTCGAAAGTTAGTACACACTGAGAAGGGAAATTTCTCACATTCTAGTTGTGTTTGTAGTTCTATTTTGACAAGTTTTGCAAATTGTTTCTTCTGTGCACCCTTGCTTTCGCAAGTATTGTTTTAATGTTTATGACTGCTTCTTTTGCTTGATTTCCCTTTAATTAGTGTTTTTTTCATGTTATCTTCACCTTGACATGTGTTTTTTTTCATTTTCATTTACATATCGCAAGTGTCGTTTACAATTTTATCTTCATATAAAAAATGTTATATTTTGGCATGGGAATTACCTCTTATCATGCAAAGTGGATTTTTGGTTTGTTTTAAGGGAAAATATTTATGATAATGAGTTGTTATTATTATATAGGCATGTTTCACACTCATTTTTGAAGTTCCACACATTTTCGTACAATTTTCATCATTATCATCGCCAAGTCTATCTTCTATGCCACATTTGTCATAAGTTGTCGCAAAGTTTATCTTCTATATGATATATGTTGTATCACCAAGTTTATAAGTGTGTGATCATATTCAAGTTGTATCATTATTCAGATCAGTTTCACTAATCTCAGGCCTAGCCAAATTTCAAAAAATTCCCAGCAACCTAACCTATCTAGCCCTCTTGAACTATGCATTGTGCAGTCTCAATCCTCAACCAGGAACCTTGTCTCTTAGCACTGTGAAATGTGAAATATCCTTTGTCTTCTAGAACTGTGCTGTTGGTTGAACCAGTGCCCAACCCCTCTTCTTAGCTCACTGAGATCCCATACTATGAAATCTTCTTCCTCATTCTAGCCTGAATTGCGCATTGCACAGTCTTAGAGGTCAAGATACACCCTTAACTGCCTAATCTGCACAACTAAAAATTCACTAAGGATCTACGTTGGCCCACCACCAGTTCCAACTCAGTCAATACAATATCATGCAACATATTAGACTAGGGGTTTATTAGACTAATATCATCTTGTCATGAGTATATTACAGATATAGGAACTTTACCACACTATGGAAATATGATGAAGAAGGATATGGACAAAGAGGAAATGCTAGATGACACCTAAGGAGCCAAGGAGAAATCATGATCATCATTAAAGAAGACAAAGGAACACTATATTATGATAGAATATCAACAAAGATCATAACTGCATGAAGACTCCATCTGATTTACCACCATTTTGAGGATAGATTTGAAGAAAAAATTACATCTCTCATGAAGTTGAAGCATTTGATGCACCTATTATTGAAGACACAAAGAAATAAGAAACAATAAGGGAATATTATCACTACCACATCATCATGTCATCAATGTCATGTATCATAGAAAACATTGAAAACCATCCCATGTGTTTTTTATATGTGTTTTGCTCCCTTTTGAATGTTAGGGAAAATTTCATCTTCTCGCATGATTGGTTGTCGCACCATGTACATAAGCCTGTTCTGGTGGTTTAAAGAGGTAAAATTTGTGTAGATGATTTTTTCTAACCATGTAAATATATGTCAGAATCATTTCCAAAAATTAAGCATCATCACACAAGTGTCATCACGGTCATCACAAAGTGTATCTTTAGTGCCGCAGTTGTTGTAAAATTTGTTTCACAGAGGGAAATTAATTTTTTATGTGTTATGGATGATATATGTTATTGATTCATTGAAGTATTCTCAGTGTGTGATCACAGTCAAAGTCTCCTCACTTTTCACACTAGTCTCACCGGTCCCACACTTAGCCATTTTTGGATGAACTTCCCAACCAAGAAACCTAGCTTCACCCAACCTCCCTAAACTGTGCATTGTGCTATCCTCTAGCTATGAAATTTCCTCCTGGAAAATGTGCAGTTCACAGTGCATAATTCCCATGGGTTTCTACATTATGTAGTTTTTGTGCTCAAGCTCCACTACTAACCTCCAGAATTATGTAGTTCTTCCCATCCTAGCCTTAACTATGCATTACGGAGTCACTAGCCTCAAGCTCACTCCCTGAGACCTTGAACTGCTCACTACATAATCGCCCAAAATCCCTTGCATCCCAGAAATACGTAGTACTCACCTAGTGTTCATTTCCTCAGCCTCTCTCAATGTCTCCCGGAACTCCACAATTTTGTCCATTTTCCCAGCCTGAACTATGCATTGCACAATATCAAGGCCTAATACTCCCCCTTTCCTACTTGAACTGCATAATTGCGTAGTATCTGAGCCTCTTTCCCAGCTCTCCATTTGGTTCCAAATTAGTTAAAGGATCAATATGATCAATATTATAATAAGGCATTTCCAAATTGATGGCGTCTCGTCATGAGTGAATTTCAGAAACATATACCCTCTCATTCCACAACAAGATGATGAATAATGATATGAAGGAGGGAAGAATTTTGAGAGAAAATCATGTAGTTGAACACACAAGCCGATCAATCAAGAGAAAGTGAAAGGGACACTAGTTTGTGACCACTATTGAAGACTTGATCCCATTGAAGACTCCCCATCTATGATCCATGAAGAGGTGAATAGAAGATATTACTCAAGAAGACATACACAAAAAAACAACAACAATGGCTTCACATGGCCAAATCATCAAGAAATGCATGTCAACAATGTCATGTCAAGTCATGTAATGATTTTTCATATGCCACATCGTTATTGTGGATCATGTAAATTTTTATTCGAAATGTATTGTAAAATGGAAGTCCAAAGGAAACACATATAATATGAAGAGTCATGTAAATTCGAGAATTCATGGGAAGTCAAACAATCATGAGGGAATTCAAAGAGTCACAAGCGAGGTGAAGCATCACCCCTTGGTTATATATAAACCCTCATTGTATGAGTAAAGGACTTTTCGCCTTGGCTCCACCTGCAAGGCCTTAGAGAGATAAGATTGTTCTTTTGACAAGCAAGTAGTGGCTTCAACACTCCACTACAGGAGCTAGAGGTGTCCATTTTCATATATTTGTCTTGGAACTCTTAATTAATATGAGAATCCATATGGGCTAGCATGTTCTTCATGCATGGATTATGGATATTTGTAAGACTATTATGTGAATGTTTGTAATTCATGTTTGCTTTCAGTTGCACTAAATTAGTTGAACTGTTTCGGTTATTTTGGTACTTATCTTATTGAGAATGTGATGTAATTTATATAATCGTTGTTGCATCCTCATGGATTATTCCATTGGACATTAGAAAAATCTTCCTTGTCATATTGGTTCCAATCATTGTCTCATCTCTATGGAATATTCTTCTTGATGTTATATGGACCCTTCTTGTTCATATGTGTCTCTACTAGGGTGGTACTACTACCTCTCTCTTATAGGCCCACTTCTCCCCTCCGAAGTGAAATAAATTTGACACACATGTGATCGAACACTCACCACACACACCCCCTTGATTTTTGAAGGCAAAATTTCACTCCTCTCTCTTGTTTATAGTTAGAGCCAAGGCATATCCTTAAGATATATGGAAACCAGGCCGATATTCTAGATTGGGATCCTACTCCAAATGGTGTGAGGTGTGAGGTATCAGGTATAACATTTTTTTCTTCTAAAGCCTCACCTGGTAAGTTTCCTAATATTCTCAAATCGATTTCTAATGCAAATAATGTAAATTCAAGATCTATTTTCACCCCTTTCCTTTTAACTTTTGAAATTTTCAATTACAATGTCCATAATTTCTTCATTGTTTTTGGTGCATTAGCAAATGACATGACTTTATTTGTTGCAAAGAAGATCAATGCGAAATGGGAAAATACTAACACTATAATCATACAATTAGATAGATATTTAGTATAAGTGATTGGTGGATTAAACAATGTTATAATACATTTATAATAAGACCACAAATTTCACCAATTTATTGATATTATCATTGTGGAAATTCTGGAAGCTTACGGCTTGATTTTATGTAGATATTGATATAGCAAGTTTCAAGGATACTTTGCTGCTAACTAGTTGCATTTGTGGCTTCCTTATAAGGGAAAGAATAATCATGTTCAAGTAAAGTGTGAACCTTTCATGAAACATACCATCATGATGCCTGAAGCCCCTAATGATCCTATTAGTTATGCACAAATAATTTTTGGAAATATTCATTTAGAAATTGGTCAAGGATGTTACTATTGCTCAACCATCCCCTATACCACTAGTTACATAGTCAGGACTCCTTCCTTGCAATCCAACTAGTGCTAATGAATTTTTTAACATAGATGTAAATAGTACTAATGTAGGAACTAAAATTTTTGTTTCTAACATTTGAATTTTATATTTTGATGGCTCGAAACCATAAGAGGGTTCTAGAGCTGGTTTTATTTTGATTGAATCAAAAAAGAAAAAATATATGATCTCATGCAAATTGGAATTTGAGGACATGGACAACACTGCTTTATAATATGCAACGTTCATTCTGGGATTAAAGAAAGCCATAGATCTCAAGGGGGAAGCACTAAAGGTAATAGGTGACTCATAGATTTTCACATGTTAGGTCTGAAACATTATTAATTGTGTGCCTCTTAAACTTAAAACCTATTATCAAGAGGTATGTTGTATTATTTCTTTCTTTTTGGATTCCAATATCAATTCAATTCTTAGGATTCATAATGCAACCACATACACATTAGATAATGTTTCTACTAGGTTATCACCACTTACATATGGATTCTATATTGAGATTATTTATAAGCCATTTGTACAAGATACAGTCACTACCTTTTTTGTTTTCAATGATGACTAGAATATACTATATTTTATGGTTAATGTTGTCATGTTTAAAGAGGCAACAATAGATGAATATGAACATGAAATGAATTTTCAAGAATAGATACACACACATAAAGGAAACCCCATTCCTAAGGGTGTAGTATCTTGAGAAGATTTATGACCTACAAAACCACCTTAAGGGGACAACCAAGGCTAAGACTCATAGTTTTACATTTTTGCATGAAAAAGTTAAATTGGGTACTAAAGAAGATCTATAATATGTGCATCTTAATATGTGTTGTTCTCCCCAAGAGAAACAAAAATTTGTCTGTCTTTTCAAATAGTACTAAGATGTGTTCGCATGGACCTATGATGGTTTGAAAAAATATGGTACATGGATTATCCATCATGTGATACCCATCAAGGAGGGGGTAAAGGAATTTAAACAAAATTTAATAAAATTTCATGCTAAGATTGAACCCCTAATTCATAAAGAACTAAGGAAACTATCAGATACTCGAATCATATAAAAATTTCATCATCCTACATGGTTCTCAAATTTGGTTCTTATTAGGAAGAAGTCATGAGATATACAATTATGTGTTGATATGTGCAACCTAAACAAGGCTTCAGATAAAGATAATTATCTCATGCCATATATGGAGCATATAATATAGATGGAATCCAGGTTAGAGATGATCTCACTATTAGATGGATTCTCTGGATGCAACCAAGTTATAGTAGCATAAACCAACATGTTAAAAAATACATTCGATACTAAATGGAGTATGTTCGGATTTCGTTGGATGCATTTTAGACTAATAAATTATAGTGCTACCTTTCATCAATATATGAAAATCACATTCCATGGTTTTATAGGACAAAGTGTGGTCATGTACTTGGATGAAATTACAATATTTTCAAATAAATGATCTAATCACTTTCATCATCTAAGGAAAATATTTAAGTTGTGTTGAAAATATGGTATATATTTAAATCCTAAGAATAGCGTGTTCAGAGTGTCTTAGGGAAATGTCTTGGGACACATTATAATTAAAGAGGACCTGGAGTGGGTGAAGACTATTTCTCAGATTCAATTTCCTATGAATAAGAAATCCATGCACTCCTTATTGGGGAAAATTAACTTCCCACAAAATTTCATCTCATATTATGAAATTTTCAACCCATTACAAGAGATGGTCAAGAAGGACATAGTTTACAAGTGGGACCAAAGGGAGAAAGAAACCTTTTCCCAGATTAAATAAGCGATCGTTGATTCCCTAACATTATATAGTCCATATTTTAACAGATATTTCTTGTTGTATACATTTGTCTCTAATATATCTATTGTAGGCATTCTTACTCAAAACGATAATCAAGGAAAAGAGCAACCCATATCATTTATGATGTTGGATTATAGGGATATGGATTGAATTATCTCACCATAGGGAAGTAATCCTATGCAATTGACAAGGTGGTGAATCAATTTAGGCCTTACCTCTTAAAAATCCATGTTATTATCTTTGTACCTCACCCAACGGTTAGATTTATCTTTGTGCAACAAGAGTTGGGTGAGAGGAGGGTGAACTAGATGAAAAACCTTCAAGAATATGATCTATAATTTAAGCCAGTTCATAAAATAAAAGGCCATTACCTCTGTCACATTACAGTAGAAGAAATAAATTCACCAGAAGAAGATTTATCTGGATGGGAACAAAACATTAAAATGTATAACATTGAGAAAAGTACCCATAAAAACGAACCCACATCTTCGTACACTGATGTGTGTCAGTATTTATAGCATTGTGCCTTTCCCTCACACTTAGTGAAATAGAAGAGGAAATTTGACTAAAATATTTATTTTATAAGATTTTACATGTGTTCTTTTTAGAAAGAACCACAATGGTGTCCTACTTGGATGTTTGGAAGAAGAAGACTCAGAAAGGGTATTGAAATACCTTCATGATGTGCCAGCTAGTGTAAACTATGCAAGTGACACTACTTCTCATAAATTCATGCAGGATGGTTATTATTGTTGGAAATGTTGTCATCGATGGCAAAGGAATTGGCACCTAACGATCCATAAGGAAAAAGAGACAGAGAGGTAGCAGAGACAACAGATGAAACAGAGGAATTGATGTAGTAGCAACAGAGGAATTAGAGACAGAGCAGTGGAGTTGAATTAGGGGTTTTAATATAGCTTGCAAAGAAGATGGCAGAGAGTTGCTAGGGAGAGACAAGGTAATTTTCAAGAAGATGGCAAAAGGGAGAGCTGCTAGGGAGAGACAAGGTAATAAATTGAAGGACCAATTGAATATATGGGCAAGACCAAGAGGGTTCTACGGTGGCCAGAGAGGAATGAAATCATTGTTGCAGAGTTAGGGATATGTGTATTATATGTGTATTGACTGATGTAATTCTTATGTGGAATCCCCTGAACCTCTGTGTGAATAATCTCTGTAATGGAGTCGAATGATGTCCTGTGTAATTGGAAGGCTTGAATGATACTTTGTATCTGATGAGGGAGTTGATGAGAGATGGTGCAAATTAATGAAGTAGCAGAACCTTGGTGACACTCTCTTCTGGTGGTTGTGGAGGCACCCCTCTGCTGGTTCAAAACTGTCGGGGTGTGCTCCCGCAATAAATCGTGACTGTTGATCTCTAGTCAATGCCTGATGAGCGAGTCAACTGCGGAGGCACCCCTCCATGTTAACCGCCGGGCTGTTTGTGCTCCCTCTAACCGTTTATCTCATATCGGACGACGGAACACGAAGTTGGACGGAACCAGGAATAGAAGGGCGGAACCATGAAGGAGGAATAGTACAGGCGGTTTCCAGTTTTCATCGCACTGCTCTCGATGGGAAAATGGTATTTGAGGAGTTGGGAGCGATTCCATAGATCATTCGACACGTGGTGAGGTGAACCCATGGAAAACCGCTTGTCACTGTGCACCATCGCGCATTATAGTTCGACCCAAGATGCCCAACGATATTGTTGAGCGTCGTTGATCTGGGAAGGGGTCATCAGACGGTCATCATTTTTTGAAGATGCACGAAGATTAACATAGGTACGGCAGGCCATCGCACGTTAACGTTTGGCATCGAAGGTCGAGCGATATGCATATATGCCATTGATCTGGAAGCTTGCTAATCTAATGGTGATCGGATGCTGGACTTGCGCGAAATTTACTTATGGTACCGTGTGCGTATTTGATTGGCTATTGACTATATTTGTGGGCCCGGGGTCAAAGCTTTATTATATTGTTTGAAAGCATTAAAATACAAAAGGTTAACCTTAATCCTAAAGTTAAGTCCAAAAGTATTAAATTAATTATTTAATTACCAAGATCAATAGAACAGTGAGAGTTATGGAGACCCCGCTGGTTTATCTATTTTGACCCCGTCCAGGAATACCATTAGCAAGTGAATGGTTTTGACCCAAGGTTTTAATAAAGGCGAAAACTATATAAGTTGATGAGAAGAATGAAGAACGTGTGTGCATGAGAAAGGGTTGATAATAAACGAATCTCTTTTAGAGATATATGTATGAATAAAATCTGATATATCTGAATCTATGGTGCACCTGTGAATATGATGATTGATCAAGATCTCTAGATCAGATAATGATTAATTCCTGATTTAATCGACTGACGAAATCATGAAGAACGTATGCATGAGTAAGGGTTGTGAATGAATACTTCACTCTGAAGTATATATGTATGGAATGGGTAACAGATTGCTGAGAAATCTGAATTAAGGATGCACCTATGAAGAAAATAAATAAATCTGGTGGCCTGCAAGGTATGTTGTGTGAAAGTGGATGAAATGTGGTCCATAGTGGTGCTGAGGGTCGAAGCCTTCAGTGAGGGGGTTGTAGCTCCCTTCCAGTGGTAGTTGGTAAATGAGAAAAGGGGGTTTTAGCTCCCTTCCAGGAAAGGCTGGTAAACGAGAGAAGGTTGTAGCCTTCTGCAGGTGGGTGCCTGCGTCCTGGTATAAGTCTGCACCAGCATAAAATTGTAAGTAATTTTCTTTATAATAAATATTGAAGACTCAGATAACAGCAGTGGTGGTTTTCTCCCGAATTGGGTTTCCACCTTAATCTTGGTTTTTATATGTGTTGCCTATGTTTGATGGTTTGTTCTATTATTTATGTTCATGCTTACTGCTTATCTGATGAATAAATGATGCAATGATCTAAGCAAAGACATAATAAGATCTCTGGACATACAAGTTGGATGCAGTAATGTAACATATGGTTTTAAGAGAAAGAAAAGTAAAAAATTGTCAGTCAGCTCTAAATACTGATTCACCCCCCCTCTCAGTATTTTTCCCAACAATTGGAATCAAAGCAAGTCCTTCTGAAAAAGCTTAGTCGCTAGAAGGAAGATCAAGCAAGATGAGCAATCAAGATGGAACAACATCTACCAGGCCTCCTCTCTTTAACAAAAACAATTTAATTTTCTAGAAAACAAGGATGAGATCCTATCTTTAGTCTCTGGGAGCAGAGGTATGGGAAATTGTTGAAGGAGGATATCAATATCCAGCTGTAGTACCAACAGATCCGATGGAAAGAAAGAATTATGAAACAAATGCAAAGGTGGTCAATGCTCTATTGTGAAGTCTAACTGAATCATAATTTGTCAAAGTCAAGCAGCTGAATACAACAAAGGCAATATGGGACAAAATCATTCTAAGTTATGAAGGTGATGCAAAGGTAAAAAGTGCTAAACTCCAAACTCTCAGAATTCAATATGAGAATCTAAAAATGAATAATGAGGAGAGCATTGCTAATTTCTTTTTACATCTTGATGATATTGTAAATTGTATGAGAAATCTGGGAGAAACAATAACCGAATCTACTTTGGTTGAGAAAGTCTTAAGATCACTAACGACAAAATTTGAGTCAAAAATTTCTTCTCTTGAAGAAAAGCAGGATCTTCAAAATCTTACTGTGGTGGAACTTCATGGCATACTAACTGCATATGAAATGAGAAGAGGAGGACCATCTGAAGTCAAAGAAGCAGTCTTCAGAACTTCTACAAAAGGGAAGGAAGTACAAAAAATAGAAGGATCAGGATATATCTCAGAAGAAGATGAGATAAACTTTGTAAAGAAACTTCAACTTGGCACAGGAAAATTCAAAGGTAAGCTTCCTTTCAAATGTTTTGATTGCGGAAGAGTTGGTCATTATGCTGCTAAGTGTCCTTATAAATAAACACATAAAAACGGGAAGGAAGTAGCAAGAAGGAATAAGAATCATTTTAGTACTGGAAAGAGTTACTATACTTATGAAGACAGTGATGGGTTATCTGATAGTGAGGAAGAATGTGAACAAGATCTTAGACTTCTCATGGCATTTGAAAAAGAATCTAGAGAAGAAAAGGATACTTTTGTGGATGCTCTAGAAGACAGTGATTTTATTGATGAAAACAATAAACTCAAAATTTTCTTAGAAGAGAGTAAAATAACCACAGAAACTCTGAAAAATCAGCTTGAAGAAAAAGATAAACACAATGAGAAATTAGAGTGTGAAGTAGTAAGTCTAAGAAAAGAAATTGAGAAAGTAAATACTCTGAATCTTAGATTTGCTAAAGGATCTGAAACCTTAGATGAGATTATCAAGGCACAACGCTCTCCTCTTATAAAGACAGGTCTTGGATATATCGGAGAATCTTCTCAGGCTTCAGCACCAAATTATCTAAAAGCTGTTACAGCTGGTTTACAACATGCTGCCACTTAGCAAGGGAATAAAGAATCTTCACAGGTAAAGCATGATCATCTCAATTCAAAGAACACTAACAGGAATGTCTTTCAAAGAAACACCAATCAACAGGTAAATTCATGTAGAAGATTTTATGATCGCAGAAATTTCTTCTTCAATGGACAATGTTTCTCATGTCACAATTTTGGTCATAAAGCTGTTCAATGTGTTGTATATAAAACCATCATGACAAGAGAAGCAAGAAAGAAAAGGATTGATATTGAAACAAAGAAGAATACTTATAACAACTTTTCTCCTCTTCAAAATGAAGTTGAATGTGCTTATTGCAATAACTTTGGCCATGAAGAATCTGAATGCAAGAGCAAAGTTCAGCCAAAAGAACATGTACCTTCAAGCTCCAAAGTATGGAAAAAGAAGGAATTACAAGTTGAAAATTGTGGCATAGCGTTATTTGCAGAAGATGAAGAAAACCAATGGTACATTGATAGTGGATGCTCAAGACACATGACAGGTGACAAAAACAAACTTCTAGCATATAGTGCTTTAGAAAAAGAAAAGAATGTTACATTTGGAAATGATACTCCTGTGGTCATTAAGGGAAAAGGGTCTGTTTTTCTAAAATAAAAGGTGAAAGCTAATGAAGTTATGTATGTGGATGGATTAAAGCATAACCTGTTAAGTGTAAGTCAAATGTGTGATCAAGGAACTGAAGTTGTATTTAGTTCAAAATAATGTGTGGTACGTGATCTTGATACAGGTAAAGCAATTATAAAAGGAAAAAGAACTCCAAGCAACCTGTATGTATTAAAGAACTAAAAAGAACAATGTTACTTGAGTAAATCTTCAGAAAATTGGCTATGGCATAGAAGGTTGGGGCATCTGAGCTTCTCTCAAATCAACAAATCAAGCAGACTTAAAGCTGTTCGTGATCTTCCCAATATTACTCTACCTAAGAATATCATATGCAAATCTTGCCAATTTGGTAAGAAAACCAGAGTACAATTTAATGCCAAGGAAGGATCATCAATTAAGCCTCTTGAACTCATTCATACTGACATATGTGGACCTATGAGGAAAAAATCACCACATGGTGAAGAATACTACATCTTATTCATTGATGATTTCTCTAGAATGTGTTGGATTGGGCTGCTTAAACACAAAGATGAATCATTTGAGAAATTTTAGATATTCAAAGCACTAGTTGAGAATGAATTAGATCTAATAATTAAGTGCCTCAGATATGATCAAGGAGGAGAATATACATCAGATGAATTCCTTGAATTTTGTGAACAACATGGCATAAAAAGATAGTTCTCTGTAGCTGGAAGTCCACAACAAAATGGTGTTGCAGAAAGAATGAATAGAACAGTTCAACAAATGGCTAGAGAAATGCTTGATGATTCCAGAACACCTGACACATTTTGGGGAGAAGCAACACATGCAGCAGTAAACATTCTCAACAAGGCACATGTTCGTGTAAATAGTGATAAAACTCCATATGAACTCTGGTATGGTAATCCTCCTACTATAAAGCATTTTAGAATTTTTGGAAGCAAATGCTTTATAAAAAATAATGATGAAAAACTTGGCAAATTTGAACCCAGAGCAGATGAAGGAATATTTCTTGGTTACTCCTCTAGGAGTAAAGCATATAAATGTTATAATAAAAGACTTTGAAAGATTGTTGAATGTATTGATGTTTTTATTGATGAGTCTCCTACAGCTCCAAAAGAAGAAAAACAAACAACAGATGAAGATGATGATGACATATATCCTTCTACATCAAATAAGGATAATATGGACAGTAAACCCAATGAAGAATCCGAAGATGATTTGTCTGAATAGGCTCCATCCAGATATGTTCAAAAGAATCATCCAGAATCTCAAATTTTGGGAGAAAAGGGATCAGGTGTACAAACAAGAAGGACTCTTGTGGGATCTTCTAGCAATCTGGCATTTCTGTCCACTATTGAACCTCACAATGTCAGTCAAGCTAGCAAATATGAATGTTGGATTCATGCCATGAATGAAGAGCTTGATCAAATTGAAAAGAATCACACTTGGGAATTAGTACCAAGACCTCATGAAAAAAATTTCATTGGAACTAAATGGATATTCAAAAACAAGTTAAATGAGAATGGGGAGGTTATAAGAAATAAAGATAGACTTGTTTGCAAGGGGTATGCTCAACAAGAAGGTATAGAATTTGAAGAAACCTTTGCTCCTATAGCCAGACTTGAAGCCATAATAATGTTTCTTTCTTTTTCAAGCTTCCAACAAATCAAAGTTTATCAAATGGATGTTAAATCTGCTTTTCTCAATGGTGATCTAGAAGAAGAAGTTTATATAGAACAACCAGAAGGATCATTTTGGGAAATGATGAAAAACTTGTTTGTAGACTTAAAAAGGCTCTATATGGTCTCAAACAAGCTCCACGGGCATGGTATTATCGTCTTGACAAATATCTTCACCAACAAGGATTTTCAAAGGGGTCTGCTGATAGCAACTTATACACAAAAACTGAAAATGATAAACTATTGATTGTGGTTGTATATGTTGATGATATCATTTTTGGAAGTAATGAAGAGTCTATGAGTCAGAAATTTGCTGATGATATGCAACAAGAATTTGAAATGTCTTTACTTGGGGAACTAACATTCTTTCTTGGCTTGCAAGTGCAACAAGCAACAAATGGCATATTCTTATCACAAGCAAAATACCTCAAGAAAATCCTGAAGAAGTATGGCATGGAAGATTGCAAACCTGTAAGTACACCAATGATAACCGGATGTAATCTCAGTTCTAATGATGATTCCCCCATGGTGAATCAACCAGAATATAGATCTATGATAGGAAGTCTACTTTATCTCACTGGGACAAGACCAGACATCATGCATGCAGTTGGGATTGTTGGACGATTCCAAGCTAATCCAAAAGAGTCTCATCTTCAGGCTGTGAAAATAATATTCAAATATCTACAAGGAACTCAAGACTTTGGACTATGGTATCCGAAGAATGCCGATCTTACTCTTCATGCATACAATGATGCAGATTGGGCTGGAAGTGTTGATGATCGGAAAATCACTAGTGGTGGTGCATTCTATATGGGGCCCCAGTTAGTATCTTTGTTTAGCAAGAAGCAAAGCTCTATTGCCTTATCTACAGCAAAAGCAGAATATGTGGCTGCCGCATCATGTTGCACTCAACTTCTTTGGATGATGCAAACCTTACAAGACTTTCAAATCAAATTTTCACCTCCTATCTCCATTATGTGTGACAATACAAGTGCCATCAGTATCTCAAAGAATCCTGTTATGCATTCCAAGACCAAGCACATTCCCATCAAATATCACTTCTTACATGAACAAGTGCTTGAACAAAAGGTGAAATTGGAGTATGTTCCCTCCAAAGAACAAGTTGCTGATATATTTACCAAACCTCTACCCAGGGAAGCGTTCGAATATCTCAGACAGAAACTGGGAGTAGTCTCTACCATGCAAAAGATCAGATCTACTTAAATACAGAATATTAAATTGGTTGTGAGGTGCAGTTGGGCATCTCTGATTGCACAGGCTAAGGGGGAGCATTGGTCTTATGTTTAAAGATGCAACATGATTTCAGGGGGACCACAGTTTTGTTGGTCCAAAGGATCTTGTTCAACCCTTTGCCATTGATGTCAAAGCGGGAGGAAAAGCAAAAAAAATGGGGCAGCTTCTGTAAGACAAACAAAAGATAAGTATTGCCATCAATGCCAAAGGGGGAGATTGTTGGAAATGTTGTCATTGATGGCAAAGGAATTGGCACCTAACTATCCATAAGGCAAAAGAGACAGAGAGGCAGCAGAGGCAGAAGATGAAAGAGAGGAATTGATGCAGTAGCAACAGAGGAAGTAGAGATAGAGAAGTGGAGTTGAATTAGGGGATTTAATACAGCTTGCAAAGAAGATGGCAGAGAGCTGCTAGGGAGAGACAAGGTAATTTGCAAGAAGATGGAAAAAGGGAGAGCTGCTAGGGAGAGACAAGGTAATAAATTGAAGGACCAATTGAATATCTGGCCAAGACCAGGAGGGTTCTACAGTGGCCAGAGAGGAATGAAATCATTGTTGCAGAGTTAGGGATATGTGTATTATATGTGTATTGACTGATGTAAGTCTTGTGTGGAATCCCCTGAACCTCTGTGTGAATAATCTCTGTAATGGAGTCGAATGATGTCCTGTGTAATTGGAAGGCTTGAATGATACTCTGTATCTGATGAGGGAGTTGATGAGAGATGGCGCAAATTAATGGAGTAGCGGAACCTTGGTGACACTCTCTTCTAGTGGTTGCGGAGGCACCCCTCCGCTGGTTCAAAACTGTCGGGGTGTGCTCCCGCAATAAATAGTGACCATTGATCTCTAGTTAATGCCCGATGAGCGGGTCAACTGCGGAGGCACCCCTCCATGTTAACCGCTGGGTTGTTTGTGCTCCCGCTAACCATTGATCTCAGATCGGATGACGGAACACGAAGTTGGACGGAACCAGGAATAGAAGGGCGGAACCATGAAGGAGGAATAGTACAGGCGGTTTCCAGTTTTCATTGCACCGCTCTCGATGGGAAAATGGTATTTCAGGAGTTGGGAGCGATTCCATAGATCATTCGACACGTGGTGAGGTGGACCCATGGAAAACCGCTTGTCACTGCGTGCCATCGCGCGTCATAGTTCGACCCAGGATGCCCAGCGATATCGTTGAGCGCCGTTGATCTGGGAAGGGGTCATCGGACGGTCATCATTTGTTGAAGATGCACGAAGATTAACACAGGTACGACGGGCCATCGCACGTTAACGTTCGGCATCGAAGGTCGAGCGATATGCATATACATCGTTGATCTCGAAGCTTGCTAATCTAATGGTGATCGGATGTTGGACTTGCACGAAATTTACTTATGATACCATGCGCGTATTTGATTGGCTATTGACTATATTTGTGGGCCTGGGGTCAAAGGTTTATTATATTGTTTGAAAGTGTTAAAATACAAAAGGTTAACCTTAATCCTAAAGTTAAGTCCAAAAGTATTAAATTAATTATTTAATTACCAAGATCAATAGAACAGTGAGAGTTATGGAGACCCCGCTGGATTATCTATTTTGACCCCATCCAGGAATACCATTAGCGAGTGAACGGTTTTGACCCAAGGTTTTAATAAAGGTGAAAACTATATAAGGTGATGAGAAGAATGAAGAACGTGTGTGCATGCGAAAGGGTTGATAATAAACGAATCTCTTTTAGAGATATATGTATGAATAAACTCTGATATATTTGAATCTATGGTGCATCTGTGAATATGATGATTGATCAAGATCTCTAGATCAGATAATGATTAATTCTTGGTTTAATCGACTGACGAAATCATGAAGAACGTATGCATGAGTAAGGGTTGTGAATGAATACTTCACTCTGAAGTATATCTGTATGGAATGGGTAACAGATTGCTGAGAAATCTGAATTAAGGATGCACCTCTGAAGAAAATAAATAAATCTGGTGGCCTACAAGGTATGTTGTGTGAAAGTGGATGAAACGTGGTCCATAGTGGTGCTGAGGGTCGAAGCCTTCAGTGAGGGGGTTGTAGCTCCCTTCCAGTGGTAGCTGGTAAACGAGAACAGGGGGTTGTAGCTCCCTTCCAGGAAAGGCTGGTAAACGAGAGAAGGTTGTAGCCTTCTGCAGGTGGGTGCCTGCATGCTGGTATAAGTCTGCACCATAATAAAATTGTAAGTAATTTTCTTTATAATAAATATTGAAGACTGAGATAACAACAGCGGTGGTTTTCTCCCGAATTGGGTTTCCACCTTAAATCCTGGTGTTCATATGTGTTGCCTATGTTTGATGGTTTGTTCTGTTATTTCTGTTCATGCTTACTACTTATCTAATGAATAAATGATGCAATGATCTAAGCAAAGACATAATAAGATCTCTGGACATACAAGTTGGATGCAGTAATGTAACATATGGTTTTAAAAGAAAGAAAAGTAAAAAATTGTCAGTCAGCTCTAAATACTGATTCACCCCCCCTCTCAGTATGTTTCCCAACAATTATTGGCCCACATTATTTAAGGATGCACATGCATATGCCCGTAAGTTCCTTCTATGTCAAATATGATTGGAATAGATAAGAAGTAAGTTGTGCCATTGCAACCCATTACTGTCAAAGAGCCATCTCAACAATGGAGATTAAAGTCTATTGAAAATATTTTTCTACATTCATCAAGGCAACATTGATATATATTAATTGCTACATATTATTTTACTCGGTGGGCTGATGTAGTTCCATTTTACAATATGGTGAAAGTTTTAACTGGATTTATGACATGTAGAAACACTTGGTTAAATTTTGGTACCTCTTCTTGGCATGGGTATGATATATTTAAGGTCAATGATGTCTGAATGGAAAATAAAATCCATTCTAGTAGAAATATTTGAGTAGAACCATGATGTTGAAATATATTTTAGCGTCTTCATTCCATAACTTGATATTGTAATTGAATTATTTTTTCATGTCGATCCAATCAATTATAGAATGGAAAGGAGAAAACTAAAGGTGAAGATACTAATTTCATAGGCATATAACAGTCTCTTAATGGAAAACCTCTATTTCTCTCAATAATTTGGGATCTATCTTCTCCCTTGGTAATATAAAAATTGATAGAATAAAAATGAGAATTTTGAAAAATAAAATAAGGGGTGAAATAAGAGAAATGATTCTTGCGTAGAGAGGCAAAGCAAGGAACTTCAATAGGGTACTAAATAGGATTGCTGACAGTGTATAAATGTTTGTGTTCTTGTTGTGACTTTTTTGGGCTATTGAATATGCTTCCTGGTAGAGGAGCAACACCATAGGAAAAAATAAAACTCTAATCATTATAAACTTGAAAATATATATTATCCTTTTCTCGATCAAAACCATTTTGATATGGTAAGCCTTGTAATTATGTTTAGCTGAGAAAGGGAATATAAGTGACCACACCTATAATTGGGAAAAATTGGGAAGTTCAAGTAATCTAGATGATTAATCAATACTTCCATAAAGACTAAACCTTGTGTATAAATATAGAACTGAACAGAGAAGTTGTCGTTCTTCCAGCGAATCTCCAAGTGTTGTTGCTGCTACAAAACCCTCCAAATTTTTTCCTATATTCAAACTTTGGAGGCTCCCTTTAATCATGTTAACCATCATTTCTAGTTGTTAGAGTCATCCCATACTAACTTCCCATGTTTCTAAGTCCCTTGTTGAAGAAATTCAAAGTGTCATCTTTTGTTAAGGGAAGTGTCGGTCTTTGTGAAAGGAAGTTATGACACACATTCAAGAGGTAGCTCCATTGTTTTCTGTTGCACTAATGGATTCTATCCAGCATAGGGATATGAATCAGGCTCATTCTCAAGGCATCGTAAAATTTCTTGTTTCTTTCAACACTTAGAGGTAAGTGTCATCTTTTTGTTGTTTCAATGGATGCATGTTGATTTTAGGTAATCAATGTTTTGTTGTCATGCAAATTTTCATTTATGAGTGTGTCATCATGTGCATGTTTTGTTACATGATTCTACTACCATCTTCCTGCCTTAATGATCCCATGTATAGTAAATTTTGGAGTTTTATTTGACTTCCCAACTTGCCTGACCAAGCACTAACCTTCCCACCTCCTTCAACTGTGCACTACATAGTCACAAGCCTTAGTGAAGCATCCTCTACCTCTTGGAACTATGCAATGGAAGTCACATGGAACAACCTCCATCAACTATGCACTACACAATCTTAGTGCACAGTCATTGTCAACTACAATTTTCCATTGCATTTTCCTTGACTAGCCTTGCCTCCACTTTGCAATATCCACTTTTAGTCAGTATTCAGGTCATGTCTTAGTCTCTGTAGTGCTTAAATCCATAGTAAATTGACCCTCGCTTCCATAAATACACATTGCACAGTCATAGTGAGCAAGCCTCTCATCTATGCCTCCTTAACTTATTCAAATAAAGATTCATGCCTCCTTGTCTCTTAGCCATTGCACATTGTGCAGTCATAATAACTACAACCCCACTCCCTACCTCCTGCTCATGTGCACTACATAATCCTTAGGCCTCCTCCTCAATCTTGCACACTGTCCCAACTCAGTCATTATGTTGCCTCAAAAAAGGATAAAATATGATATTTTGGGACTGATGTCATCTTATCATGAGTCAATTCCAGTTGTAGGTTTTATTATCTTGACATGGTAGTATGATTCTCAAATAGGATAAAAAGGAGGTGATATGACAATAAACTTATGAAGTTGAAAACACAAAGAGATCATCAAGTAAAAATATAAAGGGACTCTAAATCGTGATGAAATAATGAAGATCAAATATCACATGGAAGACTCTATATCATATCCAACCTCTTGGAGGATGAAGAGACCAATGATATACATCATGAAGATGTGAATATAGCGGCAAGTATAAAAGCTTCAAATTGATACACCAAATGAATTTCCATGTCACCATCGTGAATTCATGGCCTCTCAAAGTGTCACCATAAAATCCATATGTGTCATTGTATTTTTCCACAAATTTGTGGACATGTAATATTGAATTTTTCATAAATGAGTAAATGTAAAATGTGTGGAAGCCTAAGGATAAAAAATAGAATGTGAAGAGTCATGTAGAAGCTCAAAGGTCTCTCAGGAATTTCAAAAGTCGCATGGGAGCTCAAGACGCATGAGGGAATCTCAAGTTTCACAAGTGAGGTGGAGAGTCACCTCATTTGTTATAAATACACCCTCATAGCTCAAGCACAAATTTTTTTACCTTGGCTTCTCAAGCCAGGAATAGGAGAGAAGATTAGTCTTTTGAGAAGCAAGTAGTTGCTTAACATTCCACTATTGGAATAAATGTTGTATGATTTTAATGGTGTATCTTGGGACTCTCACATTATAATTTGAAGCTCTCGGAGCTTCCACACTTTCATGCATTTGTCGAGAATGATTGTAAGACTATTCTTTCATTATTTGTGGTGTATGTTTATATTTCCAAATACTAATGAAAATGAATTATCTTTTCGGCTTTAGTATGCACCTATGAATTGTGCATATATTGTTTTCATGATCATTATTTCTTTGTGAACTATTTCTCAATATAACTAATGATTATTTCAGATATATGTGTGTGTGTTTCTTTATTAGGATACTACTATTACATTCTCTCAAATAGTCACTTTATTCTCCCTTCCTTGAAGGAACCACTATACACTTTATAATTGAATACACCACAAGGCTAAATTACTTGTTTCTCTTGAAAGTATATGTGTTTTCTCTTGTGCCGTTTATTGTATCCAAGGAAAATCATTAAGGATATGACAACCTAGCCTATTCCCCATATGGGCTCCTACTCCAAATGGCATGGGCTCTAATTGGTACTTCATATTGGGAAGACCCCCTGATTGTTGGCAGCATCCAACACTGTAAACACATGTATTATATTTTCCTCATGATGGGAGAATAATTATATTTATTGGTTGACCTATTTTTCCAATGACCGTAATGCACATTCTGACTCTACTATACTGTTAAATAATAATTTTCAACAACCTATTGATAATTTTGGGGTCAGGATGTATTCCTAATTGATGGGTACTTTTTATCTTCCACCTATGGTATCACACGTCAATGACATTTCTTCAACATATAGGGTGGTTCCTTGATATTTTTATTTTATAACTAACTATTTTGAACATTTTGAACATTGCCTCATTCTATTGCCATATTGGAAGCGGGGAAAATTGTTGGAATGGCTTATCCCATGTCTAAACTAAAATTGCATACCAGGATATTGTCAATAATGCAACATGAAGAAACCTAATATATGTTCCACAAAAAGATTTGGCAAATTATGTGGTTCCTATTTGAAATATCTCTATATTTTTTACGATATAAGGAGGTGATTTTCAAAGCAATGACATGCGTAGAAATACCATTGATATTTGCATCACTGGTATTATTTTCTCCCTAACTTGTAGAAGGTTTAATTAAGTTTGTCTTGTCTACCTCCAATGGAAATGTTCATTGGATTTTAAACCCTTTGGCTCCAACACTTTGCCTAATGAAACTGGCTAATATCTCACAAATCATTTCTATGAAAATTTCCAGGAATCCCAACATTATAGAAAAAGTCTTCATAGTATTTGATTTTTTCCCTGAAGAGGTAGAGATTTATATTGATTTATTTAATTTTTTTTTAATTTATTCACTTGGTATTATGAGGAAATTACTTGAATTGATCCTAGCATTTTTCAACATGAAATCAAGACTTATGAAAATGTGAAACTAGTACGCTAGTAGTTTCGACTGATAAACCGTAGGAAAGTTGTGGATATTAAGGTATAAGTAGATACACTTCTTAAATTAGGCTTCATTTACCTTGTTCCTCTTACATAATGTGTTTTGAATCCCATTGCGGTTGATAATAAACAAGGAACAATCCATGTATGCATCGATTTCAGGAACCTCAATAAAGCTTGTATGAAAGATAATTTCCCCACTCCATTTATAGATAAAATTATTGATGAATGTGCCAGAAGTGATATTTTCTCCTTCATGGATGTATTCTCTACATATAATCAAATTGATATTTGTCTTAAATAACAATATAATACAACATTTATTTGTCCTTGGGGTACATTTTCATACAGGAAAATGATTTTTGGACCTAAAAATTATGGAGCTACCTTTCAATAGGCTATGTGTTATGCTTTCCATGGCATAAAACATATTATAGAAGCTTATTTGGATGATCTAGTCGCTCACTTTCAGAAAAGAGAAGAACATCCAAATAATATTCACCTTGTTTTTGAGAGATGTTATCATCATAAAATTGTTGAGTCCTCATAAATGTGTATTTATGATGACATTGGGTCGGTTGTTTGGATTCACAATTTTAAATGAAGGGATCAGGGTTGACCCCTTCAAGGTTGAGGAAATACTTTAGTTTCCTCCCCCATATAATATATGATAGAATCAAAGTCTCCAAGATAAATATAAGTTTTTTATATAGATTTATCGTAAATTAAGCCAACATAACCAAATATTTTATGTTTTTACTTCATAAAAAATTTCCATTCCTTTGGGACGAATTCACTCAATTCTCTTTTGGTTCTTTGAAAAAATCATTAACCTATGCTCCTTTACTCATTCCATATAATGCCCTCATCCCACATTTACCCAAGTTAACCGGTCTGTTGGGGTAAACATGTGATGATAGGCTACTAAGATCTGATTTAACTTCTTAGGTCACCTTAAGGAATTGGAACTGAAATAATGAAACCAATCTGACCACCCATGCAACCTAGAGAACCTCTAGGAGCTAAACCCCCCATCTAGGTGACAAACCCCTGAGGTAACTGAACATTTCAAGGAATTAAACCCCCATTCACTCCCTTGCCGAGGCATGCATGTGACTTAGAGCCCCAGTTTCTCCCATGAGCCTGCTTGAGTGCGAATGTAGCCTCTTTCTTATAGTGATATGCTAGTGACTGCAAAATTTAAGGCTAATTTCCAGGGCTAACTTCATGGAATTTATAGAAATGAAAAATAACATAGAGAAAATGATACCAATGAAAATTCTTGAACAAAAACTTGAATCAGCCCCTACTATCCATGACAAGAATTTTGTCAAACATGTCACAAATATGCATTCTGCAGATCATAATAAAAAATTTGAGCATAGGGGTCTTATGCTTATTTGAGAATCGCTAAGAAACATTGATGCCTTATCACATTAGTTTCATTATCATCTATTAGGTCATATATTCACTTCTCATTCATTTACAAATCAAAACATGATGAGAACCATACATTTTCACTGTCATAAAACATATTCACAACTAAAATATAAACAACATAAATAATGAGGATACAACATCCATAGATGCCACATATGAACCAGTACATTCACACATAAAATACCAAGGAAAGGAACTATTATTGATGAATTCAAAATCAAACCCGCTATGGGACTACCATATTCCACCCAACCATAAATTGGTTGAGCCAAATATCTCTTCAGCCAATCACCCTTGTGGCATATTCTAGGCATGAATGTGTGATTCAAAACCAAAAAAATAAACCAGGTATTCCCAAGGCTAAACCATATCGCCCTCATCAATAGAACCAGGATTTACCACAATCGTCATTGGATAACTAGGCCATAAACAAGCATGGACGCCACGAGACTTCTCCATAACTATGTTTCGAATCCATCCCAAAATCTAGCTCAACCAAAACATGAGAACCCCATCACATAATGGCTATACAGAAATGGCAAGGCAAGGTTGAAGAACATTGTCACAACTAGAAATGCCCATGGCAATGACAACAAGAGAACCACGAACATACAAGCATAACCATGCATGCCAAATATAGTAAGGAAATAAGACATATAAACCTATACCTGCAAGTAAAATCAATCTAGCTGCTTGATCCCGCTCTTCCTAGATTGATCCTTGCTTCCTATTTTAATTGATTTCCTTTCTTGATGCAAAGCTGAAATGATTGACGAAAAATGTAAGTGTCCAAGAGTGAGAGCGAGAGAGAGAATAAAGAGAGAGCTCCAAAAATATATTGACCAAAATCCATGAATTGATCCTTAGAAGCCTTTTTATTAATGAGGCCTATTGTCTTCATTTTCCATTATTTTTCCTTCATTTTCCTCCTCACATGCAATTTGTGACCTTTCACCTTCATTTTATCCTAATTTACGTTATTTTCATAAATAAATTGCCAAAAATTCCATTTTTACTTTCCAAAGCCTTTGCCATTTCCTTTTCCAATTTACTTAGCCATAATAATTGAAATGAACACCCACAATAGGATATTTTTCCTAACATTTAGCTTGGAATAAGTGTCCCATATCCGTGGTTATTTTTTTCCTTTATTAACTTTTATTACATGGAATTTTCACCAGGGCTATTACAGAACCCTCCCCTTTGGGGGAAGACAGTCCTCGGTGTTCAATGACACCTATTACCAACAGGACTGCTAAAAGCAAAACATAGTACCCATTGACCTTTATAACTTAGCTTGTTGTAGTATTTACAATGATCAACCTACTGAGAAGAAAACCAATATGAAAACATAATAACATGACAACCATTTTGACATGAAACCCATACTTCTTATTGGAGATTTATAACATAGCTCAGTGGCGGTATTTACATCCATATACATATGTACATACACCAAAACATCACATCAAAACATATACCCAAAACAAATGCCAAAACATATATCAAGTAAATTCACTCAACAAACGAATATAGAAGGATACATAGCCCACATTTATCCCATGTAGCTTCATCGGTCCCAAATTGCTTCCAATTTACTTTAACCTACTCAATTTTTCTATTACAGAGCATGACCACCTTTCTCTATAATATAGATTGAGTTTCTAGCTAGAATTCCCCATCTGGCTCCACCTCCAATATAGACCAGTCAATCACATGATCAACATATTTAACGTACTTCTTAAGTAATGATACATGGAAAACATCATGGACTGTTCATGTCAGAGGCAACGCAATTTGATAGGCTACTGGCCCAATCCTTTCAAGAATCCTAAAAGGTCCACAAAACTGAGTTGCAAACTTGGCACACGATCCAACTTGAAAGGCATTATTCTTAGGATTGACACATAAGTGCACCTTTTCCCCAACCTTAAACTCATTAAACAACTTGTTTTGATCTGCATAAATTTCCTTCTTGTATTATGTTGCCTTTAGATTCTTCTTGATTACTTACATTTCCTGTTCCATTTATGCTAACACATCTGGTACAATCTATACCATGTTCACCAATTCAATCCAACTGATGGGAGCATTATAACTCCACCCATACAATGCCTCAAACACACTCATCCACAGTGATTCCTAGTAATAATTGTTGTAGGAAAACTCGAGAAACAGAAGGTACTCCTCCCATATCCTTTTTTGATGCATCACATACATCCTCAACATGTCCTCTAGAATCCTGTTGAACCTCTATGTTTGTCCATCTATTTGTGGATGATATGTTGTACTGAAGGGAAACTCTATACATAAAACTATAGAGAACTCATTATAAAAGTTGGAAATGATGTTTGCATGCAAGTTCGACACAATATTATTCAGAACACCATGCTATTTGATCACATCTATGATGAACACCTATGCCACATCACTAGATGAATACGTAGTCTTCACAGGAATGAAGTGTTCTACATAATTCAACCTATCCACCACAACCATGATGGAATCATGCTATCTATATTTCCTCAGAAAACCTATGATTAAATCCATGGAAATGACCTCCCATTTCCATTCTCGAATCAAAATTGGTTGTAGTAACCCACCTAGAAGTTTACACTCTGTATTTACCTGATGAAAATCGAAACATATAGCCACAAACTCTACCACATCCTTCTTTACATTCAACCAATAGTGGAATTTTTTTACTGATCTCAATGTATTTTGTTATCCTAGGTGACCCAAATATGGTTTCAAATGAAACTCCCTCAAAATAATCTTCTCAAGCTCACTAATGTCTAACACATATATCATGTTCGTAAGTCTGATCAAGCCATCTGCCGAGAGATGATAATTGACATCCTATGCACCTATATCTACATCTATACCACTACCTGTACCTGTACCTATAATATATTGTAACCTATGACTAAGCTCTCTATACCTACCATCGAGCTGACCTTCCTATGAGGTTTGATCCTATATGTCTGTCCTATAAGATCTCATAGATACTATATGATTCACGTGTATTCACCTACTAAGACAATTTGCAACCCGACTATATTTAACCTTGATGTAACTCATCTGAAAGTCAAACTAATTGATCATGGCCAATTGTCTAGCTTTCTTGGAATTCATATTCGTCTAGTCAAACAAGTTCTCAAACCACTATGATCAGTCATTGGTACAAACCTCCTACCTGGAAGATAGTTTCTCCACATCTTCAATGCATGAATGATCGCTTACAACTCAAGATCACGTGTCAGATAATTCTTCTCACACCCATTAAATTTGCATGACTCATAGCATAATACATGTCATTCCTACATTAGAAATCCACCAATACCTCTCTCACAAGCATCAGTACACACTAAAAACTCTTTTTCTAGATCCACAATATTTAACACTAGAGCATTTGCCAACAACTGCTTCAATTATTCAAAACTTGTTGCACATTCCTATATCCATTAAAATTTCTTACCTTTCCTCTGGAGTGACGTAATAGGATATGAAATCCAAGAGAAGTTCCTGATGAACCACCTATAATATGCCGCTAGCCCCATGACTGATTTTACCTCATCCATGTTTCTAGGATATTCCCACTCCATGATAGGTCTTATATTCTTTGGATCCATTGTTATTCCTTCCTTGGAGAACACATGCCCCAAGTAATGTACCTCTATATAAAAGAAACTACATTAAATAATATTGGCATACAACTAACACTCTCTCAACAATATCAACATAACTACTAAATTCTCGACATTCTCTTCCTAATTCTTAGAATATATCAATATGTCAAAAAATGAATACAATAACAAACTTCTCCAGATACGGACACAACACACTATTCATCAAGTACATGAAGGTATATGGATCATTATTCAAACTAAATGGGACTACAACAAACTCATAATTCCCATACTTGGTCTGGAAATTTTTCCTGTATATATCCTCTCCTTTAATCCATACCTAATGATATCTGAATCTCAAATTAATATTTGAGAACACTGTTTCTCCCTTCAATTGATTGAACAAGTCATCAATCCTAGGTAATATATACATGTTCTTGATGCTCACCTTATTCAAATTCTTGTAATCAATTAATAACCTGAGATTACCTTCCTTCTTATTCACAAACAATACTAATTCACCCCACAATGATACACTTCACCTAACATATCCCTTGTCAAGCATTTCCTTCAACTAAAACTTCAGCTCTACAAAATCTAGAGTTCTCATTCTATAACGTGCCTTTGATGTCGATGTTTCCCTTGGTACCAACTCAATAAAAGAGTGCACTTCTCTATGAGGCAGAAACTCTGAGATCTCTACTGCAAACACATCTTAAAACTGCTGTAAGATCGGGTACCTTACCTTTATCACTAGAAATTTTCACTAAAAATAACACAAACCCTTTTCTATGACTGTGATTTTCCTGCATAGTTGTCACCATCCTAACTGATGTTTCTTTATTCTTACCTTGTAAGATTCTTTGTTCTCCATTTTTATTCAAACATTCAATGGCCTTTTCATAATAATCCATTTTTTTCCTATGATGATATAATCATTCCATACCCAAAATAATACTATGTGATCTCAATGTAAATATATAGAAATATGTTGAAGTAGTTATACCATTCAACTCAAATTTCAAAGCTCTTACCCAATGATGAGCTATCTTCTTTGTACCTCTAGCCAACTGCAGTAACCAAGATTTTACATGGACTTATTTATTCAAACCACACTTATCCACCAAATAATTTTTAACATAACTATAATTAGATCTAGGGTCAATAAAAATAAAAGAAACTTGATCACAAAGCTTACCATCCATCTCAATGATATATTCTTGATGATATGCATGCTTGTCATCCAGTGCTGCATAGATACGAGGAATGATCTACCCAATATCCCCAACAATATGCACCTCCTATGCACTATATATATGAGGCCTACCACTCTGATTCTACAACAACCCATTTTGATATTCTCCTTACCACATGTCCAATACTCCAACCGTCCTATACCATCACCTCTATTATGCTATTATGATCCATGTCCCTATCTAGTTGCATTGAAATTATTATGTGGTGAAAAATTCTCTTTCACTTCTGTATTATGAGGCCTTTCTCTTTTTGGCTTCCATTTACCTTTACCTTTATCTTTCCATTTTGATCCTTGATGAGATTCGTTTTATTCTTTGAATACTCATAAAAGTGCTCCATATTCCCAATAAATTCCTCAAGTTACTGAGGATGTTTGCTAATAACTTCCTCAAGTGATCGAGGCTCATCATATTCAATCCGATCTCTAAATGCTAATCGAAATCCACTGAAAAATATCTGAACTTTATCATTTTCATCTTTAAGATAAGGTAGATACCTTAAAATCTCCAAGAACTTGGTCATATACTCCTCATATGTCATCAACCCCATTCTAAGCTCATAGAATTCCTTGGCTTTGTTGTGATAGTACCTTTCTAACAAGTACTTCTTTCTCAAGATTCTTTTGCATTCATGCTAACTCAACTCCTCTGTCATGATATCTCTGACCCGTTTTACATATTCCCACCATATGTTTGCTTTCCCTTTAAGGTTGAAGATATATTTTCAAGCATTCATGTTCTCTGTATACCTATGCAGTTCAAAGAAATTATTCATACCAAGTAACCAAGCCTCTTCATCCTCCTTTTTCTTCAAATATCGATCAAAATTAGATGGCTTCACTTTCTTAAACTCATCTAGGAAGTATCCCCTATCACTTCTCCTGTAAGGGTGATAACGATGATGATCATAATGTTTTTTATAATTAGAACTAGAATATTACCTATGTAAGTCACCTCTCCTATCCGAAGTATACAAGAATCTACCATATCTGATCATGTCATCTCTATCTGACCTGTGAACACCATGAGACCTATTGTAATATGCCCCATTATTCCCATCCCCATTTCCATATTTGATCCTAAGTGGCCCTTGTCTCTGCAATTCTGAAAAAGTCTAAAGAATTACTGCATTGAATTCTTCTTGTTTCTCTTGTGTATGCATGATTGTATCATTATCTAGTTTGCAACTCCTTATTTCTTCCTTCAAAGTCCTCAATGTTTCTATTATGTCCAAAGAGTTCCCAACACCACACTACTCGTCTGATTCATAGGGAGAATATTTGCAGTCTACCATATTACTAGTAATCTTGATCTCTTCTTGCAAGGAATACTATGTGATCTAAACCAATTCATAAACAAACCAACATACCTAAGTATAATTAGGGGAGTAAATCTCATCTGCAAGACCGACCAAGTTAGCACAATACATATATATAAGCATAATCAAGTCATCATATAATCATCATTTCAACCATTGTCAAGTTAACATGCATGATGTCACACCCATAACACTGACTAGACACAATGAATGCATACCAACATATGTATGAAACACATGCATAGACATTATATACAAATATTTACATGCATAACCAATGCATAACTCACATACATTCAGAAAAATTACATTCAGCAACGACACCATCCACTTTCACATGGTGACATGACGAAAACCATAACCAACACCATGCATACACAACCAACACATAGACCACAAGCATAAGAACACATATGCACCTGACATGAATGCATGGCCAACACAATGCGCATCTAGACCAAGGGGTGAACCATGCTTTGATATGACTCTGTAACACCCTCCTCCCACATTTACCCAAGTTAACTGGTTCATTGGGATAAACATGTGACAAGAGACTGCTATGATCTTATTAAACCTCCTAGATCACCTTATGGAAGTGGAACTGACATAATGCAACCAATCTGACCATCCTTACAACCTAAAAATCCTCCAGTAGATAACCCACACTCTCATGTGACTAATCCTTGAGGAAACTCAACATTTAAAGGAATCCCAGTCGCTCCCATCCCAAGGCATGCATGTGACTGAGAGCCCCAGTTTCTCCCATGAGCCTACCTGAGTGCATCTATAGCCTCTTCTTGAGAGTGCTATGCCAACGACTGTGAGATTTGAGGCTAATTTTCAGAGCTAGGAGCTATTCACTACCAAGAAATCCATGTAAATTATAGAAATGAAAAATGACATAGATACAATGATGCCAATGAAAATGCTTGAACAAAGAGTTGAGTGGACCCATACTATCCATGACATGAATTTTTTCATAATAATAGATCTAAGCATATGGGTCTTATACTTATCTGAGAAATTCTAAGAAGCATTGTTTCCTTATCACATTAGCTGCATTGTCATCTATTGGGTCATATAGTCATTTCTCATTCATTTACAAATCAAAATATGATGAGAACCATATATTCTCACTATCATAAAACATATTCATAACCAACATATAAAAAATAGAAATAACAAGGATACAACAACCATAAATGCCACATATACCCAATACATTTACACATAAAATACCAAGGAAATGAACTCTTATTTATGAATACAAAAGCCAACCCGGTATGGGACTACCATGTTCCACCCGACCATATATTAGTTGAGCCAAATATCTCTCTAGTCAATCACCCGCATGCCATATTCCAAGCATGAATGTGGGACTCAAAACCAAAGAAATAAAACAAGGATTCTCGAGGCTAAACCACCTCACCCTCATCAAATAGAACAATGTTTTACCACAAATATTAGAGAATCATTAGGCCGTAAACAAGCATGGATGCCACTAGATTTCTCCACCTACACTGTGAGTAATTTTCCTATATCCTAGTATTTAGGCTTTACCTCAAATCATAGTCTGATCTAGGGATCACTAGGCCATAATCGAGACACGACCTTCCATGCTTTACTATATATATCGCCATTCACTAACAAGGATTCTTGGTATTGATCAAGGGAAACCACCTCTAGGGTTTACCGTATATCCTTCCATTCATCGGTCGAGGATTCCTAGGCCCACCGAGGCACACAATACCTGGATTTATCGAAATCCACATTTCAGTTCAGGAGTTTCTAGGCTAGTGGATTTACCATAATCCATAGTCTGGTTTAGGGATCGCTAGGTGATGTTTTCTTTCATTCAAATATCCACCTCACTCTGTTTCAAATTCATATGGAAATCCATCTCAACCAAAACATTAGAACCTCATCACACCATGGCTATTTGGAAATGGAAAAGAAAGTCTAAAGAACATTGTCACACCTAGAAAATCCCATGCCAATGACAACAAGAGAACCAAGAACACACATGCATAATGATGCATGCCAGATATAACAAGGAAATCACACATGAAAATCGATACTTGCAAGTAAACCCGTTCTAGCTACTTGACCTTTCTCTTACTTGCTTGATCCTGGCTTCCTCTTTTCCTTCATTTCCTTTCTTGATCTAAAGCTGAAATTCTCCAAGAAAACTCCAAGTGTTCAAGAGTGTGTGAGAGAGAGAGAATAGAGAGAGCTCCAAAAAGGGATTGACCAAAAACCATGAACTGATCCTAATAAGCGTTTTTATTAATGAGGCCTATATTTTCTTCATTTTCCATTATTTTTCCTTAATTTTCCTCACATGAAACCTGTGACCTTTCACCTACCTTTTCTCCTAATTTCTATTATTTTCATAAATAAATTTCCAAAAATGCCATTTTCCCTTTCCAAAGCCTTTTCCATTGCCTTTTGCCAATTTCCTTAGCCATAATAACCAAAATGAACACCCACAGTAGGATTTTTTTCCCAACATTCATCTTGGAATAAGTGTCCCATAACTGTGGTTATTAGTTTTCCTTTCTTAACTTTTATTACATGGAATTTTCACCAAGGCTGTTACAGTTGACTTGATTATAACAGAGATTTCCTTTTGTATCTCGTGTAGAATTTACCATTGGTATGGTTCTAGTTTAGGAAGAAAATGCCTTTAATGAAAATGCTATCAATTACCTAAGTCATGGCTTAGCATACCCTGAAATTCGATATTCTCATGCTAAGAAACTCGCTTTGGAAGTGGTTTATGTTGTCTAGTGGCTCTATCCTTATATTTTGTTAAGGATAACCATCATAGTTTTTGATATCAATACTTCTCCATTTTTCCTTATTAGGCAAGTGATTGGGGGGGAATACACCAAATGGATTGTGATTTTTCAATAATTTGATCTTTGAGTTTGTGTCGGAAAAATTAAAGAAATCCTTATTTTTCAGAAAATTGATTTATGAAATTCCTTGTGATCAAGATTTTAATTATGATCAGTCATATTAGGATGAAAAACTCTTTTTGATCTCATCACAAGTCCCTTGGTATGAGAATTCATAGTATATCTCTTGATTTCGAAGTTTCCTCAGTCCCTTTATAAGGATGATCATAAAAAATTACATCATCTCGCTAAGAATTATTTGATTATCAATGTTATCTTATATCATCATGGGTTGACTCAATCCTAAGGCATTTGTTAAACTTAGAAGAGGATGAGTCATTTTTAAATGATTGTCACAATGGTGCTTGTGGTGGTCATATATTTGGGCTGGAAACAATACAAAAGATCTTTTGTTCAAGGTACTTTTTGCCTTCATTTTTCAATGATTGTATTGAAGGAGTCAGAAAATGCCACCCTTTCTAGGTGCATACTTAGAATATGCATGCTCATCTAGGCCCACTTTTTTTTTCTTACTATTTTCCCATTTACTAAATGGGGAATATAATTCACAATCTATCACTTAACCTCAACAAGGGGGCATAATTATATTATTGTGGCAGTTGACTACTTTACTAAGTGGGTTGAAGACATGCATAATTTTAATGATGATGGCAGCAGTGTTTGTTTTCTCCCGAATTGGGTTTCCACCTTAAATATTGGTGTTCATGTGTGTTCCACTTGTGTGATGTTTTATACTACTATTACTGCAAATATTTACTGATTATCTAACCTGATGCATAACTGGTAAATATGATTTAAATATTTTTTTTGAGAAGTTTTCTAAACTAGAAATTTATATCAGTATATGCTAGTTTCTTCCAGCATATTCGCGTGTATACGCGAGTTTGGTTCATAAAAGCCGCGTATGTAATTCTATAAAAGAAAAAGTTAAATTTATAGATATGAGCTCTAAATACTGATTCTTCCCCCTCTCTCAGTATTTTTCCCAACAATTGGTATCAGAGTAGGTCCTTCTGAAGAAGCTTAGCCGCTAGACGGAAGATCAGCCACGATGAGCAATCAAGATGGGACAACATCTATCAGGCCTCCACTCTTCAATGGAAACAATTTAATATTCTGGAAAACACGGACAAGATCCTATCTTCAGTCTCTTGTAGCAGACATATGGGCTATTGTTGAAGGAGGTTATCAATATCCAGCCTCAGTTCCAACAGATGCAACAGTAAGAAAGAACTATGAAACAAATGCAAAGGTAGTCAATGCACTATTGGGGAGTCTAACAGAATCAGAATTTGTCAAGGTCATGCAATTGAATATAGAAAAGGAAATATGGGAAAAAATAATTCTAAGCTATGAAGGTGATACAAAGGTAAAATGTGTTAAAATCCAAACTCTTAGAATTCAATATGAAAATCTAAGGATGCATAATGAGGAGAGCATTGCCAGTTTCTTTTTACGTCTAGATGATATTGTAAATCGTATGAGAAATTTGGGTGAAACCATAACTGACACTACTCTAGTTGAAATTTTTTTAAGATCTCTAACTTCAAAATTTGAGTCAAAAGTGTCTGCTATTGAAGAGAAGCAAGATCTTCAAAGTCTTACTATTGTTCAACTTCATGGCATTCTAACTGCATGTGAAATGAGAAAAGGAGGATCATATGAAGTCAAAGAAGCCGTCTTTAGAGCTTCTACAAAAGGAAAAGAAGTACAAGAAACAGAATGATCAGGGTATGTTTCAGAAGAAGATGAGGCAAATTTTGTAAAGAAGCTCCAACTTGGCACTGGAAGGTTCAGAGGTAAGCTTCCTTTCAAATGTTTTTCTTGTGGAAGAGTTGGTCATTATGCTGCTAAGTGTCCTCATAAAGAAACACATGAAAAAGGAAAGGAAGTAGCAAGAATAAATAAGAATCGGTTTAGCACTAGAAAAAGTTATTATACCCATGAAGATAGTGATGGGTTATCAGATAGTGAGGAAGAATCTGATCAAGATCTTAGACTTATCATGGAATTTGACAAAGAGTCTAGGGAAGAAAAGGATACTTTTATGGATGCTCTAGAAGACAATGATTTTCTTAAAGAAATCAATCAACTCAAAATATGTTTGGAAGAAAAAAAAATATCCATAGAAACTCTAAAAAATCAGCTTGAAGAAAAGGAGAAACACAATGAGAAATTAGAATGTGAAATAGTAAGCCTAAGAAAATAAATTGAGAAAGTAAAGGCTTTGAATCTTAGATTTGCTATAGGATCTGAAACCTTAGATGAAATTATCAAGGTACAACATTCTCTTCTTATAAAGATAGGTCTTGGATATGTCGGAGAATCTTCTCAGTCTGCAGCACCAAACTATCTAAAAGCAGCTACAACTAGCCTACAACATTCTGCCACTCAGCAAGGAAACAAAGAAAATTTATAGGTAAAGCATGACCACCTCAATACAAAGAACACTAACAGGAATACCTTTCAGAGAAATACCAACCAACAAGTAAACACAAATAGAAGGTTCCATGATCGTAAAAACTTCTTCTTCAATGGATAATGTTTCTCATGTCATAATTTTGGTCATAACGCTGTTCAATGTGTTGTATACAAAACCATCATGACTAGAGAAGCTAGAAAGAAAAGAATTGATACTGGAATAAAGAAGAATACATATAACAACTTTTCTCCTCTTCAGAATGAAATTGAATGTTCTTATTGCAATAACTTTGGTCATGAAGAATCTAAATGCAGGAGAAAACTTCAGCCAAAAGAGCATATAACTTCAACTTCCAAAGTATGGAGAAAGAAGGAATTACAGGTTGAGAACCGTGGCATAGATTTATTTGCAGAAGGAGAAGAAAATCAATGGTACATTGATAGTGGATGCTCAAAACACATGACAGGTGACAGAAATAATCTTCTTGCATACAATGCTCTAGAAAGAGAACAGAATGTTACTTTTTGAAATGATACTCCTACTGTCATTAAGGGAAAAGGTTCTGTTTTTCTGAAGGAAAAGGTGAGAGCTAACAATATTATGTATGTCGATGGATTAAAGCATAACCTGTTAATTGTAAGTCAAATGTGTGATCAAGGAACTGAAGTTTCCTTTAGCTCAAAAGAATGTGTGGTACGTGATCTTGATACAGGAAAAACAATTATAAAAGGAAATAGAACACCAAGCAATTTGTATGTATTGAAAAGTTGTAAAGAACAATGTTACTTGGGTAAATCTTTAGAAAATTGGTTATGGCATAGAATATTGGGGCATTTGAGCTTCTCTCAAATCAATAAATCTAGCAGACTCAAAGTTGTTCTTGATCTTCCCAATATTACTCTGCCTAAGAGAACCATATCCAAATCTTGCCAATTTGGTAAGCAAACCATAGTGCAATTTAATGCCAAAGAAGATCAACAAGTGAGCCTCTTGAACTCATTCATACTGATATATGTGGACCTATGAGAAAAATGTCACCCCGTGGAAAACAATACTATATTTTGTTTATTGATGATTTCTCTAGAATGTGTTGAATTGGGTTGGTAAAACACAAAGATGAAGCATTCGAAAATTTTTAGATCTTCAAAGCACTGGTTGAAAATGAATTAGATCTAAAAATAAAGTGTCTTAGATCTGATTGAGGCAGTGAATATATATCAGATGAATTCTTTGATTTTTGTGAACAGCATGGTATAAAAAGACAATTTTCTGTAGCTGGTGCCCCACAACAAAATGGTGTAGCAGAAAGAATGAATAGAATAGTTCAACAGATGGCTCGGGCTATGCTTGATGATTCAGGAACACCTGACACATTTTAGGGAAAAGCAGCACATACTGTAGTAAATATTCTTAACAAATCACATGTTCGTGTAAACAATGATAAAAATCCATATGAGCTCTGCTATGGTAATCTTCCCACTGTAAAGCATTTTAAAGTTTTTGGAGGCAAATGTTTTATCAAGAACAATGATGAAAAACTTGGCAAGTTTGAACCTAGAGCAGATGAAGGAATATTTCTTGGTTACTCTTCTAGAGGTAAAGCATATAAATGCTATAATAAAAGACTTTGGAAGATTGTTGAATGCATTGACGTTGTAATTGATGAATCTCTCTCAGCTCCAAAATGGGAAATACAAACAAAAAATTAAGATGATGATGATGTATATCTTCCTGCATATAATAGAGATAATATAGAAGGTGAACCCAATGAAGCAGTAGAAGAAGATCTATCTGAAAAGGCTCCATCCAGGTATGTTCAAAAGAATCATCCAGAATCCAAAATTTTGGGAGAAAAGGTATCAGGTGTCCAATCAAGAAGAACTCTTGTAGGGTCTACTAGCTATCTAGAATTTTTATCCACCATTGAACCACAGAATGTCAATCAAGCTAGCAAATATGAATGTTGGAATCAAGCCATGAATGAAGAACTTGATCAAATTGAAAAGAATCATACTTGGGAACTAGTTCTAAGACCTCACAATAAAAATGTTATTGGAACAAAATGGATATTCAAGAACAAGTTAAATGAAAAAGGAGATGTTATTAGAAACAAGGCTAGAATTGTTTGTAAATGGTATGCTCAACAAGAAGGTATAGAATTTGAAGAAAAATTGCTCCTATAGCTAGATTTGAAGCCATCATAATGTTTCTTGCTTTTTCAAGCTTTCAACAAATCAAATTTTATCAAATGGATGTTAAATCTGCTTTCCTCAATGGTGATCTAAAAGAAGAAGTTTGTGTAGAACAACTAGAACGATTCATTTTGGGCAATGATGAAAAACTTGTTTGTAAACTTAAAAAGGCTTTATATGGTCTCAAACAAGCTCCAAGGGCATGGTATTATCATCTTGACAAATATCTTCATCAACAAGGATTTTCAAAGGGATCTGTTGATAGCAACTTATACACAAAAACTAAAAATGATAAACTATTGATTGTGGTTGTATATGTTGATGACATCATTTTTGGAAGTAATGAAGAGTCCATGAGTCAGAAATTTTCTTCTGTTATGCAACAAGAATTTGAAATGTCTTTACTTGGGGAACTAACATTCTTTCTTGGCTTACAAGTGCAACAAGCAAAATATGGCATATTCTTATCACAAGAAAAATATCTTAAGAAAAATTTGAAGAAGTATGGGATGGAAGATTGCAAACCTGTAAGTACACCAATGATAATTGGGTGTAACCTCAGTTCTCATGATGATTCTTCCATGGTGAATTAACCAGAATATAGATCCATGATTGGAAGTCTACTTTATCTCACCAAGACAAGACTAGACATTATGCATGCAGTTGGGATTGTTGGACGATTCCAAGCTAATCCAAAAGAGTCTCATCTTTAGGCTGTAAAAATAATATTCAAATATCTACAAGGAACTCAAGACTTTGGACTATGGTATCCAAAGAATGCTGATCTCACTCTTCATGCTTACAAAGATGCAGATTGGGCTGGAAATGTTGATGATCGGAAGAGCACTAGTGGTGGTGCATTATATATGGGGCCCCAATTAGTATCTTGGTTTAGCAAGAAGCAAAGCTCTATTGCCTTATCTACAGCAGAAGCAGAATATGTGGCTGCCGCATCCTATTTCACACAACTTCTTTGGATGATGCAGACTTTACAAGACATTCAACTCAAATGTTCACCTCCCATATCCATTATCTGTGATAATACAAGTGCCATCAGTATCTCAAAGAATCCTGTTATGCATTCCAAGACGAAGCACATTCCTATCAAGTGTCACTTCTTACGTGAACAAGTGCTTGAACAAAAGGTGAAATTGGAGTATGTTCACTCCAAAGAACAAGTTTCTAATATATTTACTAAACCTCTTCCCAGGGAAGCATTCAAATATCTTAGACAAAAGCAGGGAGTTGTCTCTACTGCTAAGAAGATCAGATCTTCTTAAATTTATAAGATTAAATTGGATACGCGGATTTCATAAAGGACAATCGCGTATATACATGAGTTTATACACATAAAACTGCGTATGGGATTTTGCTGGCACAATTTTCCGGGTTATAATTTTCAGAACAGTTGCAGTGTTGTTGGGTATCTCTGGTGATGTGCCAGTTCTCACATTTTTGTTTCATTCTCTAAAATTTTCTTTTGATGAAGATGCCTTGATGATTTGCTGTTGAAAGTGTTCAGGATGCACAAGCTAAGGGGGAGCACTTGTCCTATGGGAAAGGATGCATTATTGGCATTTTAAGTGTTTGCTGTGGTCTGATCTCATGTTTGAGATTCATTGGTATTGTTTATAAAAATTCATTTGATGAAAAGGACATGTTGAGATCTATGATGTAAATTGTTATATTCAGTCATGTAAGGACTTGTTCCAATTTGTAAACCCACTTGGTTGGGTAGTTCAGTCAAAATTTTTACACCCACTTGGTTGCGTAGTTGAGTCAAATATGTAAATCCACTTAGTTGGATCATTGATGCAAGTATGAGTAATTGGTGATAGGAAAGGTCATACTCGGTTGAAAAGTCATGTACTTCATTGAAAAATATGTCTGAAAATTCAAGCATGAACTCAAGGGGAGCATGGTAGGGATGTTGATCCGCCCTTTGCCCTTGATGTCAAAGGGGGAGAATTCTAAGGATGGTTGAATACAGATGCCTCATGTTTTAATGATTATGGTTGCCATCAAGTCCAAAGGGGGAGATTGTTGGCAATATGTTTCTTGTGCTCTATAATATTAAATTGATTGTCCTTGATGGCAACTGTTTGGCAAAGGATGAAGAAACTATTTGTATGAAGAATCTCAACAGTCTCTCAAAATTTTTGTGCAAAAGATTAGTTATTTTTAATATGTCACAATGTATATGTGGGTTTGTAAAGGCCAAGTCACATATGCAGGCAGAGAAGTACATCACAAGTCGCGTATGCCTGTTTGTGCTCCAAAATTATAATACCAGGGGGCTTTACCATGGTATTAGCCCACAGTATTGAGCGTTGTATTATCTATTTGATTCCGTCCAGGATTAACATCAGCAATTGAGTGGTTTTGACTCATGGTATTGGTAAAGGATAATTCTATATAAGGAGAAGAAGATCATAGTGCAAAGTCTACATGAGTAAGGGTTGTTAATGAATAAATTTCTATAAGGAATATCTGCATGGATGAAATCTATTTTTAATTGATAGATCTGAATCTATAATGCACCCATGGATATAATGATGGTTCGAGATCTCTAGATCTGAAGATGATGAAGCTCTAGTATGATCTACTGAAGAAATGATGAAGAACTGGCGCAATTCTGCTGAAGAAAATGAAGAAATCTGGGTAATTTTTATAGATCTGGTATGTTCTGCAAAATCTACTTTGATAGATCTATACGCTAGTTGGTCTCAGTAAAAGCACGCATATATATGGGTTCGATTCATGAAAGGCATGTATGGTAGCTAGGGTTTTCTGAAGAATGTATACACAAAAGTATACGTGGGTTGGTGTGCAGGAAAGCGCGTATGTACGCGACTTTAGTGAAGCAAAGTAGCGTATGCTATTTAATTGATGACTATTCAAGGTTGAGTTTGTATCTGCATATCTTTTTCGAAGTCTGGGTTATTTCTAAAGTTCTGGATACAATTTTTTCACTGTTCTCATTGAAGTATTGGGCAAAGTTTATGATTATTGATAAAGGGTTGTGTTGATTCTATTTGATCCAGTATGAAAATTGATGAAACGTGGTCTGCAGTGGGTCTGAGGGTTGAAGCCTTCAGTACGAAAGTAGAAGCTGGTGTTATGTTCCGGGGGTTGAAGCTCCCTTCTAGGAGTGGCTGGTAAATGAGAAGAAAGGGGGTTGGAGCTCCCTTCCAATAGCAGCCTTCTGTAGGTAGAAGCCTGCGTACTGATATGAGTCTGCATCAGTACAATGTTGTAAACAGTTTTCCATATAATAAATATTGAAGACAGAGATGATAGTAGCAGTGGTTTTCTCCCGAATTGGGTTTCCACCTTAAATATTGGTGTTCATGTGTGTTCCACTTGTGCGATGTTTTATACTGCTTTTACTGCACATATTTACTAATTATCTAACCTGATGTTTAACTGGTAAATCTGATTTAAAGACTGTTTCTGAGAAGTTTTCTAAACTAGAAATTTATATCAGTATACACTAGTTTCTTTCAGCATATTTGTGTGTATACATGAGTTCGGTTCATAAAAGCTACGTATGGAATTCTGCAAAAGAAAAAGATAAATTTATAGATATGAGCTCTAAGTACTGATTCACCCCCCCCCCCCCCCCCCTCTCAGTATTTTTCCCAAAACCCTCGTGTTTTTCAACATGAATAATTTGAGCAAACCAAAATATTTTAAGCCATCTAGAGCATTTTGGTCTTCTAAAACCAAGTTATCAATGTTTTCATGCTCTCTTTCATGTCATTCTATCAACATCCTACAAGAATTTGATAATTTTAATCATTAAAATTCAACATCTAAAATTAAATATACGTGTACACAAATGTTTTCCTATCCTAGGGTCATATATATGCACCTTTCATTCAATAAACTTGCGTGTAGGGTTTCATATATGCAACCTGATAAAAAAAAATCTGTGTATACACAATCTTGTTTATTATGTTGAGTTTTCAATCATTTAATCTAATTAAAAATTTTAAAAATTGAATCAATTTAAAGAGTGTATGGTTAAGAATTACCTAGAGTTTGCAGAATTCGATTTTGTTAATTAGATCTGCTAGAACCTATCACCAAAGTTTGAGCACAAAAACCAGTTCCAAGCAATGGAATAGATAAAATAGAAAATGGTGAGTTTTAATTTTGTTTCACTATTTATTTAAAAAAAATCAACCCACTTTTCTATAGTTTAACTATTTTATGATTTATTTTATAACTTAATAACATATTCCTTCGTTTTTTGGAGTCTTTTTCAGGGTAATCAATAATTTTTGTGTCACTCAGTGATATTTTTCTATCATTACGATTCAACGATCGCTCACTTATCGTGGTAGGTATCATTCCCTAACTTGCATATAGGTTAGAAAAATTTTCCATTGAATATTGTGTTATGAAATCATTATAAAATACTTACCCATAGGGTTGACCCCACTGTGTTGCAACACTTAACCTTCTATTGCACGACGTCTTTTAAGTCATGAAATAGTGGTAGAGCCTTCCTTAAATGGGCTTCCTAGTTAGAACATCACTAGCATATGTTGGCCATGTTATGAATCTTGTATATGCTCAGGAGTCCTCTTTCATTTTGTAATGCCTTTGTGTTGAAGCCTCATTCTTCATCCTCTATATTTTTATGACTTTATACCTTAGAGGCTCCCATGTGTTAATTTGTACTACTACATTGCATATTGACCACTTACACCCTTTTTGGCCTTAAGATAACTTCATTTTACTTTCGTATAAGCCACTTTTTTCCATGACTTTTTTGCAATATCAAACCATGCATACATTGTAATTTTCAACTTGAAACCCTTAAACTTGGAGGGAGCATTCTCTAAGTGTCGATGACCTACATCTGTAACCCTAGATTGAGGATACTGATGTTCTAGTCCTAAGAACTAGTTCATTTTCTCTTAACACTTTTTCCCTCCACTATATTATAGGAATTATTATATAAATTTTTTAGGCTTTATAATATGAAAAATACAAAAACAAATATCCAAAAAGAAATAAATGGAATAGGAATAATTTATTTAATCACTTTGACATCAGATTCGGTTGTGTTTCCATTGAGAAAAGCAGTTAAAAGATGAGTGTTTCCCTCCATCGGGTTGGGATTTAGATTGAATTTTAGGAAGCCAAAAACCTTTTCTTAGAGTTAGTAATCCTCTGGTTGGTTGCTCTTGCAATCATATGGGGAGTTTTTTTATGCCTCATATATTGCACAATTATACAAAGTTACTTTTATGCTGCCTTAAAAGTAAAAAAATGTCATACTTTGTTCAAGGGAAGTTAGCCTTTCTGTCAGCCATTTTGTGGTGTCTCTTGACTCATTTATGTAGGCCATACCTAGTCGGTCAAGTTATTCTCAGTATCATATCATCTCTTTGGGCATATACTCATGTTAGTTAATAAGGTCCTCATTGACTTCTTTCTAGCGGGTCCACTCTTATCAAATCTGACAAATTTATCACAGAGTAAACATAGAGTTTCATCATGGACATATTTAAATCATTGATAGTTGACCTTGTGCCGAACATCGATCAAAATCATGGGTCTTTCACTGAGTGGTTTCTCTTGTGTTGGAAGTTAACTTATATTATCACACATAGGGATTCATGTAGTATCTTGGTTTCCATTTGACACTATTGGTGGATTCCTCATCTTTGTGTCATCTTTCATTATTGGTTGGTTCAGAGGATTTATTTTCAGCAGTAATTTCATCTTGTGCACACCATAAATGTACTTCATGGTGGTAATTTCATTCTTATTCATCTGGTTCCTTCCAAATTATTGTCTTGCAAGTTACACTTGTGCTAGTTGATGTGGGATTCCCTAATTCCTTCCTTCAAGCGGATATTTTCCCATTGAATCCAACTCATTTCTATAGGAACAAGGTATAGAATTATTTTATCATTACCTTATGGTTTGCGGTCATATATGGTAGAATCCTTTTCTATTGATAATGATAATACATCTCTCATGCCAGGAGGTAAATCCTAAAACTAAATTTTGATTTGCATTAAGGCTGATCATAGATATATACATGGAGGGAGAGAACCTTGGCCTTCATCTCTGAGTGTCTCTTCATATTATAGCTCTCCTTATTTTCTATTTATACTATTTTAGATATTCACCCAATCCCAATGATTAGGTGTCAACATTCCCCCCCCATTAATTTTAACGGATGTTGGTGAGTCCAAGCATTGTTCTGAATCTTTCAAAATTTTATCTTCCAAGTGCTTTGGTGAAGATGTCTGCAATCTGCTCATTTGTAGAACAATGGTGTATATGGATTGCCTTGGCCTCAACATTGATGTCGAATCATATGGTATTTTGTATTGTTGTGTTTGGTTTGATCATGGAACTTTGGGTTCTTTTCCAACTTTATTGGAGAAGTGTTTTCAATAATGAGTGGAGTTGAATGTACTTGTTTCACCTGCAAATCTTCCAGAATTTTCTTGAGCCACAAAATTTCCTTTATTTCTTCAATGGCTAGCACATATTATGCCTTTGTTATGGAATCTCATGGAAATTATTTTTTGAATGAACTCTAGGAGACAAATCCTAATCCAAGACTCATATCATAACCTCAAGTAGATACCACAATTTTTTTTTCTCCATCAAAGTCTGAATCAGAGTATCCAATCAAGCTAAATTCACCCACCAATGTATACTTGATTCCAAAGTCTTGAGTCCCATTCAAGTACTTTAGAACTCTTTTTCTAACAGACTAATGTCCCTCACAAGGCTTTTGCATAAACCGAGAGAGGCTTCCAATAATAAATGAAAATTCTGGTCTAGTAGTAGTCAGGTAATTGAGACTTCCTACAAGCTGTCTAGACTCTGTTGCATCCTCAAATTATTTTCCCTCAATGGATGTGAGTTTCAACTTCTGTTCCATTGCAATAGTAAAAGGATTGCACTTAGTCATGCCAAACCTATTCAAGAAATCTCCAATGCACTTCTTTTGAGAGAGGAATATAAACTTCAGATATTTATTTAAATACCAATATAGTAGTGAACATAGCCCAAGTTAGTCATTTAAAAACCTTTCCTCAATTCCTTATTGATGGATCCAATGTATCTCTCATTTTTCCCTGTCATCAAAATATCATCTACATACACCACAAGATATACAACTATTTTTCAAACTTTCTTGACAAACAAATTTGCATCATCAAGAACATAATGTTTGGAGTTGAGTTTTAGAAGATGCTTAGTTAACTTCTCATACTAGGCTCATGGTGCTTGCTTGAGGCCATACAAGGATTTTACAAAATTTTAGTTTTTGTTCTTGGCCCTTCACAATAAATCCTTTTGGATTGAACATAAAAAATTTCTTATTTAGATATTGATTCAATAAAGAATTTTTTACATCCATCTGATGGATGTTCCAACCGTTCTGAGCTACCAAGGAAAAGAGTGTCCAGATGGTAGCCCATTTTTCTATGGGGGAAAAAATATCCTCATAATTTGTGCTTTTCAAGTGAGCCATCATCTTTATACTTGTTCTTGTAGACCCACTTGTAGACAGTTGGTTTGGCTCCCGATGGAGGATCAACCATATTCTAGGTTCCATTCATAATCAAGGTATCATATTCCTTCTAAATCGCTTCTTTCCATTCATCATGACAAGAGACTTATTTGAAGGAAGATAGTTCAAAATTTGTATAAAAATTTAGTTTAAAATCATAAGAAACATCCCTATCAATAGGTCAATGAGAATCATCTACATCACCTCCATTTTTCCTCATGCAACTTCTTGTTCTTTCCTTTCCAACCTCATCAGGATGAACATTTTCAAGTATCTTTATTAGGCCATTTGGAGGACCTTTCTGAGATGGCCCAGAATTTTCAGTTGAATGAGTCGGGGTTGAATCAAGATTTGGTCTCCAAATTCTGTCAATCACATCACTCAAAGTGTTATCTATGGCTGGAGCTTCATGTGGGGGAGAGAGTGCTTCAGAATAATATTTCACAGACCAGTATAGGAATCCCCCCTTCAAGATGTGGAATCTGATTATCAAATTATTGAAATGAAATTGCATGTTCAAATCCATCAAAGAGATCAAGCTACTTCTCAACAACATTTTCAACCTTGGAAGATTAAAGAAAGATCACATCTCTAGATACTACAAACTTATTATTAAATTCATCATATTGAAGGTATTCTTTGGAGGTATTTGAATACCCCAAGAAGATACACTTTTGGCTCCTTGCACCAAGTTTGTTTGTTTGTTAATTAGGTATCAAGGCATAACAGGTGGAACCAAATACCCTGAGATGCTTTACCGAAGGACACTTATTATTTATATATACAACACGTATAACTACATCAACCCAAAACATCAATTTTACATTCTTGAAAAACATCATGGAACGTACCATATTTAAGATTTTCCTGCTCATTCTTTCAGCTACTCCATTTTTTGGGGGATTATATGGTATAATTGTTTGATGTTTGATCCCATGTTGGTGAAGAAATTTTTTAGATTAATTTAAATTGTATTCTTTCCCATTATCGTTTCGAATAGAGCCAATATGATATATTTTCAATCCATGCATGAAAGTTCCTGAATTTTTGAAAAACATCATATTTGTTATTCAATAAAAAAAACCCAACACATTTTGGTGTAGTCATCAATAAATACCATCATATATTTATTACCATATGCAGAAGGAAAATGCATTGGGCCACATAAATCTAAATGAATAGTTCAATTTTTCTATGTGCTCTATAATGTGAATCATAAAAATAATGTTTTCTGTGCTTTCCTAGAATGCAAACATTACATTTCTTAAGTTTCCTAGGAATTGTGGGAAAACTAGTAACGTCGTTTTTCTTCAGCATACGAGGGCTATCATAATTCAAGTTTCCAAATATATCATGCCATAAAATACTTCATGGAAATATACCTTCATCATAGTGAGAAATGCATGCAAATTTTTGTGAAAGAGAAGAGGTACCTTGCAACTTCAGAAGCCTTCCTTCTTCTTTCCCCATCATGAGAAGTGAGTGATAAGATGTTTTTCTGAGCTCAAACTTACCATCAAATATATGAATGGAGTTTCCTTGCTAGCAGATTTAGACCAAATAAAACGAGTTTCTCCTCAACTTCGGGAGGTATAGAACATCATGTAGAATAAAATCTGGAAGACCAGGAAATTTGAGCTTGATGGTGCCAAGCCCTGATGGCTTGAGTTTTGAATTGTTTACAAACCATACTTATCCATCAACATTGTTAGTAAATTCTTCAAAAAAATCTCTCCTAAAATTCATGTGAAAATTTAGTCCTGAATCAAGCACCCAATCATCTTTCCATGAATCAAGTGAAGCACTAAGCAAGTCTTCATTTGCTCCAATATTGGAATGTGCCACAACATAATGAGTGGATTCAGGTGCTTTAAATTTATCTTTGTCATGGGTTTTACATTTTTCTTCATTTATTTCTTGCTCAATTATTTCCCAAGGAATATTAGATGTGGATGAATCATGTCCATATCTATTGCAACATATGCATTGAATATCATACTTTTCTCTTTGAAATTGTCTTCCGCCTGCGTCTGAAATTCCTTCTTCCTCTTCCTCTTTGACCACTTCTTCCTCTAGCAGAATATTGTACATGATTATTCTCTCTATTTGCATGACACATAGCTTCTTTAGTATACTGAGGAGTTGTCTTCTTCCCAAAATCTTTCTCTCTTTTATAAAACCTCTTCTCAAGGCAGTGAAAGGTAATCTCCTTGAGATTTCCATTTTCTTGCAACAACTCATGATAATGTGAATAAGTGGGATATAGTGCCTTGACATAATTTATGAGAGGAATGCCTATTTAAACACATATTTTTTTAATTTCATGCATAATAGATATTACTTTCGGATGTTAAAGCACAAGGGTCATAAATTTTCAATTCAAGACTCAATAGTTTAATCATTAATTGGACAACGTCAAGTTCAGAGTGTGAGTCATACAATTATTTCAACTTCTTCAACCCTTCATAATCATTTGAGAACAGTGAAATATGGCAACTCACCTATACATTTATAGATGTTGCAATTGAGGCATAGGCCTTGTTTTTCTTTTTTTCCTAAATGGCGATATCATTGTCTGAATTTGGCTTTGCAAGTGCATTATCTCCTCCTTCAAAAATAACTCTCCACAAATCATTAAAAATGAGAGTGTGATTAATAGTCCTTGACCATTATGGATAGTTCTCTTTTACATAGAGGACTACTCCAACAATTGATATCATTGAATTCATCGTAAAGAATCTACAATGTGTAAAACAATATACTCTGCTCCCAATATACTGTGAAAAATGCAGCTCTGGTGGTAATTTTGTTTTGTAAAAAAAGGCACTCTGATATTTTGTAAAAATACAATTCTGGTATAGATTTATATGCAAAGTTATTACTCTCGGAAGGTAGTATATGGGGGAAGAAATATATGGAAATGTGTAGATGGGAAGAGATTATATGGGAGGTTTTATATGAAATGGAGACATCATTATATGTAATGAGTTCAAGCCCCACGTAATTGGTTAACACAATTATGGTCAATGCAACAGGGAGGTGGTATGGGCAAGTGAAGTTGTGAAATGGTAAGGCAGGTATGAAGCATTGTTGTATATTATAACCATAGTTATACTATAACCAAGAGTGGGAACAATGGTAAGGGAGCGTCGTAAGGGACTAGGAGCGGTAGTAGGGGAGAGCAACCAGGGTGAGGGACCGAAGCTGAGGAGTAGTCGCACAGTCGGGTGTCGAGAGACAGGGGCATAGTATGGAAACATTTTGCAGTGGAGAGGTACTGTGAGGAGGCAAATGTGAAGTATGGAGGACACAAACTAGTATGTGATAAGGGAGGTGTTATATAATAGTGTGAGGAGCGAGGAATAGCAGTCTGATACAACAACACAACCAAAATAATATAGTTAACACACTAATATCATCACAATATACAAAAATGCAACCAAAATAATATAGTTAACACAATAATACCATTCATAGTAACAAAACCTCCAAATGCACAGTAACACAACCTACATTAGCCATTCATGCTGATTCATTCACCATATGCAAATAAACCATACATCGACCATTGCAAAAAAAGCTTGAACATAGAGTGCATGAGTGGACACCAAATTTAATGAATGCATATAAAATAATTCATACCGGCATATTCTCTAAAGATTGATATAATTCAAGGTCATTTAGTCTTCTACCAAACACAGAGTGTCCAACACCATGCTCCAGGGAATAATAGAAGGTAAATTCTACGTAGGGATTTGACAGGTTGTTAAAAAAAGATAGAAGAGAGTTACAAGGACAGAAATGGAAGCCAGAAATGGAGTTGAATCTAATACCATGTTAGGCCAGAAGGTAACTCCTCAAATTGAATTGTGATTTGCATTAAGGTTGATCATAGATATAGACATGGAGGGAGAGACTCTTGGGCATCATCTCCCAGTGTATCTTCATATTCCAACTCTCCTTATTTTATATTTACACTATTTTACATATTCACCCAATCCCAATGATTAGGTTTCAACAAAATCGATGTCGTTGATTGATATATTATTTCAAGTGTTCAACTTCAACTCCTTGATTCACACTTTTTAATTGTACTGGGATACCTTGGTGCTCATTATCACTATTGGTGATTTTTTTGGTGTTTGTTAACGATATACGTCAATTACCAATAATCAAACAATTTCATTAGAAAATTTTTGAGGTCTAATTGATCCAGGTGGATATCGGTGGCCAGCCACCTATTCCATTTGGACCAGCACCATCAATTCTTGCAGATTTTCACATTCGAAGACAATCCCACATTTTGAAGAAATTTTCTCCACCCCGGAGCCGCTAGCGATTCTACACTATTAGGTTAACCACTCCATTCCATTTGATAACCCCCATCTTCAGTTCTTTCAATTTTCAAGTTGCAACAAAATCCACTATTTTTAGCAAGCCGTCCTCATTCTCGAAACGTTTTGAGGCCCTAAACGACGTTTTTTGGGTATGAAAGCGCCAACGAATTTTTTGATAAAATTCGTCCCGACAGTTGTAGTCCTCGGATAGATCTTTCTAACGAGCTATTGAACGCGTCAAACGGAGATCGGGTGCCAAAGTTATGCCCCCGGGAAGTTGAACCACCAATTTACCCACGGCGCATACCATTCTGTTTGCCAGTTTTTGACGTTGCATTTCTTATTGTTTCTCAAAACATTTTGTTTCATTGTAAATACGCCTGAGAGGCTTCCGTAGCCATCACATTCCTTCAGGTTACAATGAGGCTCGAGGGCCTATCTATTGTTGAGAAACAATGTAGAATTTGAAACGTCCAAAAACCTAACCGTAGGAGATGAGGCGCCAAAACTGTGGGCGCCCGTTTGGGTAAATTGGTGGTTCAACTTCCCGGGGGCATAACTTTGGCACCCGATCTCCGTTTTACGCGTTCAATAGCTCGTTAGAAAGATCTATTCGAGGACTACAACTGCCGGGACGAATTTTATTAGAAAATTCGCTGGCGCTTTCATACCCAAAAAACGTTGTTTAGGGCCTCAAAACGGCTCCGGAAGTTCGGGACCCGAAAAACTGCTAAAAATAGTAAGTTTTGTTGCAACTTGAAAATTGAAAGAACTGAAGATGGGGGTTCAAATGGAATAGGTGGTTGGCCACCAATATCCACCTGGATCATTAAGCCCCCAAAACGGCTCCGAGAGTGGAGGACCTGAAAACCTGCTAAAAATAGTAAGTTGTGCTGAATGTGAAAATCTGCAAGAATTGATGGTGCTGGTCCAAATGGAATAGGTGGCTGGCCACCGATATCCACCTGGATCACTAATGGACCTCCTAGGGAATATTATAAAATAATAGTGGAAATAATAAAATAATATTAGATTACCTCGCTAAGTTTTGGAGGGTAAAAACAAATACTTTTTCAACTCGTATATTCATCTTATCTCCCTATTATTTTACTCAAATTTCGAGGGGGAGCACTCAAGCGATGCAGATTTTAATTTTGTATCCAAGTAGTACCCATATTGTGTAATTTTTATGGACCCTACTACACGAAAAATCTGAAATACATGCAATTAATTTTTTTCATGTATTTCACATTTTCCATTTAGTAGGGCCCATAAAAAGTATGCAACATGGGTACTCCTTGGATGGAAAATTAAATTCCACATTGACCAAGTTCCCCCACTCGAAGTTTGAGTAAAATAATAAAGAGATAAGTTGAAAATACAACTTGAAAAAGTAGTTTTTTTATTTTTTTTAAAATATTTTTACCTTTTTACTCCAAAAATGGTGAATGACCCCCCATGGTTGACATCATCATATTGAATTGTAATGGTTCTTATAAACTTGATTTATTTTGTACATTTTTGTTTTGAGTCCCATTTTTTACCTCAAAATTTCTCTAATGCTCACATGATCGAATTTAGTTAATTTATTCCCATAGTATATAAATCAACCATTTATGGTCGATGAATACCTCGGGTTGTGTTAGAATCTTAGATCACTTGACAATTGCTTCATATTTCTATCAATGACATCTATACTTGTATGTTGCACGCTCTTTTAGCAACATATTATATGTTGGCACCTGAGTTTTGTACAATACCACTACTCCATTTATATGACTTTGATACTCATGTGGGGATCAATTATAAAACATATTTTGTAGAGATATCCTCCTATATGATACTGAGACATAAATTGGCTATGTTATTTCATGAATATGATCTATTGTTCCATTATGTATTCTTTTGTTCATTATCATACTTACGTATACATCTTAGATCTCCATTACATTTGATTACCAGACATTCTTACTATCTTTGATCACGGGTATGTCTGCCTCAGTTATGAGTTTTATTTCTAACACCTTTTATAGTTATTTGATGGATTGGAATCTGGTGATGTCCTCTTGCGATTTTTGAATGAATCCTCCTTTTATACTTAATGTGATTCATCCATTAGTTCCCCTTCTAACCTCATATATTAGGGGTCATCTATTATAACATATTTTATCACTCCTATAGATCAGATTCTCTTATGTGGCCTAGGAAAAATTCTTTACCCTTGCAGAATTTTCCTTATTTAAAAAAAAAAATTCTTTTCAAAATACCTATGAAAATTGTGCACCATAAAATTTCCTACATATGCGGTTCTTATGAACAATACCTACATACACATTTTTATAATTTGAAAAAATTATACATAAAAAGCTATTTTCGAGTGGGGTTTATGAGTTTTATCCAAATCCCACCTATAAGATCTCATGGCCTAACTGAATTAACTGATTTGACACTACAAGGAAAAGAACCTCTAACAGATGTTTTTGAGGAACCCCTTATAAAAATGCCCCAGAAATCTATTTGTAGCGGAGGTTGCTAGAGGAGGTTGGTGGGTGGAGGTTTTTGCGGATTTTTTTCGTCTAGTGTGCTTATCATCCTAAATCGCACTGGTGCATTCAACTAGAGAAAGCATAGGTGCGCAAAAAACATTGGAACACCAAAACACCATGCGCTCCATACAAACCAGCCCGATGTGTCTTATTAATGTAGCGCACCGGTGCTTTAAAAAGATTCTGCACCGGTGCATCCTAAAACCTCGTGCCAAAACTGAAATATCCCGGTGCAATCTTAAGAAACCACACTCGTGCGCCTATAAAAACTTGCACACCGAAACAGGGTTAAATAAAATAAAAAAATTACAGCCAAAAAACCACATTTTTCACTTTTCAATTCTCCAGAGCTCTCAACCATCGGTGCAACTTTTCCTTGTCTAAGGTGCCCTAACATCGATGCTCCCATTGCATGCATTGTTGTTGTGCATTTCCCACCATCTCCATTTTGAATTTTTCAAAACGGTGGGCAAATTTAGTTTTGGAAATTCTACAGGCAATATGCCTCCTCGACGGCAAAATGCACAGGTATTTTTCTTTTTTTCAATAATTAAGCTTTTTAGTGGATTAGCATTTTAAATTATCTTAAAATGAACCTTTAAAAAAAAAACATCTTGTTCAGTGCGCTCGTGCTATTCGGCTCGCACCGGTTTTTGGTGCTGCCTGTAAATTTACAAGCCACACTGCCACCAGTGCTAACAGTATCCACATGGGTTCTGGGGCAGTACCTAAAGGCGCACCAGGATTTTTTAAAATGTAAAAAAAGTGCAATGCAGTCGGTTACCCGGCCACACCGTTGACCCTATTGAATAAAGGGAATGTGATGCGTTGACAAAAATATCTGCCCCATGGAGGGTAATTTTGTCAGTGCACCACATTCCAGCATTTTGACTTGGTCAACGGTGCGGCCTAGTAAAATACCGCACCGTTAACTATGTACTGATGTCAAGAGGGTGATGCACTAACCAAACTATACGCCAGGGGGATTTTAGTTTGGTCAGCACACCACCCTCCCGACACTGGTCCATAGTCAACGGTGCAGGTTGTTATACCACCGCACCGTTAACTTTGGAACGATTCCAGGAGGGTGGTGCGCTTAACATTTGCAGGTGCACTACCTCCGGTGTGCTAAATATTTTCTGGTGCACCGTCTCTGGTGCGCGAAAATAAAATACACACTGTGACCGGTGCATGCCTGTTTTTTTTGGCACACTGATTTTTTTTTTTCAAAAAACTTTATATATGTATATTCCTAAATACATGTCTCATTTAATAAAAAAATTGTATTTAATATGTCAATCATTCATAGACGTGAAAGGAGAGAAGAGAGGGAACATCAGCAAAAACAGGCGGACCAGTATAACATGGGTCACCTGTGGGAGGTACGAGACAGGGAGAGTGATGTGTACCTTCGCCCTATTATAGCAGCTACCTAGGGGCTCCTAAGGAAGGTAGGCATCCTTAAGTTCTATGAGGAAGCTACTTCCCTAAAGGACCATGGTTTTCTTTTGTGACATCTTATCCACAGGTGGAATGCCCACTTACAGGATTTCTATATGCGCCCACTGAGGAGGACATTTATTTCATTATAGGGCTATCGAGGAGAGAGGTGGATTTTCCCCTGTTCCCAAAGGTTCTAGTTGGCTATGCAGTAGGGAGTCAGTTGGTGTTCTCCGAGAGATACATTAGCATGGATATACTATCTCCTTCAGATTTTCAGGTCTCCAGAGGTCAATTGCATATTGCTACATTTGGTAGTGAGGAGGTGAGGTGCCTCTCACTTATGATTTTGACCATTTCACACAACACTAGCGACGGGAAATGCATTAGTTTCCTGCTTCAATATTATGTTGATTATTTAGTACAGAAGCCATGACTTGTCAGGTGGTCTGCCATTTTTTTGCGGCAGATTTGTATAGCCTTAGATAGATATCGTGCTCATGCATAAGGGAGGGTCAACTTCCATTTTGCTTAAGGGCTATTTTGTTTATTTTTTGAGAGGTTTCCAAAGACGAGGCCTCCCTTTTTTCAGCAACCTCGTAGGGCAATGCTGGATGCATGGATGCACATATGGGGACAGATGATCCCCAAGAGGGGTGATACTGAGTTTTCCGTGAGGATATCATATGATGCATTGGAGTTGCTAGCCAGTGTTGACGAGAATCCCTTCATTATGGTCCCCTATCCTTATGTTGGTTTATATTGGCGAGGGTGTGCCAACATCCTCTTCACAGATAATGAGCTGCCGGATGATAGAGGTAATCTTACTATTTTATTTAAATTTATTCTAACATGTCCTTTAACTTGTTTTTATTAAAATATTTAATGAAATTGTCTAATTATTTTTGTGTACTTGTATATATTTTGCAGACATTGTGTCTTTTGATGGCGATGACATGCTAGCACCACGAAATTATCCAAGTGTGGATCATGATGACGATCAGGATATGGTAGATGCTGAGGATCATATGGCCGGTGTAGACAAACCTGCTCCTGCTGGTGCATCGGTACCGCCTTTTTCTAGGCGTGTTAGGCTTGATAGTAGATTGAGGATGGAGTTGGGCGACCAACTCTATGCATAGTTTGTTGAGGCGGGAGTCAGGCCGGCTACTAGGAGATACATACAGGCTGATGGTAGGCTGGTACATATGTGAAGAGGCATGCCGCGTGACATGTACAGCCTAATGCGGCATGTCGTAAGAGCTACGACCTTAGTTATGTGGTTGAGGAGGGCCCTTGCAGGTTATAGGCGTGGTCGAGATGCAACACGTGATCGATAGTCCGTGAGCAGTGACACATCATTTGATGATCATGATCAGGGGAGTAATCATCATTCACCTCGCGCCGCACTACATAAGCAAGCTGCATCATCGACCGACAGTCATCATGGAGAGCAGGTTGGACCATCAGCCATGTTGAGTTAGCAGCTTGCAGCATCTAGTAGTACTCATGATCATGAGCAGAATGAACCATCAACCATGTCGAGTCATCACAATGAGCAACCGACAGTTGATCCTGATCAGCATGAGGTACCAGTACCATATCAGTAGGCACATGATGATCAACATGTATCTGAGCTTGTTGAGGCTACACCATTGACCAAACAAGCCTCAACTAGTACTGCTATTGATGATGTACCAACAACTGATATATGACATTTATGTTACAGTTGTATATTTTTTGAAATTGTATATATCAAAAATTGTCATATGTCATACACAACTATATGACATATGTAAAATTGTTTTATAACATAAACTATAACAACTGATATATGACATTTTTGAGAAAAAAATTTCATTTTTTTCTGTTCTTCAACTTTCTACAAACTATAACAATTTTTCTGTGTAGAATTTCATTTTGCGATAAAAATAAAATTTGTGAGAAATTTTGTTAGCTTTCTATTACTTATTTTTTGAAATTTTTTTATGCAGATTTGATATGTCAACTTAGCGTTTCTTTGAGTGTGTGTTTCTTAACAATCAAAGGATTCATAAGAAGTCATGTTATGACGCAATGTTGTATTCATTGAAAATTTGTGTTTTTGAAAAAAAAATGTGTTACAACAATCTAGACAGAGTCTACTTTGTTTTCGTCATATTTACAAAGCCAATGGATGCATATCATAATTACTAGAATTTTTTGAACTGGTCCAATACGAAAAACTGCGTATTTTGGATATGTTTTGCATTGCAAGAAATTTATTAACATATAAGTTATAAACTAAAAATCTAAAAGCTACCCATTAGAGACGACGGACAAATGTAATGCCCCATAATTTTTTCAATTTTTTTACAATGTATTTTGGGAGATACAAAATTTTGATTTCACTGAATCACAATGACCCTCAGAAATTGTTTGCACCCATTTTATTAGAAAAATAATTAAAATTAATAAACGTTTATGAAATTCCATAAAAGTTGTATTTCCTGAAAGTAGATTCAATTCTGAAAATGCTTGTCTTGGTTCCAAAAATTAATTAACAACCTTTCATGGAGTTGAATCAGTCCAAAGTTACAGAACCGTATTCAGAGCCTGGTTTTTCCGTAATTGGTGACGCGTTAGTTCGGCCGAACTTTTAGTCAAAGTTCGGTCGAACTATGTTTTCCGCCAAAGGCTCATTAAATCTAACGTCTTAATAGTTCAGCCAAACTTTTGATCAACAGTTCGGCCGAACTCTTGTATAACTCCCCGTCGGCCGGAAAGTTTTGCGGAGCCCCCTACTAAAACACATTTCGTGTCAATATACATTGCCGCGAAATGATTCACAATTTTTGCACATTTCGTACACTTCTTCTCATTTTACAAAGATCTTGGTTTGGGTTCAAGAGCATTTCTTGGTTGATTTTACAATTTTGGGTTTAAATAATTTTTTTGGAAGAGATTTCTTAGAGGCGACGTGATTTTGGAAAAAAATTGTAAAAAAATTCTTGGACGTACATTCAAAAGACATTTCTTGGAGGTATGTACGTGTTTTGAGTTTAAGTAAATATTTTGAGCTTCGTTTCATTTTTATAAGACATTTTTCTCTCGAATTTTTTAAAGTAAGTGTTTTGGATTGGAATATGTATTTTTTGCAAAAAATTTACATTGAATTTTTTTAAATTAAATCTTTTGTGATATTTTTTGTAATTGAGTTATTGTCTAATTTTTTGAAGGAAATTTTTTGAACTTCATACCCTATTATCATAGGAAATCAAAGAACTTGTGCAAGAAAATATGATCGAAAAAGAGACCCTGAGGCACGTAGAGAAGAGACTAGACAATCTCGCAAAAGAAAGTTAGAAGCCCTCTCAAATATTGAAGAGGAAAATCAACCTCAAGCAGAAATTGAAGTAGGTATGTAAATTTAAATATTATGATCTATTGATATATATTTAAAATTTTCCTAATGTAAAATGTGAAGCTTAATTTTTATTTGATGAACTAGTTTGAAAAATATTTCGTTTAATGTAAACAGACAGAGATATTCCTCAAAATATTGAAGAAGAAAATCAACCTCAAGCATAAATTGAAGCAGGTATGTAAATGTAAATATTATGATCTATTGATATATTTTTAAAATTTTCCCAATGTAAAATGTGAAGCTTAATTTTTATTTGATGAACTAGTTTGAAAAATATTTTGTTTAATGTAAACAGACAGAGATATTCCTCAAAATATTGAAGAATAAAATCAACCTCAAGCAGAAATTGAAGCATGTATGTAAATGTAAATATTATGATCTATTGATATATTTAAAATTTTCCTAATGTAAAATGTGAAGCTTAATTTTTATTTGATGAACTAGTTTGAAAAATATTTTGTTTAATGTAAACAGACAGAGATACTCCTCAAAATATTGAATAAGAAAATCAACCTCAAGCAGAAATTGAAGCGGGTATGTAAATGTAAATATTATGATCTATTGATATATTTAAAATTTTCCTAATATTTATTGACATATTTATTAATTTAGTGATTTATTGAATATGTACTATTTTTTCGAATATGTATAGATGAAATCACTATCGATAATGAGATGTTAGAAAATGTTGACACTCACACATATGGAGATAAAAAACTTGACCATGTTATACGATATCGTGTCAACTGCATTTTTGAAAAGTATTTCTTAAATGAGCGAGTGACAGTGCAGGCTCAAATTTTGAAAGGTCTCCTATCATCAAGGAAATTAAAAGAAGCGACGACACTATTGGGTATTCAAAAATCAACCAAAGATAAAAAAATGAAGGAAGAGGTGATAAAAAATATGAGTAGTGCTATAAAGTCAATTAAGAGATATAGAGATAAAGATGCTTCAAATGTACATAGAGGAATACAGATGGCAATGGTTTCACCAAGTACTCAAGAGAATCGTTTGATAACATCTATGGCACGAGCACTGGGAACCTCGCGAAAAAATATGCACAAACATCGAGAATTTCGACTGCAAATAGATGTAAATGATGAACTCGCTTGTTGGAGAGCTATTTGTAGGCAACCATACAAAGATAGACTTGGAGAAAATGTTAAAAAAATAATATATGAATATTGGAAGAACAATTCGCGTGTTTCACCAACTACAAGACATGTGATGCGAAGAAGAATAGCACGAAATCAGTACGAAGAACATGAAAAACATCTCTTGTAAACCACTCAGATAGAGTTATTCAACAAGTTCAAAGAAGAGAATCATCAAATTCATGTTTCACTCAGTGCTTTTGTTCAACAAAAACCATGGTATGTAAAACCTATCACCGTACGCGACACTTGTTGTTGTCGTTATCATGTGGAATTTGAGTTATATTATGACACATTCCTTGATTTCGGCAGAACATTATGGAAGGATTCACCTCCTCCTTCCACTATCCGTGAATTCATATCTCAAATTCTATGTGAAAGAGAAAGCGATGAACTATTTTACAAAAAGAAATGTGTTGGTGGTAAAAAATGTGATGATTGTGGAAATTTGACTAAATTTCAAAAAAAATATCGTATTGATATAAATGATCAATCATTTTCCAACATGAAAGTGAAATGGAAGAGATATGAATATATCGGTACATCGACTCAAGGTGCAAATAGTGTTAAAAGAATCGAATTACAAGAAGAAGAAATTTTTCTGATAGAATTTTTGAGAAAGTTTGAGGCAGAAATTTACAAATACACCAAGCATTCCCATAGAGCTCGATGGCAAGACTTGCAATTCAAAAAATCTCGTGAAGTTTTTCCACCAGGGACCATTTTGTCAGTGATTGATTTTGCATAAAACTACACATTTGTTCCACAAAAAGAAATTTAGAGTGAATACTATCATTCTGACCAAGTCTCCATGCTCGTCCATATTCTATATAGACATGCTGAACAAAATGTCGATCATATAGAAAGCACGAGTGAAAATCGACATATCATTAAATAATATCACTTTTATATCAGTGACGATTGTACACATGATACATGTTTTGTACAACATTGTTTTGGAAGAATTTATGATTCATTGAAAAATCGTGGAATAACATTCAATGAACATTGGATATGGTCAGACGGATGCGTAGGTCAATTCAAATCTACATGATCATTCATTTGGTTGTGTTGTCTTCATAAGAAAACCTGCATTAAACATTGTTGGAATTTCTTTGAGACTGGCCATGGAAAAGGAGAACATGACAGTGCAGGAGCATGCATAAAGCGAGTACTTCGAAGATATCAAATGAACCACTCTGCACGCCGACTTGTGAACGCTGAAGAAGTTTTTCAATGGTGCATCGCTGCTCTAAGCCATGAGAAAAACCCATCAAGAGAAGTGCGAAGGTACATTAAATTTAATTTATATTGGAAATATAACTTTAAACATTGTACATTTATCATGCAATGATTATTTTTAATTGTATTTTGATATCATATTTACAAATTCTTTTTCTAATTTTCCATATAAAGGTTTTTCTGGCATATTGGAATCGAAGATGTAGATAGATCAATTGGAAATGACATTGAAACAATAAAAGGGACTCGAAAATTGCATTCAATTCAAACAAAATTGTCCAGAAATGTGTTTGCATTGAATAAAAGAAAATATTCTTGTTTTTGTGATGTTTGCATAGACAACACAAAATCCAATGACGTTTGTGAAAAAAAAATGTATGTGAATGATTGGAAACATACAGAGCTAAATACAAAGGGAAAAATGTCTGTTGCAATGTTTGAAGAAATGCAATCAGAGGAAACTAAAATATCATCCGATGGTGATCGAGTTTCTGATCTTGTTAGAGAAGGTAACATTTGAATTACTTTCTAATGATTTAAAGATCTATAAATAAATTTAAATATGCATAATTAAATGTTAAATTTATTTTATTGTGAAGGAGATGTTTTTGTTGTAATTGCACCTATTGACAACGATGAAAATGTGAAGTATTATTTGATGCGTTGCACTGAACGAAAAATGAAATTATTACAAAACTATAATGATCACGGATTTCAATATGATAGAGGGTCTATTATACTGAAAGGTTATTTTTTCAGACAAACTCATCAAAGTGGAGACTTTGTTTACTTTGAAGACTATGAACCTGATTCCATAAGTTGTCAATATAGTCACTTGGTGTGTGCAGCACGCATAAAGTTGATAGAATTTCAATCAAAGAAAAAATTGAAAATTGAGAAATGGAAAATGTCAAAATCCGATCATGAACGGATTATTGAAGATCGAATTCCATTAGAATTTTTTTGAGTGAAGTGTCCAACAATTTATTATCTTTGGATTAAATATGTTTTAGAACTTCCAGTACTCAACTAAAAATTGAGCTGCTTATGTTATTTGTGGTTTGCACATGTTACAAATTGTTTGGGCACAAGCACGTGCTCTAGTATCAACTGAAAGTAGTTTTTCTATACATGTGCATTGATGAAAAATGTTATATGTATTGGATATATATATATATATATATATATATTCTATAATGAAATTAATTGTTCTTGTATATTAATTGTTCTTGTATATGTTTTTCGACCGTATGGTACAAATTATTTCACTTTATTTTGTAAGGTCAGATTCGGTCCCCATATGGCCTAGCCTCCAAGGGACGAGATAACAAGTGGTTGTCCCCACTTGCCCGAATCTCAGCTTTTAAGTACAATTTTATTGTTTATGACAGGCATCTTACATGATGTCCTAGCCAAGGATAGATTCTCTTTGTTTCAAGTTTTCGGTAAAAGTTGTCACCGAATGACCTACTAGGATATTATAAATACTAGCTTTGTAAGATCATTTGGCATTCAGAAAAATTTGAAAGTCTTGGACTGTCAATCAATTTAAAGTATCATTCACCCTAGGGAGTGTAAAATATTCAATGTAGGTTGGTGACGATGCTCACTCCTATCTTGAAGCAGCTCCAATGACCAATTCTTTAATGAATTCCAATGCACTAGACCAAAGTTGGTGACCTACTTGGTTTTTCACCCAAGAAATTCCAAGGTACTCTTCTTACCTTTGGCCCCCAAAGCTACAATGGAGTTATAGGAAGGTGACGAAATTTTTTTTCATTGATAGGAATTTGGTCACATCCCTAATCTCCCCTTATCAAAAAGTTCCTATCTACTACATTATCCAGCATGTACTCAAGATCACTATTTCGTAATTAGAATATCACAATATCATAAGTTCTCACAAAAATACATGGAATGCCATTACGACACTCATCTAATAATTGGGAGCTCAAAACCTAGAAAGCTCCTCGTCCCCTTAATAATAATGTGTTTAATTTAGTCTTTTAGGTGAGGATTAGGTGTGAATCTTGTTTTCACATACAAAAATAATTAATTGTTTAATTCCATAAATTTGATTATTCACCAAAATACATGTCATATCCACTATTTGTCTCTCCTACAAATTCCCATTATTTTATTAAAATATGATTTTATCTCACCCAACTATCACATGTTCCTAAATTTACTCCTAATTGTTCCCTATGCCCTAAATCTACTCCTAATTGTTCCCTATGCCCTAAATCTACTCCTAATTGTTCCCTATGTTGCTTTTCCCTTACTTATTTTTAGAAAGTTATTTTCCTAGATCCATCATAACTATGGATCTATCAAGCGCCGAGAGGGATCAAATATCTAGAGGTGCAAACCTCTTTTTTGAGTGCAAAACTTGAGGAAAGGTTTTCACCTCGAGAGATTTGATCCCTCTCGGCGCTTGATAGATCCATAGTTAAGATGGATCTAGGTTGGTTTCAGTCGTGTGCAACCAAGGAAAAACTATCGATAATATGAGGAACATATGATTAATTTTATCAATAATATGTAAATACATCTAATATTAATATAAACATTTTAAATATGCTAAATATGTTTGAGATTTATCAAGTCATTTTAATTTTCAATTTTGTTAGTTACCTCAATTTGTTGAGATGATAAATATTGTAGAATAACTTTAATAATGGAAAATGATCAAATAAAATTTTTGAATGCAAAGTGACAATGTAATAATATTGAATGATAGAATGTGAATAATTAGAATGTAATCAACTACAAATAGCATTTATTGTGATCAATCTTAAACTATTTTCTTCTTCTATTCTTATTGTCACCCTTATTAGTTTTGTCATCTTTCCGTATCGATTATATTAAAAAGAAAGTAAAAATCATAAATCATAAACCATTTAAATATTTAGCTCGAACTCTTGTAGTAAACACCATACCTTGTCTCTCTTGCTCTCCAATATTATTAAGTTTAATTATTATAACACAAAAATCGTTCTACATTGTCAATAATTTTTTGCGCTTACACTGAAATCAATGAACACTATTAATCCAATGACTTACAAGTAATGTACCATCATACATGCAATTATATCAAATTAGAAATCAACATATACAATGAAATCAATGGGGATTGTCTTGTTACAAGTAACATAATTTCAATTTACCATATGTGAAAATGTAGGTTGAAACCATCCAAAAATTTAAGTTTTAAAACCCTTTTGATTATATATTGTGCAACATTAAAACATTAAACATTTAAAGTTCATTAAATATCACATGCAAAATGTAGATTGAAACCATCCAAAACTTGAGTTTTAAAAACTTCACACGCCATGCCAATTATAATTCAACTATCCAACAAGAACATTTAACATTAAATATCACATGCCAAATGTAGTTCAGATGACAACATTACTTCACATTCACATGCCAAAAGTACTAAAACCATCCAAAAATTAAATAAAACAAATTATATAAGAACAATGTAATAAAATATGTCCAAAAATTGTAAATCTCACAAGTATCAAACTGTATCAAGTTCAACAAATTTTAAAACCATCTAAATTTTGAAATCAAATCTACTGTAAATCATGTCCATCAAATAGAGGATCTAGCGTCTTCCCTACTAGGGTCTCAGTCCACGCCCTATCCTGTGAATAGGAAACCTACATACACAATGCACATGTACTTGAACATTAAAATTTGAAGTTTTAAAAATGAATGAGAATATATATATCTAGAAATTCATGTAAAAAACAAAATATAACAAAAAAATCATGCAATACCTCGTAAGGTTCCCTCTCCATTTGATGAACAGGTTCTCCCATAGGAACATCTGCAGTGGTAAATTTTACAATATACATGTACAGTTAAATATATATATATATATATAATTTATATAAATTAAAAACTTTCAAATGAAAATGCACGTGTACATATATAAACTTATTTTCAATAATATTAAAAAAAGGAACTAAAGACAACTTGTTCAAATGTTGTGGATGTTCCTATCTCCGTCGCTAGAGTCCGCAGATTAAATAAATCTTCTATAGGAACCTAAATTCAAAAAATTTTAAATAACTCAAAATATAGATCTCTCTCTCTCTATATATATATATATATATCTCAATTTTTAATGGAACTTTTTGAGGTAGAATATATATATATATATATATATATATAACTTTTAAACATAAATTTTAAACTTGTGAAAAATTGTCCATACTTGTGGCTCATCTCCCAAGGAAGTAGAAGGTACATCTCCTAAGGAAAAAGAAGGTACCGCCATCCCAAAAACATCAGACGGAATCGGTACCTGTTAAAACATTTTATCAAATTATATATATACATACATGTACATGTGTGGCAACAATTATTTATTTTAGAGTCACTTAAAAAACACTAACATGTGCCAACATATCATGATGGTCAGACCCATCTGCATCCTTTGAACCGGAGGTCCCGAACGTAATATTAACATTTTCATCACGCATCATGCCTGAGAACTGCAAATGGTGTTTTAACATATAATCATACATTTTTGTTAGATTAATGTACACATACTTGAATAAATGTATACATGTACATACACATGTATTTATTACAAATTGTACACATGTATATGTAAAAATAATTTCAAACCCTAAGGTCACTAACACATACCATTCCGGTGCCCTCTTCCTCATGGAAAATTAGGTCTTGCAGACCATTGCGATAATTTATTGCATATGTTCGGAGATCTTCAACATTCATGTTGTAAATCTCCTCATCTGTACGATAAACAAAATTGGCACGTGCATTTTCACGTGCTCTTTGTCAATTTAAACAAAGATCGACTCCACTCAATCCGCTATGAACATTGTCGATCATAACATCCCTTGCTTCTCGACTTATTTGATAATTCGCATCCATTTCTAATCGCAGAGTTTCGACTCGAAACGGTCGACTCACCAATGGCGGCTCAGGGCGAGGCAACTCCATATCTCGCTTAGCGCCCTTACGGTCATATAATCGACCTTTCCTCGGGCCAAAAAATTCTGAAGGAAGGTCATTGTAGGTGGGTTTCATACCCAAAAAAAATTCTGCATAAAACATTTGTGCAAAATAAACAGGAACCTCATCGTTCCATGGAAGCCTTCCAAAGGCTGCAAGATGTCGATCATACAAATAACCAGCTTTGTCTGGGTGCTTGAAATACTGCACCTTCAATATTTTTCTTTTTGGCACTTAAAATTAAACATTGACTTGGCCTATGCTCTTGTAACTTTTTGTTTGATGTCCTGCCATTTATCGGGACCCATCACTGTTTCTTTTCTCTTTCTCATCAGTTCTACAAATGAATCAGTCGTTGGCCCCAAATTTCTGTACACATTTACCATTTCGCCCAATGAATGTGTAACTATTTCAAGGCTTTGTCGACTCTCAGCAGGTAGAGACAAAGCCACGAGATCTCTTTGCAATTTTGCATGAAGGCTTTCACACCTTTGTAAGGTGCATTCCGCCAGGTTGGTTTCCCATGGTATATCAGTAATCTCAGCCGGATAAATTGTGCTGGGTTGACAGCCTTCTTCTTGAATGTAGCGCGCTGCCCTGCATCTATTTTGACCATTGGCTCGAACATTTTCGGCCTCTGCATCAATATATATAAAATTTCGGATATTAGAAAAAACACGTGTAAAAAAAGTTGTACAAATTTAATGAAAAAATATTGAAATTGATGTCAACCTTGATGTTGTTGGTTAACATCTTCTCCAACATGACCCTACTGAGAACTAGACCCAGAATGATGCTGCTGAGAACCAGACCCACAGTGACCCTGTTGAGAACCAGCAGCGGTTGATTGGCCTTCAGGGGAATAAATATCACCCCCTTCCCGCAACCTGCTACCACTCATACCTCGATCGGTTGAACCTTGGCCACGCTCCATGGATGGAGTTGAAACCCTTCTCCTCTTACCTCCTAAAAATTAAAATATGAAACTTATTAACAACTAATTTAACTCACAGAGTTAATAAGAAAATCAATTCCATATGTACACACATGTATGGAGATTTAAGATTATATTTAAATACCGTGAATCTAAACCTCCATATGGGATTCGGCTGATCTTCGTCGTTCATCCTCCATGATATATATCTATTGGTCGACATTTACACAAAATAGATTTCAAAAAATCATTTTGTAATTTAGTGTACACAAATTATGTAGAACACAACTTTCAAAGCAATAATTGATCATGTGTGAAACTAAATTTAATCGAAAAAGATATTATAAAAATGATAAGTTACCCAAATTGCGCTTTACATGGTGGGAGAACACTTGGTATAAAATTTACTACTTATACACTTTAGTTTGTGGGAGAAATGACACATGTAAATAGTTTACCTTAAAGTTGTTCTGTTTTACGGATATTCAAATGAAGAAATTCTATTTAGATCCATTTGACAGATTGACTATAGGGGCATTTACTAGGTATGTCACCTTTCATAAAAGATGAGATCCAGAGGCTACCTGGCCCTTTACAGACTCTGCCTATAGAACTTGTAGAAGTAAACACTAGAGGCATTAACAATATCAAAGAATGTTTTCATGCTCAGACATGGGAATGTGTCTCTTTCCCTACGCAAAAAAATAGTTCAAGGTGGTTAATCTTCATAGACATGTCATCAAGCAAGTCAATGTGATCATCCCCAACTTACTTTTTATGAAATTAGGCTTGGAATCCTCTACAACTTGGTGGACGGAGTTGAATGGGAACTAGGTTGAAAGGCCTTTACAAAATACATGCTAGTGAATAACACTTACTAGGTTATGCCAACAAATAAAGTGGGAGAAATGTTTTCTCCTCGAGGTTGTCCAATTGGGTGTGTAATACCAACTTCACCCATTTCCTCACAGGTTTCTCTCTTAGGTTACAAATTTCTTCCACCTTATTAGTTATATATTTTTCAATTTCCCGTGGATTCCTTGATTTTTTTCTCCTACCATCTCCCTCTCTCACTCCCCAAATTATTGTCATCAAACATGCCCCATTGAGGATTTGGAGCAATGTTTGCACCATAGTTAGAACTATCATTGCTGCTAATTGAAATTGGAGTCATGTATACTATATTGCTTGCTTAAGTGGCTCTTACTTAGACAATATCCTGAGATGAGTTTGACATTATGGTCATATGAGGTTGGAAGCTACTTGGTGTAATTTTCCTTAAATCTTCAAAAAAACAGAGCAAAAATGTCATTTTCGATCATTTTTTATTAGCTTCTGCATACAACAAATGTTATCACAATTGCAACACAATCATGTTCCATGAGCATGAACTATGAATGTCACAAGCCAAATGGAAAGGAAATTTGCATTCATTTAGGCAAAAGAAGGCTATGACATTAAGGTCCATGCTAGAAAAAATTATGCAAATAAAGTTGCTAAGTCTTGATACTTACCATGTGTTTCAAAGCCATAACGAAGGTTGGCTTTGAGAGTGTCCTCTCAAAGCCCTGTCTTGAGATGAAATTTAATTCAATGTCTCTTAGAGTTGCAAGGTGGAATTTATAGAACTATTTGATTTCTTTACCATAGATGGATCAAGACATGTAATTTAACTTTACAAGCAGATTGAAGACGAAGAGATTTTAGATTTTGTTGTTCTCACTGAAGGTTTTTGTCTAGTTTTGTTTCTTAAACCATCATTTCCATAGGACATTTTTGGTGAATAGATTCTTGACCTTGATGAGAGGATATGATACCTTGAAGAGGCTACATCTTTTGGTGACGTCACTAATTGTTTCTCTATTATCATGTTTGTTAAACATCTCGCTTAGGGTGAGGCAACTCCACATATATTGTACAGTTTATGGGACAGAAAAAAATATGTAGAAATATTCACTTGGTTTTTATAGTTGGATAGAAGAATGACTTAAAATGACCTTGTATGTCTTCTAATTTTAGAGCTCAAATTTTTAGGAAGGATTTAAGTATCCACCTTTCAAGAATCACTAGAAGAGGTTGATAAAGAATATAGGAAGACAAAAAAATAGTTCGAGGTAGTTAATCTTCATAGACATGTCATCAAGCAGGTCAATGTGATCACCCCCAACTTACTTTTCATGAAATTAGGCTTGGAATCCTCTACAACCTAGTGGATGGAGTTGAATGGAAACTAGGTCAAGGCCTTTACAAAATACATGCTAGTGAATTTAACACTTACTAGGTTATGCCAACAAATAAAGTGGGAGAAATGTTTTCCCCTCGAGGTTGTCCAATTGGGTGTGTAATACCAACTTCACCCATTTCCTCACACGTTTCTCTCTTAGGTTACAAATGTCTTCCACCTTATTCTAGTTAAATATATTTTTCAATTTCCCGTGGAATTACTGAATTTCTTGACGACATCATGCTAGCTTTGCTTAGAGAAGAAGGTTTTGGATAAATTGAATTCTTTTGACTTATTTTTGGCATTGAAGTTTGAGATAGTAGTTTTGATGACTCCATTGATGACCTTGCTGAGGAATTTGATGCACACAATATTGACTTTGAAGATGGTTTAGAAGATGTTGAAGAAGTTGTAGATTTTGGTGTTGTCACTGAATGTTTCTTTGTTGTTGGACTTGATCAAGGCATGTAATTTAACTTTACGAGCAGATTGAAGACGAAGAGGTTTTAGATTTTGCTGTTCTCACTGAAGGTTTTTGTCTAGTTTTGTTTCTTAAACCATCATTTCCATAGGACATTTTTGGTGAATAGATTCTTGACCTTGATGAGAGGATATGATACCTTGAAGAGGCTACATCTTTTGGTGACTTCACTAATTGTTTCTCTATTATCATGTTTGTTAAACATCTCGCTTAGGGCAAGGCAACTCCACATATATTGTACAGTTTATGGGACAGAAAACAATATGTAGAAATATTCACTTGGTTTTTATAATTGGATAGAAGAATGACTTAAAATGACCTTGTATGTCTTCTCATTTTAGAGCACAAATTTTTAGGAAGGATTTAAGTATCCACCTTTCAAGAATCACTAGAAGAGGTTGATAAAGAATATAGGAAGACAAAAAACTAACCAATGGTGTACTAAATGTATTTCTTGGGAGGTAGATTGGCATATGGAATTTTGGTAGCTAGTACTTTTCCAAATAAGTGAATGTATTTGAAAACCAAACCTCTAGTTTATTTTGGTTTAGACAAGGTCTAGAATTTGAAAAGTGAATTCCCTCTTTCTTCCTCTTACATGTCCAATGATCAGAATTTGGATTGAGGGAAAAAAATTTCCTAAATAAAAATTTTGCATTTTATTTGTACACGAGTTTTTAAAAGCTAATTAACTCATAAATTTCTCACAAAATACACTTAAATCTTGACACAAACCCCTTCCCAATTGGCTAACTTAAAACGATCCTAAACACATTTTTATTTAACTAACGAGGGAGATAGCCCAATAAAACTAGTTTGTCCATATTCAAATCAAGTTGGTATCAAAGTACAATTTAGCTCATTTTAGTCAAGGTTAGTTAGAAGAATTAGCTATTGGTTTATGTCTTCAATTTCCTCTCAAAATTAATGTGTACGTGCTTTTGAGAGACACACTAGACCTGAATAAGGTCCAAATTTTTGATGAAAATGTGCTATGAAAGTAAAGGGTTAAAGGCAAACATGTACAAGGCATAATTAATACAAGGCATAGTTGAGCCAAATGTTGTTGAGGAAGGGCCTAATTATTTGGGTCTTGGTTATGGAAAACATGGAGAATGCTCCAAAGCCAAGGAGGCACATGAAGCTGTTCCAAGACGGAATTTTATTTCGTGTTCATTACCTCAAGCATGTGAAGTTTTTGTTCATGATGAATGGAAAAGTTTGACACCCACTTTGCAAGAAGATGTTAATAAAAATGCAGATAATGAGAATGTAAAAGAAGAGGATGTTGAAAGCTCTATCTAGTCATTGAATTCATTGCTATTATTCAGAGGAGAGCCACTACCTCATCAAATTCACCTAGGACTCAAACCATTATTTTTAAATTTGAAATATCATGGTGTGTTGTTTCAATTCCTGAATCCACAACCCTAACATAAATTGTTTTATTCTTTTTTTGCAAGATTTAGTTGGTTATATTAAAAGTCAGTTGAATTTAAAACTATTGGCTTAGTGGCATGAACCAAACATATTGTACATATTAAATGAGGAATTTTTCTCTCCCAATCATTTCTAAATCACCCATATCACCAAGAAAACATGTTTTAAAAGAACATACTTTGGTATGGGAAAGACCTTAGGTTTCAAATATTATAAGAAGGTTTTTGATATGGTTGAGAGAATGTGGAAAATAGAATCCATAAACAAATTATTTTTCAAAACGTATTACTATCATGTTGACTAGGTCATAGTATGAGAGAATAACATTTTAGCCCCATTACTCATGCATGGCAAGCTAGCTACATGTGGAATTTCAACAAGACTCTAAAAGGTCTAAAATCACAAACCTCGTTAATGGTTGACAGAGTAAAATCTTACACCTAGTTGGCTATCACGCTATGTTAAATACTTGGCCACTAGGAGGAATAAGAGTTCCATTTTGTGTTATTGTATTTTGTTCCATAGTTGAGAATACAACTAGGAGTGTGAAGTTAGAGAGAAAAATGTATGAAGTTAAGTTTTTATAGCAACCTTACACGCTAAAAGTCTTAGCTAACTCTAGAGAGATTACCTCTTTCTTTGTACTCAAATATTTTCCATACCAGAAAAGAGAGTAGAGCATGATTACATTTTAGTGTTGTTTTTCTCCCATGAGGATTTCCTAGGGAAAAAGGAGTTTAGAGCATCATTACTTTTTAGGGTTGCTTGTCTCCCATAAGGATTCATAGGAAAATAATTGTGTTGATTCTCTAGAGATATGTATGTGTGTGTTTCATTATGTTCTCTATTTCTTACGTTGTGTTTCATTATGTTTTATATTTCTTACATTTCTGCCCTCCTATTTTTCTTTCCAATCAAGGTTTATAAAATAACATGAGAAGCAACATGAGACTTGGAACAATCATTTTCATTATCTATATGGAAGGCAAGAAGGATTATAGATCCCCTTAAGCTTAAGCTTATGCAGTTTGTCAATTTTTACCATATATTTTTTGGTAAGGGTAAATGTTTTTTTATCTATAGTACAAGTCACGAGTTCCCCAATTTTACCTTATGTAAAGCATGATTCTAGGATTACTACAATTTGTACTTGGTTTTTTATTGTGATGATGCCCTGTCTCAATCACTTGGCCATCTCTCGATGGGTAGTTAAATATTTATAACAATACTTAAGTAATATTTATCTAAATTTGTATTATGTGAAATTATGTAAAAAATGGTATACTATTTTTCATAAAATTGGGTTGAGTTTATCATATATTTCAATGAAAGTTGATTAAATATGTTTTCTTTAAAAGGATCTAAAAATTTTGTTAAGGTATGAATTTGAAATTTTGTGTGGCTCTCTATCAACCTTCACTTCCTCATTTCTAGAAAAAATCTACTTGCTCATTCGTATACCCACTTTCTATTCAAATGCATGAGTTTTGAACTCTCGGTAACTATGTTTTTCCATGCAGGAAAATTATATGTCAATATGTCATGCTTCTTTAATTTATCTTTTATAGATGACCGGAGCATCCCTTTTTAATCTATCCCTTTTGACTTCGGATATGTGGGCAATACTCATCCGCATATTTTCTATCATAAAGTAGTGAGTAACATTGTATTCCATTTGTGTCAATGTTAAGGTTAAGCGCATGGATTAAAGTTTTATATTTAAAATACATTGCCACGGTGTACATTTATATCTAAAGAGTCCAAAACCTCATTCAAGACCATATGTTTTGTTGATGTAGTTTGATTGGTTATATTGCATTGCTTTTGCAGTTGTTGTTGTGGGCCTCACCATCTAGTGATTTTAGGTAAAAAATTATTTACATGGAATTTTGAAGTATCCTAGAATGTTTATTATTTATCACTACTAGCCTTGGTGATTTAGTTGTTTGTTTTGATGCTACTTGGTTACCCATATTTAATAGTTTTTCATGTTTAATTCATTGTTAAGGCTTTTTATTGGCCTATCAGGATGTATTTTTCTCAAATCCATAATGGCTAAAAGAATGAAATTTATATATGAAAAAGAGAGGTCATATGGAAAAAAAATTGTTTGCAAGTGTTCTTTTGAACCCATAGAACTTGCAACCCCAATATGGATACAATACTAAGTAATAAATATCCTCCTCATCTAACTTAGCCAGGGATTTGCAATACTATATTTGAGCTGGCTAGCTCCATTTCAGGATATTATAATGTTAGATTATTATTTCCATAGATTTTTATTATGGTAGTAAAATGTTACAAAAAACCGAAAACTACAAATAATATTATTCTAGATATATGTAAAAAGGACATGGTAGATAAAATCAAACAATATTAAACTTTTCATAAATAGTTTAGATAAAAATACATTTTCTAATTTTGATTGTAAATTCCAAGGCTTAAAGCAATAATTTTTCTAATAATTTTTTTTTAAATTAATAAATAAAAAAGAAGCATTTTCAATCAAAATCACATCCAACATATAATAAAAATAATAAAAACAATTTAAAACTTCATACACTATGACATTACTATGGCAAAGAGCATAAAAATATACTAGTAAAAAATCCTTTTCTATAATAATGGAGAGCTTCAAATATACAAGAAAAAAAAATCTTTTAGCCTCCTTGTATCCCAAAGAAAGAGTTGCTCACACAATCATATTTTAAACAATTAAATCTTGGAGAAAATCATCTGTTTTTGAATTTCAATTATATAAAAAATTAGTCAAATATAAGACAAGAGTTACTCATACTATAAAAGTTTAAATAATATTAACTTTAAAAAATATATATTTGGGAATGAACCAAATTTTTTTTTTTTATAAATTTCATTTACAGTAACTTAAATCGATATTAACACCTCTTGATAAATCTGAAATCAAATTAATTATATATTAATTAATTTAATAGTTTAAATTCCTATTTGTGGTGTGCCAAATAGAAATATTCAAAGCGAAAGTTACAACTTACAAATATTACTCAAATATATCACAAAAGGAAATAGAATAACAAACATAATGGACAATATGAACCAAAGTATTATACCTTTATTGATATGGATGGATTCTTAATTACAAACATTTGAGTAAAATATGATGAAGCTTTGGGGGAAATTTAATGAAACACTTTGTGGACAATATCAAAAGAGTTAAGAAAGTGGCTGCTAACTAGTCTAAAAAGAAGGCAACAGAAGATAAAAAGGATCTTTTAGAAGTAGAAGAATTCATTTCTAGGCTTTTTGACAATAATGTAAATGTAATTTTTACTGAAAAAGACTTGCAGTCTTTGAAAATTTTGGAGGGGAAAAAGCAAGCACTATTAGAAAAGGAAACAGTTTAATGAAGACTTCAAAGTAGAGCCATCTAGTTCACTGAAGGTGATAACAACACTAATTTTTCCAGAAACATGTAAATCATAAAACCTGCAACTAAGTTGTAGATTTGGAAAAATATTACAGCCATGAAACAAGACTTTTATAATTTGATTAAGGAGAGGCATATGTCCAAGTTGTCATGGAGACAATTCAAATTTCAAATCCCTCCATGGTGTCAAGAAAATGGTAGAGAAGAGGGTAATGAGCATGCTGAAGCTGAGAGTTATGTGGAGAAGCTAGAGGCAAGCGTCATATAGATAGAAAAAAAAGAATAGAAAAGAAGATGATCCAATCCTGCAAAGTAGTCTACCTACTTGCACACTCTTTTTGCAATTTTTGCAAAAGAGTCGAATGGCTCAACAAGTGCTCCAAATAACATGGGAGAAGATGGGCTATCCACTATAAAAGTCTTTTCATTCATCAATGTGCAAAAGTGGAGCAACGATAAATGGCTAATATCAAAAATATGTAAATAAGGGATGAATTGTACATTCAATCAATGTACATACAGCATACAAATTATAAATGTACATACAGAATGAGACACAAACTATAAAACAGGAAGCACTGTAACGATGAGCATGAGACACAAAAATCAAGCTACAACTTGCAAGAACTCTATATATAGATTCCCAGAATATATGAATTATAGACTCCCTGAATAAGTTTTGTTCGAGAAATTATGACAGCGAGTATGTTGAAGGCTATTACCAACAGGACATGGACATGTGTTATTGGGAAACATACTCTGGTAAGATAGATTTTTTTCAGTATGAAAAATACCCTAGTTTATATAATGTACCAAGAACAAAACAGCAAGGAATTTACATAACGATGCTTAACATATATTTCGTGACTCACCACTACCACAGTTTACTGAAAATTACTGAAAATGTCTTGTTGTCACCACAAAGCTAGCACAAACAATGTGATAATAGCACAGTACAAAAAAAACCAAATCAAAATAGCGAAACTATTAACCCCACCCCAGAAGAGGACAGGAGACAGATCAACAGGATAGCACATACAACAAGGAGCAGCAAGGTTTTATTGTAGTAATAACTACCCAAATTATACCTATAAACTTAAAACACAGCCTCCCTAAACCCCTCTTTTCTTATATGATAGATGTCTTTACTCTGGTAAGATAGATGTCCTGAGAAATAAAAAACTCTAAAAAAAACATAGCAAATATGGTAATGAAAAGAATATTGCATACAGAAAATGTAAAATGTAAATGAAACATTACTTAATTAAAAAAAATTGCACAAAATGAAACAAGGAAAAGAGGAAATCTAGGTCGGTGCATATTTCATTTGGACAATCGTTGTACTATACTAGTGAGCAGGGACTCTCAACAACGACCACCGAAATTTGACAAATGAGTCTATTTGAAATTCCAACACTGTAGCTATCATGTTTTATTGTATATTACTGTGAAACACAATCTACTTCAAAACACAAAACACGCTACAAAAACAAAACAAATGTTTTATTCTTTTTGTTGTCTATTACTACAAAACACGACACTTGAAATTAGTTTCCAAATTTAATTCAAATTTAATTTTGATGAAGCGTTGGACGAGGATACTCAGGATTTAACAGATTAAAAACAAATTGTTATTTTAATGATTTTCTATTAATGTCAAAATAAAATGAGTATATATATTTTTAAATGAATTTATAACCCATTCTTATTCATTTCCTTTTAGAACTACACACCCGGTTTCGACGACGCTTTGTTTACCAGCCAAAATTGATGCACCTACTCAATTATTCTTTATTGAAAGGCGTACCCACCGCTTGGCTACCACCACAATTTTTTTTTTTTTTGATTTCCTTTTTCTTTAATTTATTTGGGAAGCTTTAAGCAAAATATCTCTTCGTGCACCCATTTTCCAAAAACGAAATTTGAGTAGGTTGACCATCTAAAGGTAAATATTTCTCCGCACAATTTTCAGGTAAATCGCTAATGTCAATGTATACATCATGCCAATTTGGATTTTAATAAACAATCAGTGAACTGAAATTGCAATAAAGTGTATTCATGATTTTAATGAAACATAAAAGACAGTTCCTAAAAAAATAACTAAAATAAAATAAAAAAATTCAATCGAATGAACTGGAAAATGCATTCGTTCATTCTCCACAGAAAAGGATTTTGAAGAGCACGGACATACCCGGCGGAGTCGAAGAGCACGGACGTGACAAAAAACAACGCGGCCAGGAGGAACAAAGCACTAGCGACAGGGACAACAAAAATCGCACGAACAATGAAAACAGTAAACGTACAAACATCGCGGGCGATTTATTTATAGAAAATAGTTTGGCCGAACTATTTTAAAAGTAAAATTTCAGCTGAACTTCTGTTGCCAGTTTTCCAATCTCCGGCAAAAATTCTGTTTGCCCGCGCCGTCACTGTGCCGTCAATCTAAATGGAATCACGAGTTCAGCCAAACTTTCTAAGAAAGTTCGGCTGAACTAATATATACTTCAGCCGAACTTTATAAATGTTCGGCCGAAATATTGCCGAAAAAAATTTTGGCCCCCGATTCTCACAAAAGTGTAACCCAGCGTCACGTTTCTGCCCATATATATATATATGGTCCATGTATTTTATGTTCATGTTGCAATTGTACTTAATTTACATGTTGGTGATTGTCATGATGTGTAGATTGTTAGGTCATGTTAGATACGTTCATTTAATGTGCCGCTGCAGATAGATGTGTATGTGATAGCAATTATTTGTCATGAGATGTATATTTGATGTTTTTGTTGTGATGGTGTTATACAATGCTAATTGTGTTTTGTTAGATGATCATGATCACGATGATGTTAGCGAATTTGAATGCGTTTTTTAGTCAAATATGATGTTTGCATGATGGTTATCATGATCGTGATGTTTATTAATTAATTTAATACTAAATGATCATGATATTTATTAAATATTATATCGCGATTATAGTTGAAATTTTAATTTTAATTGTATGTAAAATTGTAAAATTGTATTTTTATATGTAATTATAATTTTAATTGTAATTGTATGTAAAATATTTGTAAAATTTTAATTGTAATTGTAATATTTAATATATTGTGAAAATATTGTAATTGTAATTGTATATATGGAAAATTATGAAATTGTAATTCTAATTCTAATTGTATGTAAAATTCTAAAATTGTAATTGTATGTAAAATTCTAAAATTGTAATTGTAATGGTATATATGTAAAATTGTAAAATTGTAATTGTAATTCTAATTCTAATTCTAATTCTAATTGTATGTAAAATATTTGTAAAATTTTAATTGTATTACTGTGAAATGATTTTAATTGTAATTGTAATTGTATGTAACTAAAATTGTAATTGTAATTGTATGTGAAATTGTAAAATTGTAATTGTAATTGTAACTCTAATTATAGTTGTAATTCTAATTGTAATTTTAATTGTAATTGTATGTAAAATATTTGTAAATTTTTAATTGTATTAATGTGAAATGATTTTATTAAAAATTTTAAATTTGTAAATTTATAAAATTTTAAATAATTGTAAAATAATAAATCTAGAATAATATGAATTTTTGTAATATAATAAAGTTTAGAAAATAATGAAAATAAATTCATGTACTTTAGAATTATCATTATTTTATTATGATCTTACATACAAAAAAAATAACTTTATACAATACACCATTGTTTTTGAGATAAACATAATCGCAAATTATCAAGTGAAATATTGATTTTAACATTAACACACTGCAAATTACCAATTAATTCAAAATACATATTATAATGTTTCGAAAAAAACCATCTTAAAAAGTATAAATATTGATGAAATAACACATGTACCATATCACTCTTGGTTCTCATGATCACCCTCATTATCTTCTAGCTCGCATGCAATGATAACACTATTTTTCTCAAAAATATGTTTTGATCTAGGGTCATGTCTCAATACGAACCACCAATCCCTATCCAACACATCTGGGTAAAAAAACACCTGGTTGCATTGTTTGGGGAAAACATAGGGCTCCTTAACTTCATCCCACATCTTTCTAGAGTTGATACATATCAGCCTGCTATCATGATCTTCCTTTACATTATTGCGATCAAAGGTGTCCCACCACTTGCACCTAAAAATAACACATTGGAAAGAAGAGAAATCCATTTCAATGATCTCTTGTATCTTTCCGTTGTAACCTAACGTCCCTTGTACTAAGTTTTTATCACGGTGGCTAGATCAACTATATTGATCAAAATCGACTTCCACCCCACAGTCTTGTGTGATGTGTCCATCATCGACATTTTCTGTGCGAAAATGGTGTCCATATGCCCACATAGATGGGAACAAATGCAGCTATAAAAAAGTAAAAAAAAATCATAGTGTCACGTGTCTTTTAATAACATAATAGTTCAAATATGAAATATAGATGTAATTACATTTTAAAGGTGCATTATTAAGTTTCAAATGTACATATAAATTAAATAGATTATTACCGAGTTGTTGCACCCAATCCCTACGTTTAGCGCATCCTCTTCAGCACATGGGTAACGACCGGTTGCACCATATTTCTCTCTGACTTGGTCAGCAACCCAACTATTGGGGCATATTTTTAGCATATTTTCTTTTAAATGATCTGGATAAGGCACACTTATACCATTCAACCATCTAAATTCTTTCCTGTCACTATCCCATTTCATCCTCTTTTGTTCGTACAATGCGACCCACGGTTGTGTCGCTTTGCAATTGTAAAGAATGAATTTATTGATTGCTTCAATTTCTGTATTTGGTGATGAAATAAAACTAACATTATATATTACATAGAGATCAAAATATACATTATATCAAAGTTCAACATGAATATTTACTTTGTGTAAATTTGAAAAATTATAAGTCACTTACTCTTTATCAAGTGCCTTTTACCACTCATTTGGAGCAACTCCCCTTCTCTTTTGTTTTCATCCCTTTCATTGTCCCAAATCACCACACTTGGTTTGTTGTCGATCTGCTTGATGTACTCACTAGAATATTATAAATTCTCATACGATATGTACCCTTCTGCCATAGACCCTTTTGTAGCTCCTAGAGACAACCTTGATTTGCAAAATATCAGTGCCCAGGATATCTTAAAATAAGATATTAAGTGTGGAAAATTGCATAAATGCCTCTGATAGAATATGGGTCAAGAGAATAATGGTTTTGGTGGTTAAATAATGGAGAAGACCAGTTAAGCTTGATTCATGTGAATTCCCTATATCTGTGAGAGGGCTCGAGAGGCTGCGTGGGTTGATGGCTCTTAAATGGACCAAGTATAAAACAATGAGAAGAAACCTTAAAAATATGCAGAGGCATTGAGAGATAACAGAGAAGGAATCCATGAGAGACATGCTTAAGAGATTTAAGAATTTGTCCCCTCTGAACTCAGAGGACATGGATATGAGTGAGATATGGACACAATAAAGATTCGTGGAGTGTAAATTAAGGGAGTGAAGCAATCTTAATACATGAGGGTTAACACCTGAGTGTTAGACAGACATGAATTCATCAATAAAATTTTGCAGACTACCAAGAGCTATGTTACATGAACCATCAAAGTAGCATAGAATGAAAGATGATTACAAATGAAAAGGAGATTACCGATAACAGAAGGAAACATATACATACTACTCATTGCTCCATTTGGAATCCAAATAACAACTCTATATCATATTAAATTTAAACAACTCTCCCAAATATGTATCTCAAAGCACAAGGTGCATAGTCATACAAAACTTCAGCAAAATTTCTTCAAAATTATAGAGCCTTTCTTTAATCTTGGAACTCACTACATATAAAGTTCTCCCTCTGGGTTTACGATATAATATTCTGTCATGATCAACCCACACAGGTGAAACCAAAATTTCCTAACAAACTTACAGACAATTCATCAATCAATCACTCCTGCAATAGAAAAATCATAACAGAATTGGGTAAAATCAAGATTTTTACAAGAAAAAAATCACTATATTAGCAGTAAAAAGAAACAAAACAGTTAGCCAGGGAGGAAAAATTCCAAAATATTCAGAGGAGTGGCGAGAAGTGGCTAACAATAGGTGAGAGATCTAGACTTCATCATGTAATTCTATTGGCTGATCGACATCCTCCACTCCCTAACTCTCATGATTTCAAATTCCCGTTGCGGAATGGTCGGTTGTGTTGTACATGCTGAACTCTTTAGTGGGGAGCTCTTTCAGGGATTGAATAAACTGTAACTGCGTGCTCTACCAAAGATCTTGCTGCATTTGAAAACTGGAAACCAAATTTCGGAGGGGGTCTTAAGTGGTAAGCAGTATCAGAGAATGGGGGTGCGAAATGATGAGAGGAAGGCACGTGGAGGAGTGAGTGGTAGTGGATACCGCCTATTTCGGAACCGCACCCCTCCCCCCATCATTAAATTTTGAAGGTTGGGGGGGTACCCAAAATGTGCTAACAACCGTCAGATGCATTAGGGTGAAGCAGAGGTGATGGAGAGATGCAGAGGGCTTAGAGGTGATGGGATGTGCGAATACCACATGGAGGGGAAGGCATGGTGGGACCTGTCTGCATCGCAAATCAAAAACATTAACATGAAGCAGTAGATATAAAATCTAAATAGCGTGAAGCGTGTGAGTGGGGAGGGGGCGAGGTAAGTGACGTGGAGGGAAGGTCGGACCCACTGGAATCGCAAATCGCAAACTTTAACATGAATTAGTAGAGATAAAATCTAAACGGTGCGAATTGTGAAGCGTGGGAAGGTGCAAAGTGATGTGGAGGGAAAGTGGGACCCGACTGTAGCCCGCAAATCGCAATATTTAAGTTTTAGTTTATATGCGTGAAGGTAAACTCTTAAATCCGCAAAGCGTGAAGCATGGGGAGAAAGGAGGTGACGTGGAGGGTGGAGCCCACTGCATTGTAAGAGTTATAATGTGGAAAATGGTTATGCGGTAAGTGTATGAGGTTTCATATTATACGACACGTATTGCAAGCAGCCATAAGTGGGTGGCTGAGCTGCTATGGTGGGGCCAATCGCATCGCAACTTACACAAAATACTTTGCAGGCACTTAAGCGGCGAGTTATAAATTGTGCTAAATGCGATATGCGATGCACTAAATGCTACAAAGTGTGAAGAGGAAAAAGGTAAGGAAAATGTGGTATACAAGGGTTTTCATGTGGATTTTGGTGATGTATAAAGGTTGGATGGGTCCCGCTTCATTGCATTAGTGAAAAACAAGGTTTTGCGTAAGTCTTAAGAGGTAAGGTTAGAAACCTGCAGGCTGCGAAGTGCAGGAAAAAGGTAAGGGTTATATGCATGCCATGAGTGAATGGGTCCCACCTCATCGCAAATCGCATTTCGCTCATTTCAAGATTTACCCTTGTGCCCATCCTCGTGAACTTGCGATTTGCGATTGCGATTTGAATCTCCGTCGTTGATCGTTTCTTAGATCCAAAGGTCATCACCGCTCTCTTGGTGTGGTTTTCTAACCTTGTCTCTTTTGGGTGCACCCAATCATTTGTTATTTGTTCATGGAATATGTGCCCTACATTCATGACATGATCTGCTTTATCCTTCATGACTCGACTCAGATGTGTGCATGAATTGACCCAATCTCATTCAGGACTCTGCCCTTGTTGTTTTTATGTCTTAACTGTTTCTTTGTTGCCCTTGTCTTTGCTAATAGTAACTACTTTTCTGCCTCTGCCATGTGTTTTTCTTATAGCCCGACCACCCCTCCAGCTTATATGCGGTCACAGGCCAACATTGGCTCCATCTAATACAACGTGTTGTTCTAAGTGTGTTGAGAACCTACAGACCTTAATGTCCGTGCCTTATTGGGCTCAGGGAGTCGCCAATGCATACTTGATTAGACAAGGTTTTATACCAATGCTCGAGTGGAAACATGGAAAATAAGAGATGAAATGGACGATGATATGGAAAATGAAATAGAAAAATGAAAATAGTGGATATAATGAGATGGGAAGAATGGAAGATGATGCAGAATATGGAATGGGAGAAATGCAGACAAAATGAAGTATAAAGAGTGGAGTGATATATATACAGTGAGCTGGATTAGCCCTCATCAATGATGAAAATAGAATTTGAGGAACTGCCCATTCACGAGTGCCTCAAGTATGTCTCCTTCTATGTTCTCCTGTGCGAAAGTATTGTTGCTTTTGATATTTGCCACCCTGAATGGACCAAAACGGAGGGGGTCAAACTTCCCATGTTTCCCTTTTTCTGCTCGCCTAATATCCCATCGCAGCACCAAATTCCTAACTTGGATTTCTCTGTCTTTGGTTCTTTGGTCAAATAAGCCTTTCATTTTTTCTTGATACTCTGCTATTCTGAGGCTTACTTATTCCCAAGTTTCATTCAACTCCACCAACTGATTCATTCTTCAGATAAAGTCGTTTGGATCTTCCCCGCTTTCGTGTAAGAATCGGGCCACGGGTAAAGCAAGCTGAATCGAGAAAACTGTGGCTCTGCCATACACCAGCTCATAAGGGGACTTTCCCGTGGATCTTTTAGTGTTGATGCAATTTTCCCAGAGTGCGAACTTGAGCTGAGAATCCTAATTCTATTGATTTTCATTGATGGTCTTCTTCAAAATCCTCGCCAGTGTCTTGTTAGATGATTCTGCCAGCCCACTGCCCTCTGCCAGCCCACTGCCCTATGGGTAGTACATAATGGAGTGTCCCAAAAAGATGTTGTAACGCTGACAAAAATTTACAAATTTAGCTAACTTGAAAGCCTGGGCATTATCTGTAATGATTTTAGCTAGGAATCCAAACCTAGATATTATGTTCTCCTCCAGGAACTTGATCACCACTGAATCTATAGCATCTCTTGTGGGCGCAACTTCTACTCACTTGGTGAAGTAATTTGTAGCAGTGAGGATCCATCGGTGTTGATTGTTAAAGGCCAGGTGAATCTCTCCTATGAAATCAATTCCCCACTGCTTGAAAGGTTCTTAAACATGTACTGGGATCAATGGGAGAGGTGCATACATTTTTCTTTTTAGCGAACGTCTAACACTTCTCACAGGCCCGAACATGAGCATGTATATCACCAAACAATTTAGGCCAGAAGAAACCTTCCCTTAGGATCTTGTGTGCAGTGGATCGCTAGGTGTAATGTCTACCACATAACCCTTCATGGAATTCGATCATCACTTGGTCAACTTCCTGCTCTGTTAAACATAATAATAGGATCCCTGTCGGGTCCTTCCAATAAATTCACACATTTGCCATCATATACTTCTGAGGCTTCAGCGTTAAGGTGTTGTACTTGGCCTTATCATATTTAGGAGGACATCTCAGCGTTAAAATATATTCCACTATATATTTATACCATGAGGAGAGAAGGTAATTTACATGTGTTTTTTGAGTGGAAGATTTTATGCCTTGATGTGTACCTCTGTCCTCTTGTGCCTTTCCTCCTGTCATATATAGATTTATCCCCAAAGCTTGGCAGTTGGATTCAGACAATATTTTTTCCAGCCCTTGGCCTTTGATGAGATTGGTAGGTTTTATCTCCAATTCATACTCCTAAATCTTGACTATCCACTTGCCCCTTTTCCCTTCACTGTCACCCTGTACCAAGATATCCTTCACCGCTACTATGGGAACATAGGCGGCTATGGTAGACTGTAACACATACACCTAGATTGACTTTAGAGATTTTACCAAGGCATAAGCTTGCTTCTCTAGGATATCATATTTCAGCTTGGCATCTTGTAGGATTTGGCTAAAGAATGCAATGGGTTGTTCATGTCCTTCGGCATTTTTCTGTAAAGGTACCGCAACTATTGTGTGGGGAGATGCAAAAGAGAAAATCATGAACGACTTCCCATAATCTGTACTGGCTAGTACTGGAGCTTCTGCAAGGGCCTGTTTGATCTTATTGAAGTAATCCCTGGATTCAAGGGTCCATCTAACTTCAGTATTCTCGTTCAGCATCCCGGTGATGTTTCAGACAATCTCAGCATAATTGGGAATGAACCTTCTGAGGAAATTTATTCTTCCTAGGAACACCTGTACATCCTCTCTGTTTCTTGGTAGGGGAATGCCAACTATCACCTCTACCCACTTTAGGTCGATATTCACTCCCTCCTTAGTTACAATGTGCCCCAGTACCTTTCCTTCCTCCAAGACAAACATGGATTTTTGAGGATTCAGAGACAGGCCATACCTGCAGCATTTTTCAAAGGCTCGTCGAAGGTGCTCTATGTGTTCAACGTCACTCTTTGAAAAGACAGTGATGTCGTTCACACCTTAGTAGTGTACCAATGAAAAAAACATCTGTAATAACCTCCGGCCACCCATGTTTTTTAGTTGTGATGAAATTCCATTAAAAGCTCTGTCAAAACCTCTGTTACCAAAAACAGATGTTGTAGCAAATGTTTTGTGGACAATTTTCATCAATTTTATAACACTAAAAACATCCTTTATAACCTATGCTAAAGGGTATTTTCCTTGTAGTGTGATGTGGTATATATACGGACCATGGGTAGGCCTAATTCATTCCTAAGGACAGGTATAATTATTATGCCCAAATTTCCCTATATCAAGTTTTCAATTTTCACATGCCTCCTGCACTCCCAGTCTCTAGGAAACCCTTGTTTATTTACATAGATGCTTAGAATTATTATCTAGCATATTATTTCATATATTGGAGAGGATTTCTTCGATGAATCGGGATGGATGGATCCATAGGAAGGTTTCATCAATACCTATGGTTAGTATTAGGTTCTAACTGCACCTATTCTTGTTGGTTTTAGTTAATAAAGAGACTCGTGTCATGTTTTCAATGCATTTTTATCTTATGAATGTTAATTTATAATGATGACTATGATGATCTAATATATGTATGTACATGTACATTGAATTCAATGACATAATTGTGTCTTTGTGATTTATTTTCAGGTCTGTATATCTTTGAAGAGAATTCAGGGTTTGGACCCTACTAGATCTACTTTAAATGTATGACCTTTTTGTATGTCTCTAATCGATACTTCGTGAACTCAAGTGATTGATATGATTGTATGAATTCTCTTTTTTATCATTTTCTTCCGCTATATTGGGGCTCTCAACCCTAGCACCTAGGAACTTTTCCCTTCAACACCAATATCACTAATAATTTAATCATTTAGATTAAATTCATAGGACTTAACGAGTGGTAATCAATATCACTAATTATCTTGCATCGATAACTCATTCGACCATGTGTAATCTCAACATCATTTCTATATATTTATATTATTAATAAAATTATAAATACAAGATTTACATTCAGCCTTTCTTAGTTGATCACATTGATAAACTATTGTCCAATAAATATTTTAAAGTTAATACATTGATATTCTTAAAAATAATTGAAAATTTACAAAGAAAGCTTCAATTCAGGGTATATTAAATACACACAAGAAACAAGATAAAAAGTAATTTGAACAACAAGATTTGGTTGTATTTTGGTGGCATGAAAGAATTTTGAGGACCTAATTTGATTTTTGGAAAGGAGGAAAAATTTTTAACATTATTTTCAACTATGTTTTTTTGAAAATTTTCGTTGGATAGGGGATCTAGCTCATGTGTGACTATTGCAAGAAATACAAGCTACAACTAGTCTAAGTTTGGGTCGATAATCAAATTCCCACCTTAAGTTTCAGCCAATGCTAAACCTCAGCAAGTATTATTAATTTGTAATGTTGTGAATATGATGATTATTTATTTATTGAATTGATGTGTAACTCTGTGATAATATTGCATGGCTATAGGAAATTGTTTTGTGGAATCAACACGAAAATTTCCTTGACTATTGCATTTATTATATTGAAATTATACCTCGAGGATGTGAAAAATATGTCTTGATTTTTATGTGCAAGTTAATATTTTCTTGTGGACATGAAGGTATTTTTTATTACAATTGCTCATATTTTTGTTGTAAATTTTCTTCTATGAGCTTATGGAAGCTGAAACATGGACCATGGTGAGGAAAAATGTTGTTAATCCTCCATTCTAGTTTTTAGACCTTGGGTCATGTCATTTCAGGAGATATGATTAGAGCAAGTCGAGCTTCCTAAATGCTCCTAAAATCATGCTTCAAATAGGTCATGTTGGTATTTTTTCTATAACTATTATTGTGGGAGGTTCCAAAAGATGAAACTTAGGCCATGGTGTGGGGAAATCCTTCTAATAAAATGGTTCACTTTTTAGATATTTTGGTCCCAATAGTATAGGATATATCATCAAAGGAATTAGATCTTCCTAAATTATCCTAAAATCATGCTTCAATCAGGTCATGTTGGAATTTCTACTATAACGTTTCTTATGGAATGTTTCAGAAGATGAAACTTGGAACATGGTGAGGGGAAATAATTTTAATCCTCTTGTCGAGTTTCTAGTTATTTGGTTGTGACATTTTAGACTATGTGATCATTGGAAGTTGAGTTTTTTTAATGATCCTAAAATCTTTCTTCAAACATGCCAATGTTGGAATTTGTACTATAACTTTTCATGTGGGAGGTTCCATAGGTTGAAACATTGTAATGAATAAAATAATTTAAACAGTGAATAATTAGTTAATTATTTAATTATTAATCAGGTTGAAAGGCCATGTCTGATAATACATGACCTTTCATGAAGAGGAAACTGCGTAGGTATATAAGCAAGACTCATTTGTAACATTCAATCATCTATCTCATATCTCATTCATCATACTATCTAATATAATATTTGTATCCTCATGGATATCTTTGTATTCCAAGAATTTTGGAGCATTTAACTTGAGAAAGAACTTTGTTCGCTTCATTTGGTATTAGAGGAGTTCGATCTTCTGGCTTCTCATCGCTGCAGAGAGCTACGCTGCTCGGTCCAGGCCTTTGGCCATCAAAAAATCGTCAACATTGTTGTCGTCAAAGCATTTCATTACCAGTCTTGGAGTTTCTCCATTTTCACCAATAGGCCTTTGGCCAAAAATTAAAAATTTGAAGAAATTTCACCAGTAGGCCTTTGGCCAGAATTAAAAATTTGAAGAAAATTTTTAAAAAAAAAGAAAAAAAGAGATATATATAAAGTAGTACATATACGTACATACCAAGACAATTTAGAAATAAAAAGGAAAAAGAAATAAGGAAGAATAGATAAGGTTATTTTGATTATTCTTTAAGTGGTTTACAAGCTCGTGGTTTTAGAAGCCCATGGTAATTGCCCATGGTATTTGAAAGGTAAAATAAGAACAAAAGGAGTAAAAAATCTCTGTGTGAATGGTAAGTTTACTTTTACGTGGAGAACATTAACCGAGTCAAATACACATAAGTGGACATATATTTTATAGGTGAATATATGTCAATAGCGACGTTTCACTAGGGTTGTAACCTTTCAAGAAAAAAAAAGAGTTAAAAAAAATTATTTGTTAAAAAAATATATATATTATGAAAGTCAAACATCTTCCTAGTAATTATAGAAGATTTCATAAAAAGAAATCAAGGAAGTAATTTTCAAAAAAATCAGAAGGAAAAATATTATTAAGGATTTCTTAAAATATTAAGGAATCATTATTAAAGCTCGAAGGTATATAAAAGGAAAAAGAGGTTATTAAAGGTTTAAGTATTGGAATAGTGGAAAAGGAGATAAATCATTATATTCTAAATATTTTATTTAAAAAGGGAATATATACACATATAAAAGAATTTAAGCCTCTTTTAAAGGAGAATATTAGTGAAGGATTCATTACCAAAGAATGAAGGAATAATAGTAAAGGATATTTTAAAAATTAATTAAGCTTGAGGGTCTATGAAAGGGAAATAATAATATTTTATTATAAATATTAGGAAGGGTCACCCTTAAAAACCCCGAAGTTATCTGACAAAATGGCATCGAAAACATAACTAAAAGAGGGAATATTTCCTAAAAATTATAGTATGTGTGTCGATGCGCTAATTGAAATCAAAGGGTCACTTCTGGGAAAGGAGGCTCTCATATCTATCGATTTTATTCGAAAGAATAATTATGTTAGTACAGAATGTGCTAACCAATTAGTGATCCCTGAATCAAATATAACTGAAGCAAATTAATTTAACACAAATGACAAACAATACAACATAGAGAATTTACACCTAAGTATTAGGGAGTATTCCTTTGTCTCGCAATTCATCATTAAAACCTTATTTTACAATAATAGTGATATAGTTCTGGGTTTTCTCTGGATGGAATCACTAGGGTCATTCATCCTTAATACAAAAAAGAAGTTTTTGACATTTTCTTACAAAAAGAAAAACATAACGTTAGAATATGTCACGGTGAAGATGAATTCACTAACACTGGAAGACATATTAGATATCACAAGAGTGGTTATTTCAAAAATTAAAAAAGAAATACAATATTTGCAAAGAGAAGTTGAAAAAATCACAAATAACAAGAATGAAGAAGTTTCTCGCCTCAAGAACCACAACGATAAATTACTAACGCAAATTAAGAAGTTGAAGAAAGAGAAGAAGTCGTTGGAAAACAAGGTGCAACAACTTGTCGAAAATGAAGCATCAAAATCTTCAAATATAGAAGTTCAAGTTGAAGAAAATTTGAACGTTGATCTAGTAAATGTCTCAACTGAAGAAGACGACAAGCAAGTTGGAGAATAAACAAACTTAGATAATAGATGAATGAGGAACATTCTACGTGAATATTCTGTAATCATCTCCATAACATCCTTTCCAGGCGAAAATCAAAGAGGTCAAACCAAAATAGCTCCCTATCGACATCCAAATCATGGGAGCAGATAACTCAACCAAGCTATGTATTCAGAACAGAAATAGGTTGATATTCCGAAGAATAATACCGAATCATCACAAGTTTCCAGTCATCGTAAGATTCCACAAAATATTGATTTAGGATGGTCCAATCCATTCTTAGTGAGACAGTTTTGTTTGTCACTTAGAGCATCATATCAACTTATATCGAAAAGGATAATTTCCCCGGACGAGAAGATGTTCGTAGCAGGAAAAGAAATCGAGGCCTTTCATCGACAAGCTTTGAGGACAAAGCTTTTTGAGGGGAAGGCAATGTAATGAATAAAATAATGTAAATATTGATTAATTAGTTAATTAGTAATTAGGTTGAAAGGCCATGTCTAATAATCCATGACCTTTCGAGAAGAGGCACCTGCATAGGTATATAAGAAGGACTCATTTGTAACATTCAATCATCTATCTCATATCTCATTCATCATACTATCTAATATAATATTTGTATCCTCATGGATATCTTTGTATTCCAAGTCTTTTGGAGCATCTAACTTGAGAAGGAACTTTGTTCGCTTCAAATGTGAACCATAGTGAGGGAAAATCCCATTAATCAACAGGTTAAATTTTTAGAAATTGTACTATTATTATTTAGGGGATATTCCCCAAGGATTTTTATATATTAGTTTGCATGCAAAGTGTTTGAATAAATTATTAAATGGTTTAATGATTCATTGGAAACAAATTATTTGAAGAAAGGGCTCCGTGAAAATGTTTTTTGTGGATAGGAATACTACTATTGTATAGTAATATTATTGCAACTGATATATGCTTGCATGCAAATAATTAGAAGAAATGTGTTAAAGATGTTATATTACAATTTTCATACATTTATTTGATCAAATACTTCAAAGACAAAAATCAAAAGTTGCATGATTGAGTAGTACAATTCAATTAGTATGTTACAAGTGGAATTACTGTAGTGTATCTCATCTTATTTAATAGAAAATGTTTGAAAAAATGTATGCAAGGAATATAATATTGAATTCATTGTATACAAAGTATTTGGAGAAATATTTACATGTAAATATTTGAACAAAATGTCTAAGAGATTAAAATCTTGTTTTTTCAAGTGTTGGGTATGTGATAAAGTGGTATAAGATCTTATTTGTCAAGATAGTAAAGGAAAAAGATAGTTTTTGGTACCCTGTAACCTCTATAAGTCATTAAGGGAACTAGGTATGTTACAAAGTGGTATTAGATATTTGAGGTTCAACACTTCAACATGATGGGCTCTAGGGAAAGTGAAATGAAAAGAAAAGGTGTTTCACTCGACCTTTGGAGATTAAAATCTGTTTTTTTTTTTTTTTTTTTTTTTGGTAAAGAAAAATTATTTGTTGGGTACAATTGTTTTCCATTCGTTTAATTTTGTCAGTGATTTTGTAATGCATGCATATTTTTTTATGTGAAATTATTTTGCTATTAATACCAATACATTCATGTTACTTAAAGATTTATTGGAGTTGTTGCAACAAGATAAACATGTGGAGTGCTAACTAGATCCCTAGAATAGCCAAACAAGATTGCAAAAGTTCATGCAATCAAAATTATGAGAGAGAATATCTTAAATTATCTCTTTCTAGTATATAATTTTCCTTGATGTTTTGATAATTTCTCATAAGCTAATGAGTAATAGCATATCCATGATAAAATGCAAGAGATGGAATAGTTTAGAAATGCATGTCCATTAAATAGATACTAAATAATAACATTTTAGATGCAGGGAGGTGTGTTAGGTGCTTATAGTAATTGATGTGCATGCATAAATACTTTGAATAGTATATTTTCATAATATGATTCAAATGAATAATAGTGGCCAATGTTAAACTTGTAACAAGGAGTAGGTTAACAACACAATGAGGAAGTCGATGAAAGTGTTGCATGTAGTCTTTAAGAACCAAGGGTATGGAAAATAAGGTGCTAATCAGATAATAGAACAAGTGATACTTATGGATATTCATATACATGTTGAGGTAATGCGGTGAGTACATTAATAATAGGTTTACAACCAATCAAAGGTCTTCTCCAAAGAAGTGTTCTAAAAGTTAATGATTATGATTCTTGAACTTTATGCACACTTGAATCCTTGTTGGAATGCTTGATTAAGTGGATGAAATGAGTATGTGATTATGATATTTAATGAAGCAATGATCATGTTTTAAAACAATGGCACTAATACTATGTGTATTGATATAGCTAATATTCATAGGAATGCAATTGGGTCGAAGTTGTAGCACTATGGCTGATGACTATGAGCTGATTCAGAACTATGTCATGGTTGATATACTTGGTAAAAGGATTATTTTAAAATTTCATTATTCTAGTCATGGTAAAAGGATGATTTACAGTCTAGTGATAATATTATTATAAATAAGCTAATACGAATTCATTATTATTGGAACAGTGACTAAGATTAATTTTGGATGTGTGAAAAAACCGAGATCAACAAACTTGGTATTAACATGGCAAGGTGATAAGTGATTTTTTTATGTGATATAGCTAATAGTTGGGTGTGTGTGAGAGAACATAATAATACTAAATTATAGCAAGAAGTAAAAGTATGGAAAGTGGAATGGTGCTGCATAACAAATGTAACAACCATGATGAAAATTGCATGTAATAAAAGATAAAAATAATAACCATGGTTGATGGGATAGTTATTCCAAGTTGAATGTTGTGAAAAACATCGTAGTGGGTGTTTAATTGGTTTATTATGGTTAAGTAAATTTGAAAAGAAAAAGGAAAAGGCATTTGGAGAGGAAAAAATATTTTTGGCACATTTATTTATAAAAAATAATGGAAAATAGGAGAAAAGGGAGATGAAAGGTCACAGGTTGCATGCGCGGAGGAAATTGAAGGAAAATAATGGAAACTGAATAGAATATAGGACTTCTATAAAAATTATTCTAAGGATCAATTGGTAACTTTTGTCAATTAATTATTGGATTTCTCTCATTATTCTCTCTCTCTCTCACACACACACTCTTGGACACTTATAATTTTCTTGGAGCACTTTGGCATTGAGCAAGAAAGACAAAGAAATAAAGGAAGAGTAGGATCAATAAAATAAAACAAGATTATTTATAGGTATTTATTTTCATATATGATTTCATTTCTAGATCTAGCATGCATGGTATTTCATGTGGTTCTTTTCTGTCTTGGCATGGGTTTTGGTAGGTGTTATAGTGTTTTCAACCTAGCCTTTACATTTCCATATAGGTTCGATGAGATGATTTTCTCATACTTTAGTTGAGATGGATTTCTAGATGGATTAGAAGCTTAGTCGGGTGGGTCTCTAAAATGACAAACATATGGCCTAGTGGTCCCTGAACTAGACTATGATCACGATAAAACCACTGGCCTATTAACTTCTGAGTCATATTGTGGATTGTGGTAAAGATAGATTGTAGGCCTCGGTGGGCCTAGGAATCCTTGCCAGTGAATGGTAGGATATACAGTAAACCCAAGAGGTGTATTGCTCTTCATTGGGCCTGGTAGTCCCAGGATAGTATGTACAGTAAATCTTGGAGATTAGGTCTCATTTTAGGGACTAGTCATCCCTCATACAAACTGTGGATTATGGTAAATCCTGAAAGACTAGGAGGCACTTAGATTCCTTATGGTGTAGGCAGAGAACTCCAGTAGCATTCATGGTTTTTTGTATTGTATTTGGTTGGTTATAAGTCCCACATTCATGCTCAAATATGGCACGAGGGTGATTAGCTGAAGAGATATTTGGCTTAGCCAATCTATTATCGGGTCGAACGTGGTAGTCCCATCTCTGGTTGGTTTTTACATTCATTAATGAGAAGCTCATTACTTTGGTATTTGGTATGCAAATGTACTAGTTTATGTATGGATTTTATTGTTGTTGTATCCATTGTATTTATGTTATTATTATGTTGGTTATAATAATTTATTCTATCAATGATGTTATATGTATTTATCGATGTTTTTACTTGTAAATGAATGAAAAATGTATATATGGTCAAATATATTATATTGCAGCTAATGATGTATGGGAGAAATTCTTCTTAGTGATTCTCAGATAAGTATGAGACCCCTATGTTTAAATCTTCTATTTACACCTATAGATTCAATGTTTGTGACATGTTTGAAAAAATGCATGTCATGGCTAGGAGGGGTCCAGATGAGTTCTTGTTGATGTGATTACTTTTGTATCATGGTCCTATTGTTAATTATCATCACTTAAGTTTTCATGAAGTTCTGGGTGGTGACCTGGGATCTGGGCTTGAAAAGGTGGCTCAAATCGCATAGCCACATGCAAAAAGCTGAGCATTTGTCTCTGTAGCTACTAACATGTAGAGTTATACGTTCGGTTATAGCCTTCTAGACCCTAAAATGAAGTGCTATTCCTGCCGATATGGCTCAAACGGGGTAAAAATTTTAGTGTGACCCAGGGGCAAGAAGCTTGAGTGGTTGGGCTACCTCCTGAGGATGTTGTTGATGTTGTGTAAGGTCTGTTTGTTAGGTTTATGTCAGATCCACTTCCTTAAGGTCACATAGGAGGTTGAATCTCGTTACAGTAGCCTCTCTTCACATGTTTACCTCGGTTGGCTGATTACTTGGGTAGATGTGGGAAGGGGGTGTTATAGAGTGGTATCAGAGCATGGTTAAACCCTTGGACTGGATGGGCGGTGTGTTGATCATGCTTTTTTTGATTGTTTATATGTTTCTCATACCTATGATGTATGTGTTTGTTGCATGCATGTTGTGTTGGCCATCGTGGTAGTGGTGTTGCCATGGGAGGATTGATGATGTTGTTTTCAACATGTTTTCATGAGTGTATGACTGATTGTATTTTTTTACGCTTATGTATTGTTCTTGCATACTCTCTTACATATTTTTACATGTTGAATATGCATTGCTTGTTTATTCTAGGTTACATATTTGTCATGCTTTTGTGTTGTCCTTGGATGATTTCTTGTGTGATGTCATATGCTGAACATGCATTGGTCATTCATACTTGGTTACATGTTTCTTATGCTTGTTTATAGTCCGTGCTTGTAAAATTATGTAATTAAGTTGCATTGGTATGGTTAACCATTAGGTTAGGCTGTGTATTTGGTATCGACATGAACTGATGACTGGACTCCAACTAGAATGATCTTTATGTGCTAATATACTATGTGTTACAAGTTTATATTTTGTTATGATTATGTATATACATGTACTACGTTGATTGGTTGATATTGCAAGAATTATCCTCCCCAAATTACACTAAGGTACGTTGTTTTATTTTTATTTTGTTTAGTTGACATATGATGCTTTGGTGGAGAAAGATCGACATGGATAGAAATATGGTAGACTACAGGACTCTCCCTATGAGTTATATGAGCAACATGGTGGTCACTCTTCTAATTTGGCACACACATTGAGAAGCCAAAATGAAAAAATAAGGAGTTATAAGGAAAAAATGGAAAAATCATATATGCATAAGAGAAACAAGTAGAGGTGAACGCAATACTTCTTCAAAGCTTGTCATAGTTGCAACAGAAAGGGACACCTTGGATCAGCCATGAACAGGAGGAAAAAGCTAATGGTGCATATAGCAGCAAGTCTCTTGGTAGAAATAGCTCAGATAGAGCTAAGACAATGAGAGATGGCATGTTGCGGACACTCCATATAGGAGGAGTTTTGAGTATAGGTACGATTCTAGTTATGGTTCAGATAGAATTCATGATCATCATTGGTAGCATCCTTATAGGAGGAGTGACTGGGGATACTTTCTAGATGATTTTAAGAAAGCCAAAGCACCTAATTTTGATGGAGGCTTGCTGAAACTGGAAGATGCAGAGGCTTGGATACTTGGAATAAATGAATTCTTTGAGTTGCATGAGTACACAGATAACATGAAGGCCAAAATATCTATCTTCAGTTTTAAAGGTAGTTGTCAAATAGGTACTATGACAACAAGGCCAAAGAATTTTAGGAGTTAAAAATGGATTCAATGACATATCAAGAGTACACAACTGGTTTCCTGGAGCTACTGAGGTATCTGACATATATTAACGATGAGAAGGCTAAATTTCAATGATTTTTCAGTGGGTTTCCATTATCATTTAGAGACTAGATTCAGTATGATGAACCTTAGTCACTTGAGGAATTCATTGGGAATTTGAAGCATTGATATGAACAACCAAAGCACAAGAATGATTCTCAGCAATGATGGAAAGGGAAAGACCAAGGTAAAGGTAAATGACATCCTAAGAGAGAAAGGCTTGAGAATATAGATGACAATGAAAATGTGGCACCCCAGAAGATGTTTAATGAAACTATACATGGACATGGATCACAACAACAACATAAATCACAACAACATCATGGAGGTAATGGTACGAGACGACTGGAGTGTTGGACATGCAGTGAGGAGCACCTTAGGATAGTTTTTCCATAGAACTAGGGTGGTAGGCCTAAGATATACAATGCACAAGAGGTGCATACAGTTGGGGATGTTGGGAAAAGAATTCCTCATATTTATGTAGCTATAGAAAACAGGTAGGCATAGCACTATGCATCTATCATTAATATGGATGGTAATATTTGCAATCAAGTAATTTATATTTTGATCCATCCTAGATCTAATTATAGCTATGTTAGTCCTGACATGGTGAATAAGTGTGGCTTGACTAAAGAAATGCATGTATAATCTTGATTAGTGCAGTTGGCTATAGGTAAGAATAAAAGAGTTCACAATTTGGTAAGAGCGTGTGTATTTGAATTAAATGGCATGCCTAAAACAACACACTTGAACATATTATCGTTGGGTACCTACAATATTCTATTGGGTATGGATTGGTTATAATTTCATAGGACCAAGGTGGATTGCTATGACAAAGCTATTGAGTTCTCGGATGACAATGGGGAACCAAGAGTCTTACAGGGAAAGAAGAAACCCACATCAGTTTGTATGGTGACAACTGTGCAAGCCAAGTGCAGTCGTACAAAAGGGTGTGTGTTTTTCGTAGTTCAGATATCCAGTGACAAAGCTATGTTAGGATATTCCGACACATAGGAAATACTTAAAAATAACTTAGTCTAGTGTAGATTTAGGTAAAGTGTGTTTCTTTACTATGTACATTTGTAACTTATAATCTGACGGCTCACGATTTGTAGTGATCCGACAGTTCACTCTCTCCTTAGTATTAACGACAATTGATCCATGGCTTAACACTCAATTTGTCCATGGTCTCTATTTAAAAAGCATGGAGGGTCATTTTTCTGGTAACCATTTATGAGAGAAACATATGTAACTTTTCTTTTTATATTAATAAATTTCCTGAAGTGGCCACGTTGGCTTGGGCCGTGGACTGTTTCCCTCTTCGAGGGTTTTAACCACATGGTAATACTGGTTTTATTATTTGTGATATATTAGTGAGCGGTGACCTTCGGTTTTTGATCTACGGAACTTACCCTGTAAATTCCTACATGGTATCAGAGCTATTTTGAGGACCACATCCATCGTTGATCCAAATTCGAAGCCAGTTTGACTGCATGTGATTTATTTTTTCTATATCTACTATTTATAAACATTTTTGGGCCTAGAGAACCACAATGTTGTGTCTGGAGCATCTGTTATAGTTAGGAACGCCTTTATTTTCATGTGAAAAGGTTTCTGGTTGCCCAAGTTATGTCAGTTTAGATTTGTAGGTATAAAGTATCTGCTTTGCAGTTATATTTGTTAATAGTTCTTCTTATTTCGATTCCCTCCGTTTATTTCAATTTTTAGGTTTTATTTATTTTCTAGATCTATACCATCTTCTCTATGTATTCTCTTTGCTCTGCATTGTGTGCGATCTTGGCAAATCAAAAACAGGAAGAATGATTTTTTTTGCTACATATGCTCTTTCCCCACGTATTTGTGCGGTCTCGAGAAATCAGAAATAGTGAAAAAATAGATAGTTGTCGGGAAGTCTAACCGAAAATATAACATTCTGCCGTAAGGCTTTTATTTCTTCTTTTTTTCTCGGTGTTTTGTGCTTTTTGTGCAGGAAAATTCATGCACACTGAAGACTAAAAAAAAAAGCCCCTTCCTCCTTTCAAACAATTACAAAATCCTTTTACTATCTCACTTGGTGAGAAGTTAGTTTATGAGAATAGAGGTCTTGGGTTCAAGTCTCTTTCTCAAGCTTCTTTTTGTAAAAAAAATTTGTTAAAGGGGCAGGATTCTTTTAAAAAAGTTGAACTTCATCATCAAATTTCAAACCGTTCTCATAACTATTCGGCATCTACAACTCAATTTTTTTTAAAAGGCATAACTTCTTCTTTCGGAAGCCGTTTTTTGAGCCGTTTTTTTTTAATCAGCCTATTTTTTTGAGATATTTCCATTGGATCAGTTAGCTTCAGCTTTGTTCAACTTTAGTTATTTTCAAAAATGGAAAGTGCATGCCCGATTATTCTTAACAGCACTAATTATTTCCGATGGCTACCTCACATGGTAGATATACTTAGAAGTAAAGGGCTTTATAGAATAGCCACAGGAAAAGAAACTAAGCCTTCTAATGATGATAAAGTCGCTAAATGGGAAAATAAACAAGATCAAGCATGAGGGTTGATAGGAATTTCCATTTCTTAAGATCTTCGATTTCATATCCTTGACATTTACAACCCTCATGAAGCCCTGGATAAGCTAAATAATGTCTTTGGCATTCAAAATCAAATCAGGGCCCACCAGCTTGAAAATGAGTTGCTTACTTTGGATCCCAATAATTTCTCCTCTATTAAATATTTTTTGTCCAAGTTCAAGACCCTTAGACTTCTTTTAGAAGGTTGTAAGGTCAAAAAGGAAGGTGGTAGCCTCATCTATTGCATTCTTACTAATCTTGGCCTTGCATACTCTGTATTTGTTTCCACCTTCCATTCCACTAGAGAAGCCATCATTTCTGTAGGAACCACCTACAAGAACCCCTCTTTTGATGCCTTTTGTGATTCTTTGATAAGAGAACAAGAAAAATTCTTACACCTTGGTCTTATCACTTCTGGAAATGCTTCTAAGAAAGCCTTAGTAGCCCAATAGCAATCACACCAAAAGAATCCCATGAAGTAGTATCTTAAAAAGTATGGTCTGAAACTAAACAAGGGTCCTAAGAAATTTCAGCCACAAACTGAAAAAGAAATTCACCAAAATGATAAGGCACATAAAAACAAATGGAAGAAGATAGATATACATTGCAAATTTTGTAATCATGATGGCCATCTAGATTCCAAATTTTTTAAGAATATGGAAGCCTTAGAAGCAGACATGAAGAAGCAAAACATCAATTTGGAGCACTCTTCACCTTCATCTTCAGGAATGTCACTTTCTGCTTGTGGTTTTCAAGCATAAAGATCTAGTTATGCATTAAATGTATCTTCTTCTTCTCATTCTCATGAGTGGCTCATTGATTCTGGAGCTTCTTACCACATGGCCAAAAATAAAGCCATGTTTTCTTCTTTAAATGATTGTAACACCAAACATATTTATGTTAGTGATGATACATCTCTTAGTGTTGTAGGATCTGGAACCATTCATCTAGATAATGGCCAGTTTAATGATTTACTATGTGTTCCTACCTTGTCATGCAACCTTCTATATGTTTATCATATAACTCATTCAGGTGAAAGGAAAATAATAGAGTTCTCACCTCATGATGTTGTAATCAAGGACCTCAAAGATCCTAGATATATTTTAGCTACTGGCATCGTTGATGATTCAACAAGGTTGCATAATTTTGACAAATTTGGGTCTTCATGTCTTCCCTCCATTTTTTTTTCTCATAATGATGATGTGAGCAAACTTTGGCATGAGCGATTTGGTCACTTAAACTATCGCTCTCTTCAAACTCTATGTAAAGAAAATATGGTGATAGGTCTTCCTATGGTGTATTTCTGAGATGGTGTTTGCTTCGGATGTGTAATCCGAAAACATCATTAAGATAGTTTTGAAAAACATGCCTCTTGGCACACTTCAGCCCATTTGCAACTTGTGCATAGTGATTTATGTCATCCACTTCCTGTTGTTTCTTTCTCTGGCTGCAAATACTTCTTAACTTTCATTGATAATTTTTCCAGATGCACTTGGGTATACTTATTAAAACTCAAGAGTGAAGCTTTTAACATGTTCTTGGCCTTTAAAGCCTTTGTTGAGAAACAATCTAGACATCAAATTCTTAAGTTAAGATCAAACAATGGGGGAGAATATGTTAACAACAGATTTATCAACTTTTGCACTAAGCATGGCATTTAATTGAAACATACCATTCCATATACTCCACAACAAAATGGTGTAGCTGAAAGGAAGAATCACACCTTAAAAGAAATGGCTAATTGTATGCTTCAATCTAAAGGACTTAGTCTCAATTTTTGGGCAGAAGAAATGAACTGTGCCAATTACATAGTAAATTGCACTCCTACTAAGCTTTTAAAGAATATAACTCCAGAAGAATATTGGAGCTCAATCAAACTAGATGCAATTCACCTTTGTGTTTTTCGAAGTGATGCTTGGGCCCATATTCCAAATGTGAAACATAAAGCCTTAGAACCTAAGAGTGAAAAATGCATTTTTGTTGGATATTCTGAAGATGTCAAAGGATATAGACTTATTCAACTGAAATCCAAAAATATAATCATTAGAAGAGATGTAAAATTTGATGAAAGTATATCGGCTTGTGAGCCTAGTTCGGTGGGTGTGCCACCTTTGGCCTGCGAGCTTGATTCGGCATATGTGCCACCTTTATCTCTCTCTTCTATTTTTAATAGCATTCCTTGTAGTTCAGATGATGACAACGAGGATGATAATCCTCCACCTCTTGAAGTTATTTCCTTTACTCCATAGCTTCCAATATGGGGCCGCTCCACACAGGATGCAATAAATTATCATGCAAGTGACCTTGCCGATTGATGACGTACATGTTCTCAGTTCGAAAGAGCCTCTTCCTTATTGGCTCAAGTTCTAGAAAATCTCGATCTAGAAATGTTTGAAGAAGCTTCCGGTCATCCAGATTAGGATGAGTCTATGAATGAAGAATATCGTTCCTTATTGGAAAATGATACTTGGGATCTTTTTCCTCTTCCAAAAGGAATAAAACTTGTCAGATGCAGATGGGTTTACAAAACAAAGTTTAGACCAGATGGAAAAGTGGAGAGACATAAAGCTCATCTTGTCACTAAAGGTTTTTCACAAGTTGAAGGCATTGAATATATTGAAACATTCTCCCCTATTGCCAAAATGAATTCTATCTGCCTTTTTCTTTCCCTTGTTTCCTCCTTTAAATGGGAATCCCATCACATGGATGTTAAATCCACCTTCTTACATGCATATTTGCATGAAGAAATCTACATGGAACAACCCCCTGGCTTTATCCAAAACAGCTCCAGCCTTTTTTGTCGCCTTAGGAAGTCTCTCTATGGTCTCAAACAAGCTCCTCAGGCTTGGTATTCCAAAATGGATAGATTTCTATTAGATAATGGCTTTTCTAGGTCTCATTCTGACAACATTGGCTATAGCAAGAAAGTGGGTAAGTCCTTCACCATCCTTGTTCTTTATTTTGATGATCTTATCCTTACTGGTAGTGATACCAACCATATAAGACATGTGAATTATATCCTCAAAAAGAAGTTTGAAATGAGCGACTTAGGACACTTGCATTATTTCCTTGGTCTTCAAGTCTTGCAATCCAAATAAGGTATTACCCTTTCTCAGTCCATGTATGCCTGTGATATTCTGCTTCACTTTCACATGGAAGATTGTAAGCCAACCCCTTATCCCTTTCAGTCTGGATTCAAGCTTTCAGGCACTTGTACTACCCCTGAAGTTGATGCTACCTTATACCATCAACTTGTTGGTAAACTTCTGTATCTAACCCATACCCGTCCTAACCTTTCCTTTGTCGTTGGTCTTGTTGCTTAGTTTATGCACCAACCTCATGAAAGTCACTAGAAAGAAGCTAAAATAATACTTCGATATATTTGAGGTAAAATTTAGTTCGAGATTCATTACAGTGTAGGGGCATTTCCATTGTTGATTGGTTTCACTAATTCTGATTGGGTTGGTGACCCTGATGATCGAAAGTCTACTGCAGGATATTTATTCACTCTTGGTTCAAGACCTATTACATGGTCTTGTAAGAAACAAAGTGCCATCTCTCTTTCTTCGGCCAAAGCAGAGTATCGTGGTGCAGTTGAAGCCAACAAGGAAGCCATGTGGCTTTGTCAAATCCTATCTCAATTTGGTCTTCATCAGCAGCATCCAAGTACACTTTGGTGTGATAATCATAGTGCCATTCAGCTATGTAAATATCCAGTTCAGCATCAGCGTATGAAACACATTGAGCTCCACATACACTTCATCAAAAATTTCATTCATGATCATGTTCTTGAAGTGCAGTATTGTCCAACCAATGATCAAGTAGCGAATATCTTTACAAAGGCTCTCACAGAATTTTTTTTTTTACCAAAATTCGATCCATGTTTGGAGTTCAGGAAATTTATCATTAAGGGGGGATAGGCTCTATTGCCTCCTTCCTTCTCCTATTATGTCACCTTTGTAAATCCTTCAATCCTATCAAAATTTGTTCTGAAGGGGGGAAGTTAGGATATTTCGACACATAGGAAATAGGCTTCTTTTGTGTCACCTTTGTAAATCCTCCAATCCTATCCCAAGTTGCTCTTAAGGGGGGATGTTAGGATATTACAACACATAGGAAATATTTAAGAATAACTTAGTCTAGTGTAGAGTTAGGTAAAGTGTGTTTATTTAGTATGTACATTTGTAACTTATAATCCGATGGTCATGATTGTAGTGATCCAACGGTTCACTTCCTTCTTGGTATTAACGACACATGATCTGTGGCTTAATATCAGATTGGTCCATGATCTCCATTTGAAGAGCATGGAGGGTCATTTTTCTGGTAACTGTTTATGAGAGAAACATATGTAACTTTTCTTTTTGTATTAATAAATTGCCTGAAGTGGCTGCGTTGGCTCAGGCCGTGGGTTGTTTCCCTCTTCAAGGGTTTTAACCATGTGATAATATTGGTGTACTGATTTGTGATCTGTTTGTGAGTGGTGACCTTCGGTTTTTTATCTATGGAACTTACCCTATAAATTCCTACAAGGTAAGGAAGTTGAGGATGTAGAAGTCTTGAGAAAATATCCAATTTTGCAGCAATTTCGGGATGTGTTTCCAACCAAGATTTCTGAGTTGCCACCTCATAGGGAGGTATCATTTTATATTGAGTTGGTGCCAAGGGTAGCTCTAACATCGAAAGAAACTTACAGGATGAGCACACCTAAGTTGCTAGAATTAAAGCTGCAGCTTGAGTTAGTGTTTTTGTGGAAATGGAGTAGTGAATAACACCTACTTAACATTTGGTTGTTCCCTTCAAAGGATAACACAGATATTTTTTTTTGTTAGTGGATAGAATTGAACAAAGTAAAGAAAAACTAATAGTGGAAGTAATTCATGTAACAACATTAGCTTAAACAAAAATAAACAAACAAGAAAATATACTCAATGGAGAAAACAAGCCAATTTATCAATGGATAAAGACTCCCTTTATTAACTTCTTGTTGTAGAAGAATACAATAGAATGCTAAAACACTTGAAGAGAATCCTTTAGGATATGGACCTCAAATATCCTTAGTAGCAAGGTTCCTTTCCTTGGTCTCTTTGCAAGATTCTTCTCTCTCTCAAAAGAAGTGTCAAGACTATCCAATGGTGGACTCCTCTTCTCTCATTAGGATGTTGGATTTATCAAAAGAAATATGGCCAACATGCTAGTGCTCTCACTTCCCTTGCTTCAACACTAAAATGTAGTGTTGTTGTGATAGAAATTTGGCCAGCATAACAATGTCTCATAATTTTTTCTTCCCATGGCTTGTTTGTATATAATTTTTTGAACTCCTCTTCCCTCTCTTGGCCCAAGAGTAGGACAAGAGATTCATTTTAGGGTTGCATATCTTCAGGGCGACCTCAATTTGGTTGTTCTTGACTGGCCTTGACATAGAATAAACTCCCCAAGTGTGGGAAGTGGTCCCAAATAGTTACATTTTTCCCTCCTTAGGACCACGTGAATATCGAGGAAAAAGGTGCATGGTCCATGCAAAATCCCATTGTTGTTGGTGCGCGGTAAAAATTTCTCACCTAACCTTAGGAAAATTTTAAATTTTTTTCCTTCCATGCTGTTCTCTATTGAAAAATATTCATTTGTACCTTTTGCTGGGCATTTTCTAAGGTCTCTTGCAATTTATAATACTTTGGTGTTAAAAATTTCCCCCTGATGTATGAAGTCTATAGGAAAATGTATAGTCGAAATACATCACATTTTGTGTTATGATTGAGAGTCTACATAACAAATTTGAGAGGGAGAGAGAGAGTAACTTGTTGCGCATATAAGTAGGGGAACCCTGTAACTGAAGTAAAAGAGTAACCATGCTCTACAGGAAACATTAATTGATAAAATAGGAAATTGTTTCTAAAAGGCGGGCATGTCCCATGCTCATTATAATGACTAGTGAATACAATCTAAAAGATATTGGATCTGTCAAGTCACATTGTGGTAAGTGACGTGTTGCTAGTTGGTGATGAAGATTTTTGACACCCTCAAGGGCATTTTCACTTTGAAAAAATAGGCTGAATTTGGTGCTTGCAAGCTTGGTCTAGGTGAAACACTTTTTTATGAGGTGCTCAATATATGCACGGGTCTTCGACTATTGGGAACCTCTCGGCAATAGTGGTTTAATAATTTCTGAAAGTGATGCTTATTCATGCACGGGTCTTTGACTAAATGGTTGAGTGCAGTATTTATAAATTATAATACCACGTTGTCATGAAAACTGTTGCTGATGTCAAATTTCAATCGAATCGATGACATCGATGGGAAATGTTGATTCTCATTGTTCCATTTGAGGATGTTCCTTAATTGTGGGGGAGGGGGGGGGTTGGGCAAGGGGGGACTGGGGGGGAATATGAGGTATTACCTCAATCCTGGTATATGTTTGGTGAATTCGATAGGAAAGAAGCATCAATCGTCCAAAACAAGTGTTGATACGAGGGATCAAGGTTTTTGGTGAAGCATAGTCTAATATGGGTAGTTAACAGGGAATTATGTCGAAATTTGGTTATAAACAATGGTTATGAGAAAATGAACCGAGGTCGGAGCTATAAATGCAAGTGGCAATAGTCAAAACAATTTCTGATGAGGGTAGTCCGGGAGTTGGTAGGACATCTAGGTTGGGTGTAAGTATGCTCTGACTTACGTGATTGTGTTTTGGTAAATAATGTGCAATCTCCAATGAAGGGTGACAAAGAACTACCACTCGGTATGAAACATAAAAATATGGGTGGAAGTCTTTCTCCTAAAAAATATGTGTACACTTGCCAAAAGAATGTAAAATTTTTTTGGATTTGTACAAACACGGAGATGGGTTCCCCATAAACATGCATGGTCCTGCATGATGATCCAAGGAGATTATTTTTTTTCTAAGGGTTGAGTCCCCTTTGGGTGGTATCTGTGTGATGGTGATGAGGCAGATGAAATCACACATATGGGCTATGCTTATGGGGGTGTGATAAGCCAAATGTGAAACGTGCTAATGCTTCTTACTGGTCCGTCATAAAAATATTGGTGGTGCCCTGAGAGTGGGTTTTGGTATGCGATGAGTGTAGAAGAATGAGGATGACTATGAAGGCTTACAAGTGAGGTGGTTCCCAGGCTGGAGTGAATGGTCATGGGTCCTGATACCAAATGGGGGTCTACAAGTGTGATGGGAGCCAAGAGTAGTTGGGTTCTATCGACTATCATTGGTGTTTATCATGTACAAGGTGAGGTGATGATAAAAATGGTTGAGATGATGGACCCTATGGTGCACTTTTGGAGAAATGATGTCAGGACATGCAATGCTTAAAAGGAAGCCTATCATTCTGAGTGTAGAACGATACCTGCTCTTGTAATTTTTTTGTTGGGGTGTTGATCAATGCATGGTGTTTTTGGTGTACCTACAACATTTATGGCTAATACCTCAATAGAAAGAACCTTTTAAAAACATATGAATAGTTTATGATAACATGTATTAATAAACAAGAGAGGGCACACCTAAGCTGTGTTTTGGGGTGTGCGATAGGCCCAAAAGTGAGTTTTGATAATAATTGAAATGGAGAGTTCCATGTTGAAGATGATGAAGTATTGATCCTTGTGTCTCTCACGGTTTCGAGAATGGATGCTCTAGGATCTAGTTATGGGATCTAGAAAACTGGCAAAAAGGGAAATATATAGGCGAAGAGGGCCTAATTTTGGTTCATTTGCACTAGTGAGCTTGAGAGGTCAAAGGATGTTATTGAAGTGTTTATTTCCATTACAGTCATCTAGAGCAACCGATACAAGAATGCTTGTTAAGAACACAAACATGTGATACACGCACTCGTGTAGGCTAAAATCACGTCGTCATACTAAAGAAATTTTGGCTTAATGTTTTATATTTTTAGGGCCAAAAACTTTTTTTTTTTAATATTTTCTGGTGGCAGGATGTTGTTGAGAGAGAAAGAGACTAGGTTTCCCTTTGCGCTGAGGTGGCACAACATCGAGAAGTCCGTGAGACTTTAGTGAGGGGGAGGTTGTTGAAATTTCTTGAGAACCCCATTCTGAGATCTCAGGATGGATTTTTATAATTCTTGGTTCGCTGCTAGGACCGACAATGGAATATTATGGTGGTGTGAAAATTTGAGTTATCTATATCAACTTAGCTGGATGTATACTTTGTGAACGGTCTTCTGCCTCGTGGGGAGGTATTTCCCTATCCACTACCACCTGGGGCAGTGAACATTTGTCAATGGGCAGGGGAGGAGAAACATTATGGTTCCAACCCCATGGCAGAGCAATGTATTTATGTTTATAATCTACTGAATTTAATAAAGCATGCCACTCTGTTGATGATTGTGTGCATTGTGGGGTCATATTCATCACATAGGGTATCAAGGCTACACAGAGTAGTTTTGCAGCTGCTGCAGGCGGGTCACCTTTTTTACTAGGCCCTCCTATTTTATTGTGGTATGGTATTTCAACTTTATTAGGTGCAGTTGGGTGAAACTAAGACCTTCTGTTATGCCAGCATATTTTGAAGTATCATGAATGAGAGTTTTTTTATGCTATAAACCTTTATTACGATACCACCTAACCCTCCAAGGGATCCTCAGATACATCGATGGGTGCTCGTTATGCCCCGTTTTGGTGGGGGCACAACAAGGAGATATTGGAATACCATTGTGGAGGATTTGTTTGATTCCAATCCTTAGCTGATCCATGAGTTCCCTTATGTTAGAGTGGACTTCCTTGGTGACCCAGGCATGTGTGTTCCTCTGGGTTATGCTTAGGGATGAGCATGTATGAAATTTATGTTTTTTGTATTTGAGTATCATTTACATGTATATTTGTATGTTTTTGTTATGATGACATTGATACCATGTCTTTTTACTTGTAGATGTGGGTCCTATAGGATGACCTTTGGCCTACCTAGTAGGAAACGATCCTAAGGGGATGGGTGTTATAGGGGCAGCACAGGCCCCACGAAGATCGTGAGCATATAGGCCTCCTGTTAGTCATAGACCACTAGTGTCGCTCCTGCAATTAGATATGGTTGGACCCTCTAGCAAGGGTTCTAGTGCTACAGCAACTGGAGATGTTGCATATTTACTCATGTGTGCAGAGGCTACCAAGACTCGTACAGAGGCTACTGAGGCTTGAGCTCAAGATTATAGAGATTCCTGGGAGAGGGTGGAGACACTGACCTGGGGGATGCCTACTAGGGGCTTCGATGACTTGGAAAGGGTAGTTATGGAGATAATGATGTTCCACGAGTTGGCGTATCACCCGACAGTGCATCAAGTAGCCCCTGCGGTGGCTGCTGCTGCTCTTGTTATAGCTCCTGGTATGGATGTGGGTCCACAGGACCTAGTTGGAGGGGCTGAACCCTATATTATCTTATGTCTGTACTAGGGCAAGGAACCATTATGAGGATGTGCCCCTATCTTCTTTATGAAATATTTTTTTCCTCACGATGAGCGAGTGGACTCATTTTTTGTATACTGGGACACACAAACTCACACACACACACACACACACACATATATATAGCTATGTGTTTTGGAGACTCTCATGATGTGTATATGGATATTTTTTTATTATGATTTTATTTTTATGACTGATTCTATGTTCATGATGTATTCTATGTTTATAATTTCTTTGTATGATGCTTATGGTCGATGGTATATATGTGATGCATTCTAGTCTAGGATACGGTTAGCTATGTGATCAGCTACATGATTTTGATTTCTTGGTATATGTATAAATGTGATGTGATCAAAACTGCAGGCTAATCTTTGTGCATGAAGTTATTTCCTAAGGAGGTGTGAATTACATACTTGAAAGGTTTGGTTTAGTTGGGATACAACCAACTAGGAATCAAGGAAGACATTTAAATGTCAGATGCCTTGGAGGGACGAATCTCTTAACATTCCTAGAAAACATCATATTCTACTTGATTGTTAGTTTCCGACCCAAAAAACAACCCATTAATGAGGTATGGTAACTGTTCGGGACAATATATGGCCCGTGCGGCGGAAGCCAAATTTTGCAAAAATCGAGAGGCACGATCAGAAAATCTGAAATATTTGGTTCACGAAAAATCCATTTATGACATAGGATGAGAGAGCGTCTATTTTTAGACAAAGTACATGATGATATTATCATAATACAAAATTATTGTGCATACATATTCATTCTATGGTACTGAGGCCCTTCCTTTATGGGTGAAATTGTTTGAGATAGAGCTCGTTGACGGGGTTTTTAAGGCATGTCTCATTGGGATCTGATAATATGTATGCTCCCTTGAGGAGGAAATTTTTAATGATATATGTACCCTTGCATAAACTATTGAATTTCCTGAGTCCTAAAGCTTCTTGTGCGACATCATAGTGTAAGGCTATTTCTCCCTCGGTGAATGACCGAGGGGTGATGTTGCGATGAAGCGATGCCTTGACCCTGTTTTGTGGGATTTTTTATGTTGGAAAGATTATTTTGGGCTTTATTTGAGGAGTTATAATTGTACCAATCATTTCTCTGAGGGATTAGTATCGGTGAGAAGCTCAATGACTGAGTGCAGGGTGGGGATTTCATGTTTGATGGGAAGCATGACCTCCACCTCATAAAATAACTAGAAGGGTATGAATCCTGTTGACACCTTCACCATTTTATGGTATGCCCACAGAGATGAAAACACCATGTGGTGCCAATTTTTTTTGTGGTTCTTCACCATCCGCGACAACATTGTTTTTAGGACTTTGTAGACGACTTCTACCTAACCATTGGATTGGGGGGAGTATGGTGATGCGAACTCGTGCAAAAAACCAAGGTGTTGGGATAATTCCTAGAATATTTCATTTTCAAAAAATTTCCCATGATCTGAGATGCATTCCTTGGGGACACTGAACCATGTGATGACATAGTTAAATAAAAACCACACAATGGTTTTTGCAGTGTTCTTTTATGTGGGCATGGCTTCTACCCATTTGGTGAAATAATCAACAACAACAACCATGTACTTGGTTGTCAGATGATGTGGGGCTTCAAGTTATGAATTATATGCCCCATTTACAAAAGGGGTCAGCTATGATGACCGAGTGTAGGGGAGCTTGAGGGGTTTATGCCTTTTGAGCATAGCATTGGCATCACGCGCATATTTTGACTCCTTTGATGAAATCGTCAAAAAGGGTGGACCATAAGTAAACTCCCTGTAGGGAGCAGTGGCCATCCTTGAGAGGTGGCTGCTACAAGCCCTCTTGTGGAAGTCATTCATGACTTTCTTGGCTTGGTCGTGAGTGAGGAATCACTGTAAGATCATGTTGACGCCTCATTAGTAAAGGACATCCCCTAAAAGGAGGTATCGAGGAGCCTAATGGAATATGGGCCTTCGGTCATCACGAGTGAGCTCGAGTTTGAACTTATGAGTTTGAAAGAAAAGAAGGATATCAACGTACCAAAGGTCCTCCATTTCCACTAAAAACATTTGGTCACCAGGCAGTGCATCATTAACGGGGATCCTTGGGTCCCTGTTGGGAGATCAATGATGAATTCGGCAAGGATGAGCACGTTTTTTCTTTTATGGGAGATAAATTTCACATCAAATTCCTGCAGTATAGCTATCCATCGTGCGTATTTATGATTTAACATGTGGAGAGTGAGAAAATATCACATGGGATTGATAGTTGCTACTATAATGGTGGTTCAAAGGAAGATATAGTGCCGAATATTTTTTGCTGCATGTACTAGGGCTAAGGTTGTTTTCTCTTCTGGCTCATACGTCAATGTAAGATCGACTAATTTTTTTCTTACATAATAAATTACGTGCTCCTTGGTGTCTATTCTATCCTTGAATAGCACCCTCGCAATGGCTACATCCCGTGTATATAGAAATAGGGTGTAATATTTATTGTGGTTGGGTGGGCTAATCAAAGGATCTTTATAAAAGGTGTCTTTCAATGCTTCAAATTATTTTTGGGCCTATTCATCCCATTGGAAGGGAATGAATTGATGAAGGAGATGCAGGAAGCCCTGTGCACAAGTGGCATAGTTGGGGATACACTGTTGTAAGAAATTGGCCTTACCCTAAAAGCTTTGCAACTACTTCAATTTTTTGGGAGGTTGTACTTCTTTTATCACTTGGACTTTAAGAGGGTCGAATCTAATAACTTGATGGGAAACAATGAATGCTATAAATATTTAAGGGTCGATGAAAAAGATACACTTGATAGGGTTCAAGCATAGGCTATAATGTCGGCATCTCTAAAAAGCAGGTGTAGATATCTTAAATGGTCAGCTTGCATCTTGTAATTCATAGTGAGGTCATCCATATAGGTGAGGATGAGATGAGCCAAGTCGTGAAAGATGTAGTTCATGGTATGCTAGAAGCTGGCGCCAACGTTTTTAAGGCCGAATGGCATAACATGGTATGTGAAGGTCCCCCAAGGAGTGGTGAATGTGATTTTGTACCGATCCATATGTAGAATCAAGATATGATTATACTCTTAAAACCCATCCATAAAATATAATGCCTCATGATTGGTGCAAGAATCTATGACTGGGTCAATGAATGGTGTGGGGTACTTGTCCTTTGAAAAACATTGTTCAGATTCGGGAAGTCGGTACAAACGTAGATAATGCCCTATTTTTTCATGACATGTATAGAATTAGAAACCCAAGACATGTAAGCGATTGAGTAAATAAACCCAACTTTGTGGATTTTATCGATCTCCTTCTTGATTGCTTCAGCCTTAGATGGGTTTAATTGACGTTTTTTTTTTTTTTTTTTTTTTTCGGATGGAGAGGGCATCAGACCATGTGTCAATATGATGCTCCATGATGGTGGGACATAGGCCTCTCATCTTCAAGTAATCCCATGAAAATATATCCATGTATTATTATAATAGGGCGGTGTACAAGGCTACTTTTTCTCAAGAGAATGCTACCCCTAAGGAGATTTATTCGACCTTACCAAGACTTTTCACAATATTCGCAGCCTTAGTGGTAGGTGAAATATTCGCCATGCTACCTTCCTCAAATGCATCAGGCGTGGGGATGGGATTTTTGAACCAATATACTTTTCCTAATGGTATGAAATATTTGGTTTCAATGGCATAGAAATCATGGATTGGTGTGTTGCTAGGAATTAATGTTTTTTCTGGTAGAAAAAATGAACGATGGTGCATGGCATCCCATGGAAATTTAAGTTCTTTCATGGCCTCCAAAATATCTTCGTCAGAGTGAAAGGGGATATCTAAGGGGGAGTTCGTTTGTGCAAGGTCATGAGGAGGGAATTCAAGCCTAACGACGCTAGTCGAGAAACAAGAATGTAATTCAGTGGTTGATGTTGTAGAACCAGATGAAGTTTACAAAATGTAGATAGGGGGGTTCTTCCTCGTCGATGATACTACTACTAGTATGGTATTTTTATCGTTCTCAATACCAAAAAATAATGAGAAGACAACATGAATCATGGTTCCCATGGATGATGAGATGAATCATATGTGATGTTGTGTATCATTGGCATTAAGTGCGGAATAATTTTAGTGATGGTTGGTTTGTACTGGATGAGGGGTGGTTAATGTGACCTTGTTGTTGTACAAGGGGTGAATGAATCCTCCTCTGTAAGGAAACTGGTGTTGAATCTTAAGATGTCGAAATGTTTGTAACATATGGCATGATTCTATACCGTGAGAGTGACTGGTGAAAATTTTGCACACAGGTCATCTACTTACTGAGGAAATGGTACGCAAGCCAGTATTTCTTATGGCATAAGACATTGATGCTTGGTTGGGGTCATGAGATGGTGCATTTCTGCATTTTTTCCATCTCTAGGTCTTAGTCTTAGCATGATGTGGCTTCCTTGGGTGTTTTATTTTTAACATTGGTCTTGTTTCTCGTGATCGTGGAATATATTAAAATTCTTCGTATGATGAAATTAGTAGCATATGAAACAATAGAAGCAAGTGATTTTCTCTTGATTGGAGAGATGTATTTCGGGGCTAGGGGTTACTATGTAGAAAATATTAGGTAACCTGGTCAATTCTTGACATTCATTGACCAAGTGGTTGGGTTTATCACATAGGGAACATGGGAGGTTAAGTTTGGACCCTGTCTTATTGGGGTGTTTGGTCCTCCTCCCATATCTAGGCTCGTGATGGTGAATAGAGGGTGAAGGGATTTACACTAGATTTATCTCTTTGAAAACACACAAAATTGACCTAGACTCTTCATTCACATGGGTTGTGGTATTGTCCGAAGATATTGAGTATGAAATGACTAAGTAAAATTTTTCAACCATGAACTGATGCATGAAATCTAACATAGAGCATAATCGAGGGAGGTGAGGACAACGACACACATGATGGTTACTTCTAAAGATATGACATGTGTGTCATATGTGTCTGGATAAGTTTCTTTAGGCAATGTGGGTGATTGGGTACCACCAATTAAATTCCCTTAAATAAGGGCATTGGGTGATCAACTAATCAGGTTCATCGCACAATGCGCAGACCAGAACCTGATTTGTATCCTCATATTTCCTATTTGGTTCGGCATGTTGGGTATGAGCATGATGCTAGTTCTTCTCATATGTATAAGATGGTTTTGGATCTGTCCTACCCTATTAGAATTGGTATTATGGATGTATCCTAGGAATTGGATTGCATCAATGTGTCTAACACATATCTATATCGAAGGATTTCAGTGAAATGATGGGTATAATGCATGTACTCTTCACATACGGTGCATGCATAGTTGGTGTGTAATGCCTTACTTTGGATGTTTTTGACTTTTTCTCTTTTTTCAGAGTTGGTTTGACAGTTATTCTTTTAGCTTGTAGAATATTTTTTAACTTGTCTAACTCAAGGAAAATGTAGGATGGCCAACCACATTACACAATGCACAAAGTGGAGATGTCCTAGGGACTCTGGGAGTGTCCACCTTCTTCCCTTTTTTATTTTCCCTTTTGGTAGTGCTCGCTAGTGTTGCTATGGGGGTTTCCTGAGTTATGATGGCCTCCATAGAGGTGATAGGGATGATAACTATAGAGGTGATACCTGGTTTTCCTGACATGGTTGGTGGGGAAAAATACTAGACCGGAATCGCAAGAGCCATGTTTGGTAATGTAAGGGTTTCCATGACCTGGTGCGATATAAAACCATGCAGGGGATGCAAGAAGGGGGTTTTGGTGATAGCGCATGGAAGAAATGTTGATTCAGTGGTGACGAAATTGGGGTATTGGTCTCAAGTTCCTGACTCGGTTTGGTGTTTGATGAACTCCTCATGCACGCCACAACTCCTCTAGGTATTAGAGATTCTAATGATAACACGGGAGGTTCTTCAGGCCCGTTCTGGGGAGAGTGGCTAGTTTAAATTGTCTAAGAGAAAAATATGTGTATGTGGTGACCAACTCTACATAAGAATCTACGTATGGTAGCACACCATCAAGGGCGGTTACAGGTTTCTTCTCATAATATGTGATTTGGTCTATAATAACAACTTTCCAGTAATGGGGGAACATAATTAATATGAACACAAAGGATGGTACCGTAGTAATTGCGTATATGTAAATCTCTACAAGAAGGATATTATATTCTAGTTGTGCATCCAAGACTTCAATGTCAATGAGCACAATCTTTCCAGTGAGATGTACAGGTACATGTTGAAAAAAACATATGGAGGAGGATGGGAGCCCATCATATGCACTGTGAAATATATCAGATGGTTTCAGTTTCAGTGAACCTAACTTCTGCGAAATAATTTTTAACATGATACATGTTGATGCTCCTTCATGCACGATGCAATGATGAATGGTGATGTTCTAGATTGAAATCGATATTTGAAAGGTGACTAGAGAAGGGAGTCATGGGATTGCTTTATCTAGATAAAAAAACATTAAGTGAGAATCAGAAGGGTCGATTGAACCTAATGCAGAAAGTAAGGCTTTCTCTTGGGCTAGGAAGGATTGCATGACTTCTAATGTTAACATAGTTGAGGGGGATTGAGCCAAGTCACCCACTATGATATAGAGCCTTTTTTTTATTATTCCATGTGTGCCTTATGGGAAATTTTACCATTTTTGGCATAGGTTCAATAGGTATCCTAGAAATGGTCAATGGCACCATGGGTACACTTTTGCTTGAGGCTGCTAGATTGGTGTATGGGGGTGCTTCATAATTTCTATTTCGCATTTGCAGGAAAATGTCTTCTCCTCCCATGTAAATATCACAGTGCGAATTATTTTGAGTGTTCCCTTTGGAATTAGTTTGCTAGGGTGGTTGATGTTGTTGAGTATTAACCATTCCTTGATGGGGAAAAGGTTATTGCATTACTGCAGGTTGTTGGTTCTGCGCTCCTTGTCCCCTATTTCCCTAGAGTCTCTCCAACTCAGGGAGCTTGAGATAGTGGTGGGTGTAATGACCATACTCTCCACATATGGCACAAGAATGATTAGTCCTTAGACTGGTCATCTTTTTCTTCCTTTGAGAATTATAGGTTGTTCTTGGTTCTGATTTCGGTTGAGGTTGGCCCAATTCTGTGTTCGCGGGGGGCACTAATGATTATTTCCCCCCTATCCAGGGTCTCCCTTTGGTCTGCTCTTTCATTTTTTCCTAGAAACGTTCAAATGATTATTATTATCCTCCTAGTCATATGATGGTTGTTATTGAGCTTGGGAAGGTTGTACTAAATTAACCCCTGTGTTATTTTGTGCTAGAGGTATATTTTTTTATTGTGCGGGGAAAGGAGAGTATTAGTTTCACTGTCCCTGATTGGTGTACGCATTTTGGGACTACTCTCTTACGTCGGTGTTCCTATATGAGTATTGATTTACTTGAGAGGGGGGTATAGTCCTCCTTGTGGGGGATGATATTGGTTGACCATATTAGTCACATTTTTCAATGGTGCAAGCTAACTAGGGTAGTATCCTAGGTGCGATACATTTTGAGTAGTATTGAATGTTTGACTAGCAGAAGAATACGCAAGATACTAGTAGTTGTTGTTAGTTTGAGCTTGGGTTAAGGACCCTATCAAGCCATCAACAATATTTGATGCACTTGGTATCTCTCTATAGGTTTTTAGATGTGAGGAGTTTCAAAGGATATAATAGATATATCTAAAATGGGTGTATAGGAGCTCTAGTTGTGGATTTACTAATGGCTTATTCCTCATTACGCGGGGATTGCATGGCCACTTATTTTGAAATTTTTGTTGTGAGTGATATCAAAAACAATTTTAGTAGAACTCTATCATCTAAATTAGCTTTTCAGAAGCTACAACATTTTTTCCATTCATAGATATGGTTTGATATGTGGATGGCGGATGTATGTATGAAATGGGTGAGTATTTCCATTCCAGATTCATGACGAATCGGGAGCTAGAAGAAAGTGAGAAATTTTTTCATGAGGGCCCTAAAGGTTCCATGTGACGTAGAAGGCTGGTCAACATACCAATTTTCTTCAGGCCCTGTATGGGTGCATTGAAATAGTCATGATCGAATGGTATCATCTATAAATACTATTCGAAGAACACCACAAGTGAAATGTCATGACATGGTTTCCTGGGTTTTCCACTTTCTTTCCTTCGAATTTTGGAGTGTATTAAGGGAGCTTAGTTGACATAGTTGGCCAATCAAGGCCATGTGCTTTTGGGTCATTCATTAGCTTACTTAGATCTGGTAGATTAAAATATGCTAAGAAAGGTATTTACGAGTTATCCTCCATCACGAAATGATTTTGGACAACTATATGCAAAGGGTTCCTCTCTTTGGAGGAAGGAGGAAGACTACCTTGGTGGGTTATCCTTGGGCTATGAAAAGGAGTGGTATGTGGGATCCCCAAAGGGGTAGATATGGGTGATCCTTGTGGGGTCATGAAAGGTATAGATTTTCAGGGAGCGGTCCCGAGAAAATTTTCCTCAATAAAGGAAGATCCTAGAATTTTGGTTGTGTCTCATACTCTGCACCTAAATGGAAGGAGGCTTGGCACACCTCTCGGTAATGGGGGGAGGTCTAAGGAATTCCTAGATTTACGGCGTTCCTTGGGGTCCACTATGGTTTTGATTGGCATGAATTAATTTGTAACTTTGAAGTAAAGAATATTTTTGTCAATGCAATATAACCACAAAGATAAAAGAAAGTGAAAATGGAAAGGTAATTTTCCTTTAGATTAAGCTATGTGATCGATGAAGCAAAAAAAATAATATATATATATGTGTGTGTGTGTGTGTGTTTTGTTTGCATATGAAACAAGTCTTATGTATAACTAATCGCCCTTATCACTCTCAAAGTAACTAGGCCTTGTAGAGATATATTCGGAAGGGTACCAGAGCCAATGTCCCGAAATAACTGGCGACGCCTTCCAATAGTCGAAGAATCAACCAAGGTAATGGAAATGGGGATCGAGTGTTGCCTGCACCATCACCTATAGGGAAAGGACGCCCTAGATTTTTGCCACTAAAGTACGTTCATCCCACATGAGAATTTAAGTCTTTATCTTCTTGGTAATCATTTACCAATACCGAGCACTAGATGGTTCGAATAGCCGCAAAGAGTACCCCACACACTAGACCTAAGACGAGCCCCCTCCGAATCAGGTATATTTTATGCTCGGGTAATACTTTTACGTGGGATGATCAAATTATTTTAAGCTACCTAAACAATGAACTTATATGTTTCAAAATTTAACATGACCATGGCATCTTATGGGATGCGTACCCCCAATGGTCTTATCCCAAATCATTACTTATTTTGTGGCCCCTGTGGGGAGAATTTAGTGGGTTCAAGTTATGATTGTTTTTGGTTGTCTTAATTTTCCTTAGGGTGTGAAATAGTAAGAAAATGTAAGCTAAGAACAAAAGCCCCAAGAAATCGATGCCTTTTAAGGCAAAGCTTACCAATGCTTAATGTGTGATGAAGTGAACAAACAAAAAGTGGGATAAGATGCAGATATGTGATGATCCATTACTATATCCCTATGATTACACTATGTGTTTTGATTGTTACTTGTATGTAATAGAAATTATTTGCGGATAACGGGCCTCTTAAAAATATCCTACTTAGACTATGTGGAACTAAATGGAGATGGGGAACTCAAATTATTTGAGAAATCATTCATATGCAAGCCCAAGTTTACTTTATTTCTTTACTAACATTTGACCCTAGTCCCAAGACTAATGAAAATGAAAACCAAAAATAGTGTATTTAGTTGTAATATTTGTGGATGATAGGCCACTTAATCCTTCACTAATTAAACTATGTGATGTGCATAAACTTAAAAAAAAATATTTTTGAATAATATGTGTGGAATTTGGACACTTATTCTTCTCCCTAATTATGCTATGTGTGGTTTTTGCAAAAAAAAAAAAAAAAAAAAAAAACTCTAATTTCTCTACTAATTATGATTAGCACAACAACTACTCAAACTAAAAAATAGAACATCATAGTGCAGTGGTGAAGGAAATTCACTGGAGGTTGTCAATCACCTAAAAAAAGTAAAAATTAGAAGGCTTTTTTGGATTTTAGGAACACAACGCGTATAATTCCCACCGAGACGCGAGGCGATACGTCTATCATAGAAAAAAGAGCGAGATTGAGAAAATAGAGAAAATTTTGGCTTTCTGAAGCTCAGAACAGGTCCAACCGGTCCTGAAAAAATTACAAGAGAGGTCCTGAATGCCTTGTAGCTTGTTATGCAGAGAGGAGGTCCTACAAAACAACTGTTAAACCAAGAAAATGAAACTAGTGGAGTCACCAATTATGTGTTACTATTTTGGGGGAAATGGAGTACCAAATAACACCTCCTTAACAGTTGGTTGTTCCCTACAAAGGATCACATAGATAGTTGGTGTTGTTAGTGGAGAGAATTAAACAAAGTAAAGAAAAAATAATAGTGGAAGTAATTCATGTAACAACATAAGCTTAAACAAAAATAAACAAACAAGACAATACACTCAATGGAGAAAACAAGACAATATATCAATGGAGAAAAAATCCCTTTATTGACTACTAGTGGTAGAAAAATACAATAGAATGCTAAAAAACTTGAAGAAAATCCTTTAAGCTATGGAACTCAAATATCATTAGCAAGGAGGCCCCTTTCCTTGGCGTCTTTTCAAGCTTCTCCTTTGTCTCAAAATAAGTGTGAAGAATCTCCAATGGTGAACTCCTCTTCTCTCACTAGGATGTTGGATTGCTTAAAAGAAATATGGCCAACATGCTATTTCTCACTTCCCTTGCTTCAACAGTGAAATGTGGTGTTGCTTTGATAGAAATTTGGCCACCATAACAGTGCCTCATACTTTTTTCTTCCCATGGCTTATTTATAAAGAAATTTTTGAACTCCTTTTCCCTCTCTTGGCCCAAGAGTGATAGTGACCCAAGAGTAGGACAAGAGATTCTTTTGAGGGTTGCATATATTTAGGGTGATCTCAAGTCGGTTATCCTTGACTGGCCTTGACAGAGAATGAACTCCCAGAGTGTGGCAAGTGGTCCCAAATAGTGACATTTCACCATCATCAGGACCACATGGCTATCGAAGAAAAAGGAGTGTGGTCTGCACAAAATCCATTTGCTTCTAGTGCACGGTGAAAAATTTCTCACATAACATTAGGAAAATTTAAATTTTTTTCGTTCCATGATGTTCTTCTGAAAAAGCTTCATCTATACCTTTTTCTCGAAATTTTCTAATGTCTCTTGCAGTGTATGATTTTTTGGTGTTAACACAACTGGAAGATATACTTGAACAAGGATACTTTAGGCGAAGTGTATCTCCATGGGGCACACCAGTGTTGTTCATGAATAAGAATGATGGCACTCTTAGAATGTGCATTGACTACAGGCAGCTGAAAAAAAGTGTCCATCAAGAACAGGTACCCATTACCAAGGATTGATGACTTTTTTTATGAGCTAAAGGGAGCAACAATTCTCTCTAAGATCGACTTGAGATCGAGATATCATCAGGTACACATCAAAGAAGAGGATATCTACACAACCATATTCAGGACCAGGTATGGGAATTATGAGTTTTTTGTAGTTCCATTCAGCCTGACTAATGGCCCATCTACATTTATGTGTTTGATGTCCAATGTGTTGTGTCCTTATTTGGAAAAGTTTGTGATAGTGTTTCTTGATGAAATATTCGTGTATTATAAAAATAAGGAAGATCATACTTAGCATTTGGAAGTAGTGTTGAGGTTGTTAAGAGAGCATCAGTTGTATGCTAAGCTCAGAAAATGAAGTTTCTTCTAGACTGAGGTACACTACTTGGGACATGTTGTCTCCATGGATGGAATTAGAGTAGATCCACAGAAGATAAGGGCCATAACGGAGTGGGTAGATCCTATTATCATTTTTTAATTTATGAAATTTTGAGAATAAACACAAAGGACAACATTAAAACCAATTTGGAATCTGGGATCTAGCCCTGCCAGCTTTAGAGAGAGATCTCTCTATAAAATTTAGTTATGTTTTGAGTGAATTTTAGGCTAGTTATTATTGTGATCGATTGTTTGTTTGATTTGGATTGTTTGGTTGATGAAATTGCTATAATTCCATTGGGATATGGAGTCTTAAAATTAACTAGATCTACATCAATTTTTGAAGGAGTCTCATAGAGCAAGCTAGGTTGCACTAACTGGATGTTTAAGGATTTTAAATGAATTATGAAAATGGAAGAAATGTAGAATTCAGTAGAAATTAAGGATTAGTGAATTATTCCTTAATTTGAGCTCAACAGAAAACATGTAAATTACAAACAGCCAGAATAGGGTGCTCTTAATAACATATCCTATTCCTCACAATTTTTATTATGTAATTAAGCTTTTTAGAAATACAAATAAAGGAAAAAAAATCAATAATACATTAACAGAATAAAAGCATCACCAGTAGATGCACCACATGAATCTTGTGAGGAATGTCCTTGTTTTATTCATGCTTCCAGCAACTAGAAAATTACAATGCTTAGCAGAAATTATACTCAATAGTCAACCCCTAATACTTCAAACAACAAATTATTTATACTAATTACAAAAATTATTTACAGAATCGTTGTCTCAACCGACAGTGTATTATGGGCTTGATATCAAACAATAAAATCGAACTGTTACAAAATAATAGGCAAGGTGTACAATGATCTAGATTGCTGACACTATTTTGGAGGAAGAAATTGCTGAATAGAACTATTCCTAGGCTAGATTGGCTGATGTGTTGGCCTATTCTAATTGCCTCTGAATTACTACTCAATCCTGTAACTCACAGTGTTTATCCCATCAATATTCATCTGGGATGGTCAACTTAATTACCTTTCGGTAAATCTCATCAACTTCTGTGTATCTAGAAAAAGTAGGTTTTACAACAAAAACATGATTTACTTCATGCTGGATGAAGAAATCATTACTCATAGATTTTAAAAATGATTTTCCTATCATGCTACCTTTGATGCTTGCAAATTTGGAGTTGTCCCTAGAAATTTCTTTTAGTTTTCTGACATAATATTCATAAGCAATTAACTTATCATTAATTAAAAATAAATAAGGTAGACCCTTCTGTGTTAAAGGATCAATTTAGGAAAATAATCTGTTAAATTCTATCTCCAAATTGTGACATTTCTCTTCTAGCTGAACAACTAGATTCTTCTTGGTAAGAATCATATTCACTTCCATAATAGTCTTTGTCCTGTCATATACTCCAAAATCATAAAGTTACTATTTGTTATTAGAGTTTAGGAACTTGATAATGTTTGTTGAAGCTGTAGGCATTTCTCCCAACTCTTGTTTGATCTCTATTATAGCATCTGTTGCTTTTTTTATTAACTCTTTCTGCTCAAATATAATCTAGATGCAAGGCCAGATTTCAACAATGGAGTTCATGATGTCTTCCCTGATTTCTATCCTATTGCTGACTCTCTTTCTGACTTCTGCAATATTTCAATTAGTTTATGAGCTCTCTGTAATTTTGCTAAGTGATAAGCCTAACTCCTTATCTTATGGTCCTGTAACACTTTAACCTGGTCCTGCAGTTTCTTAATTTCTTCTCTCTGAATGGATAGATTTTCTACTGCCTCAGTCAACTATTCAGCACCATCTACTGTCTCTGTAGTAGGTGGAGTAGAAGTTGTAGCTATAGGAATTTCTATAAGAGGTACAACATGTAATGGAATCATAAACAGTTTTGGAGTCTGGTCCTTTTCTTTGATCAATTCTCCATCTCACTCTCCATCTGCCTAATTTGTGCATTTTTCTACATGAAGATTTTCATCATATCAGTCTTCTGGATCTCTCTCTCCTCAATATATTTTGTAAGAGGATCTTCAGTGGATGAAAACTTCAACTATTTTCTCAATGTTGTTATGTCAACATTATTATTCTTTCTTATCTCCTCTACAACATTCATGTTTGAAGGGTCACATCCCTTCTTGACCACTATATTTTCCAAGTATTTAATTCTTGTACCCTTAGCAAGAGAAGAAATCTTCTTCATTTTCAACTGTGACTCGATATTGGACAAGGAAACCTGCAATTTGGTAAGATTCATGGTATTATTAGTCATAGTTGAAGAAATCATTTCACCTTTCTGCTTATGCATCTCCATTTTATCAATGGGATGAATATATTTTATGTTGAATTCAAATGGTGTCTTCTTGTAGTTGGATGTTAACTTTGGCCATGGAATTTGGGCCTCAAGGAAGGCCATATGCATCTTAACCTTCTCTGAATAAAATACTAACAACAACCTACTTTGACATTTGGAAGTCTACTTCTAGAATTGGGCATAGGTGTTATTCTTAAGAATTTCATTCTTAATATTTATCTCCCTGAACCTGTAAAATAATGTCTTTTCCTTCTCACCTTGGACAACCTTAGTTGTTTGAATAGCTTCCTTCTTGTCATGAGATATTGAACAAGTTCTAGGAGAAGCATTGGATTGGCCTCCTACTTGAGTGGAGAAAGGTGTTTCTTTAATGACCATATAAACTTCTTTCTCCGAGCTTTGATCTATGTCAACCTTAGGATTAAGCATTTTCCTCCTATTGTACATTATCTTAAATTCTTTTCCAGCACTATGAGACACTGAAGGTGACTCTTCTTCTATTTGCCTCTTCACTGCTTTTTCCTGTGGGATAGGAGTCTGTGATGTTGATGTTGATACCAGCTGCTCCTTAGCCTCTTGCAATGTGTTTTCAACCCATACTGAATGGTTCATGTATCTTTCTATATCAACCCTCTTGATATGAATGTATGGAGTGGTCTTTTTTTCTACTCTCAGTTTTGAAATAATTCCAAGAGGATCATATAACCGAGTGAAACTCAAGTTGAAATTCATCTCTTTCAAAATCATGTCTGCCTCCTCCCCTGTTGATCTACTATTACAATTAAAGGATCAAATCTGTGTCTTCATCTTTAATTAGAACTTCTTCTTGGCTGATACAAAGTGAATCTCATCTGCATTTATCATTTTTCGGATATACTCAAGAGAAAAAATCCTCATGGGGAAGAATTTTGGGATCTTATAGGGTGCAAGATCACATCCATAGACTCTAATCTCAATGTAATTTTGGTACAGGTACCAAACTCCTCTTTTGATTTGATCTTTAAAATTAAGTATCCTCTTCATGTCCTCACTTATCCTATGTTTTGTTTTACATCTTAGGATACTCATAGCTGGATGAACAAATTGTTCAATGAACCATTTGTAAGAGTATTCCTTATGTTCTTTCATTACCAAAGATGTAAAAAATATTACTGATTGTTTTTTTCCTTCCTCATCAAGCTTCTGCATAGAAAATTTGAATTTATCTCCCTAATAATACACAAACATATATACCAAAATAGAAGAGTATTTAAACACTTCTTCAGTCTCAAATTTGAGAAATTGATCATGGATGTTGTCTGCCAAGAATTGGCTGAAATTGAAAATGATTGATGGTTGGTTGTCTATGGAAAAGATAGAAAGGAAGCCTAAAATGGGTTCATATACCCACTGATCAGAATAATAGCTAAGGATGTATGAAATTACTTTTATTATCTGTTTGGCTTGATTAGGGAAGATGGAGGAAGGGTATGTATGGTTTTTCTTTCGGAATTGAGTGTTTTCAGGTATAAATATGTCAAATATTTTAGCTCTTTTAGAAAAATCGAGCTTTTGGTACAATTCATTAAGGGCTTGTATGGAGAAAGGATTTTTGTTTTCCACAAAGGGAGCTTGCATCATTTGATCAATTGACCGTGCAGTGATGCTAAAAATAATTTCACCAGTAGGGGCAATGATAGCTCTTTGATTAGGAATGTAACAGGCTTGGCACTTTCTGATGAATTCAGGGAAATAGAAGGTGTGAGGGAAGATATAGTGTCGAATATTGGACTCTCAGAGTTCAATATCATATGATTTATCAATGAATTTGTCTTCTAACCAGCAATACATTTCAAATAACTCAAATTCACAATATGTTTCATTTATTTTATAATCCCTATCTGCTAAAGGAACATGATCTAATTCTATGGGAGGGTGGACCAATGGATTGAAAGGTTACTCCTGGTAATTCTTTTTAGGAGGCTTAATTGATTAATTATGAACAACTGCGACTGGAATTAGGATGAACAGGGTTACCGGGATCACACAACAACTGTGTGGTTGGTTGAAGAATAAAAGGTAAGTTGTTGTCGCTTGGTTGAAGATATATTAGTTGATAAATACTGGCTCACTGTAAACCTATAAAACAATTAGATTTGCAAAGAAAATATCACAATAAAGGTTGAAAAGGATGAAATTGCAGGGTTTATATAACAAAAGTTTGTTTCCATTGTAAATGGCGCGGGTCCATTAAATTAACGGTCATCAAGATTTAATTAAATGGTTAATGGATAAAAGACCATGGGAACTGATTTTATTGGTAACAGATTATCAACATGGCACAACATTAATAGAGTGGGTAATGGGTAGGGACGGTGGTATTTAAAACGAGGGGGAAGGTGGTTTGGAGGGGGGCGGGGTAGTAGGCAGTAGTGGTTTAGGCTAGGGGGTGCAAAGAGGGGAGGGGAGGCCACATGGTACTGGGTTCGGGCGGAGAAACTGCTTATTTAAGAAATCCCCCCCCCCCCTCCCCTTCCCCCCCTCTGCGGATGTAAATATAGGATGGAGAGGGGGTGCTAAAGGCTAACGAGGGTTGTTGATCAGAGAGTAGGTAGATCAGATGGCAGATAACTACGAGGTATTTAACACATGTGACAAGACATTTTTGTCGTGGAGCAAATTTTTCTTTAGGGTCAAAAACATAGGATAAGACCTTGCATAAATCAAATGTATCATTTTATGTGCTCGATACATAATGAATCTAAAATAGCTAGGATAAAGCAAATTTTTGAAATATACCCCTTTATGTGCTTTTTGCATAATGAAATTTAAACTTAGGGTATGGAATTTTTAGTCATTTTTCAAAGCCAAAACACTTCTACCTACACTTTCACACTTAAATTATTTTTGCTAAACTAACATTTTTTTTTCTGCTAGGGGTGCATTTAGAATAACAAACCCATGTCATTTTTTTTATGAAAAATCTATTATATCCTATCCCTTATTTCTCTTATTGATTCAAATTAAACAGTCGAATCAATTTCATTTTCTACCTTACTATTGATTTTCCAAGATTACATTATTTTTAAAATCTTTATTCTCTATCCTAATTCGTAAAAATTCAAAATTGTTCAACAATGATTAAGATGTGTGGTGTAAAAATAAAAAAAATAGTCATTGTGGCATTTAAAACAAGCTGCACACAATCTTATTTCATTTGACATAAGGAAAACTATCTATCAGTAATGGCATTTGAATTTGCAGCACTTTCAGTGTTATTTTTTTTGTGGGGTTCTAATTTTTCCTTTTATTCTTTTCAAAGTTTTCTTTATTTTTCTTCTTTTTCTCTTTATTCATTTTTTTTAGATGTACCCTCTTTTCATTTTTATTTTATGTATTTTTTTTTGGAAATCATTTGCATATTGAAAATTATTTACAGTATAAGAATACTAAGATAAAATACTCAATCACCTTGAGATCCTATAAATTATAGGACCGTAATAGTGGCTATGGCTGGGGATGACACTTCTCCAAGTAAATTGCCAAGAAAATTTGATCAGTAGCCTTGAGTGTGCCATTTCAGCAACGTATGCACCTAATTTCTTTTGTTGTTGGAGTAAATATGGCATCCTATCAATCAAAATCTTAGGGCCTTCTCTACAGGCTTCAAATTCTGTTAATAGGTTACCCAATCCTAATAATAAATACAATGATATTTACAATGATTTCATGTAAGAAAAATCTCTATTCCTAAGGAAATTAATGCTTCAGCATTTATCCATTTACAGGCCCACCAAGCATTTGTCTTCCATCTAGACCTTTAAGAAAGAATGCATTATGTCCTATGAAAGAAAAAATGTTGTAAGGTCCTTTCCAAAGATTGTCAAAGTTCCCATGTTTTCCTTTGTCCTCTCTTCGGGAATCCAACTTCAAAACTCTGTCACCCAAATTGAAATCATCAGCGTTAGTTCTTTTGTCAAAAATCTTTTTGACATTTTCTTGGATGACCTGTGTTTTATTGTAGACCTTTTTTCTGGATTGTTGAAACTAAATATTCTGGTTAATCCTCCTCTGAGTGTCATTTGGCTCAATATGCAATTCCTGAATCATATTCATAATTGGAACTCCAAAAGATTATGTAAAAAAAAAAATCCATCCCATACACCAATTGATATGGTGACATTCCAATTGACTTCTTTGTAGTAAGTCTTTCAACCCAAATTGCATTAATTAACTTGTTGTGCCATGACTTTTTGTTGTCCTCCAACAACTTTTTTATGATGTTGACCAAAATCGTTTTTGAGGATTCAGCTAACCCATTAACTTGAGGATAATAAGTAGTCAAATGGGCCAAAGTAATATGGTATTTACTGTAGAAATCTATCATTTTATTGGATTTAAAGGCTACAACATTACCAGTAATGAGTTTTTTTGGAAAACCAAATCTAGAGAGGATATTGGTTTCCAGAAAATTAATGATAACAACATCAGTCGCTAATCTGGAAGGTGTGGCTCTAATCCATTTAGTAAAGTAACCAGTGGTTGTGAGAATCCACTTATGTTCGAAAGAGGATGGAGGATGGATTTCACCAATGACATCCAATCCCCATTGTTGGAAAGGACTTTCAAAAGATATGGGTTTTAAAGGTAGAGGCAATTTTTTTCTTTTCCCTCAAATATTTTGCATTTGTGGCAGGATGTTACTTTATTATGGACATGAGGGAAAAGGTTAGGCTAGTAGAAACCAGATCTAAGGATCTTGTTAGTAGTGGTTCTCCAGTATAGATTTCCACTGCAATCACCTTCATGGAATTCTTTCATGGTTCTTTCGGCAGCATATTTCAATAGACACTTTAGTAAAATACCACCAACATCTTTCCAATATAAAATTTTATCTATGATGCAAAACTTGATTGCTTTTAAATTTAGAAATCTAGCCTTTGTTTTTGTTAAACCAGGAGGAGCATTTAAATTGAATAAAACAAATATGAGGTCTGCATACCAGGGTGAGGTCAGAAAATCCTCATCAATTTGTGGAGTCGCCTGGTCCTCTTGATCATCTAATGTGGCAACAAAGTTGATATCCAATGCATGAAATTTGGATTCAGCCATCAATTTGGCTAGTCCTTGTCCTTTGATAAGCTTAGTAGGTTTGATTTCTAAGTCATACTCAAGAATGATAGCAATCCATTTACCTATTTTCTCATCTGGTCCATTCAGACTTAAAATATCCTTGACGACTGACTTTGGTACATAATAAATTATATGGGAATGTAGGATATACATTGTGAAATCTTTGATTTCTTTTATTAATGCAAAGGCTTGTTTTTCCATTATGTTATATTTAAATGTTGCATCCCTTAAGGCCTTACTAAAGAATGCAATGAGCTTCTCAAATCCTTCATTGTTTTTCTGTAATAAAACTTCTGCAAAAATATGTTTAGATGAAAAAGAACAGATTATAAAATCTTTAGTGAAGTCTGGAATCATCAAGACTGGTGCTTTTGTCAGTGCTTGTTTAACTTTATCAAATGATTTCCTAGCTTCAATGTTCCATCTTATTTTTGAATATTTTTTTAGCATATTTTTTATATTTTTGAGAAGTTCTGCAAGGTTGGGAATGAATCTTCTTAGGAAATTTATCTTACCAATAAATGATTGAATCTCCTTAATGTTTCTAGGATGAAAGATTTTCAATATGGCTTCAATTCTACTGGGATCAATCCTAATACCATCTTTAGAAATAATATGACCTAGAAGTTTTCCTTTTTCAAGGGAAACAAGTGTTTTCTTAGGATTTAATGAAATTCCAAACCTTCTACATTTTTCAAACACTCTTCTTAGATGTAACAAAAATTCCTCATCAGTTTTTGAATAAACAATAATATTATCTACATAGATCATGATAAACCTGCCAATTTCATCAGCAAAGGCAATATATATTGCTCTTTGAAATGTGGCTCCAACATTCATTAATCCAAAGGGCATCTTCACATACATGCAAGTACCCATGGAGTAGTAAAAGTTGTTTTATCTTGATCATCAAGATGAACTAAGACTTGGTTGTAGCCTGAGAAAACATCTAATAAAGAGATCCTACTAGATCAAACTACCTTCTAAAATATGTGATCCATTTTTGGAAAAGGGTAGTTGTCTTTTAGGGAGAACTTATTAATATTTCTGAAATCTATGCATAACCTGATCTCTCTTGTTTTCTTCCTAGTTGGGAATATGTTAGACACCCATTTAGAGTACCTAAGAGGAACTATTATTTTAGCATCATACATATTTTTAATTTCTTTCTTAATCAGAGGCATCAGAAATGGATTTATTCTTCAATTTTTTTTCTTAAATGGTTTTTGATCTTATTTAATTGAGATTTTATGTTGTATAATACTGGTATCGTATGCTTCGAGGTATTCATAACTCTAGGCAAAGACATCAATGAATTATTTCAATAAAGAATCTTTTTTTTTTCAATAGTTGGGAGTGATTTGGATAGTTTTATCATTTTAGGATATTTTTCACTTCCTATATTACACTCTTCTACATCTGCCCCTGTAGGCTCAATGTTAGGCTTCTTAGCTACATCATTGAAATCAAATAATTCTTCTAATGTCACCAAACCTCTAGGTAAAACATTATCCTTTAACTGAAGTATTTCTAACTCTTCTTTCTCTGGATCTATTTCAAGAAATTATAATTTATTTACAACTTTATCTACATAAATATTTACATCTAAATTATCTAACTGATTTTATAAATTAGAATGTAAAACTATTTGATATTCTAATTCACACTCTAAATGTATACTATTTTCTTCATATTCATCGTTAGACTGCAGAAAGTTTTCAATTTGTTTGTCATTTCCAAACATTTTCCAATACCTCATGTTATCTGGTACAGCTGGTTGATGTTCTATTTCCACTTTATATTATCTATTGGGGTGAGGCATTTTACATGTGCTGGCTGAAAAAACCATACCATTGGCAAGGATGTTCTAATTTCTCAGAATTGCAACAAGATCATATTGCACAAAACATTCTAGAAAGTCAGGCACATCATTTCTGTATGCTCTCAATCTAGGATGCTTTGCAGACTATTCTCCTTTAATTTGTTTTATGATTAATTCAGAATCTCCATGAATGGAAATTCTATTAGTACCCAATTTTTTCAACAATTGCAATCATAATAGAAGTGCTTTATACTCCATTATATTATTGGTACATTGAAATTTGAGCTTATATGAATGAATTGTAGTAGGATTCTTTCCTGTGTTTGAAACCCACACTCCTGCTCTAGAACCCTCTCTACTGCAAGATCCATCAAAAATCATGTTCCAAAGAGTTTCGAGCTCAGTGTTTTGTTCCATTATTTGTGTTTGGTTCACATCTATTTCACAAATATCATTTTTTGCAGTGGTAACCTGAGTATTGATACCTCCATCATTATAGATAATGAAAGAGTCTAAATCTGAATGGGCATTGGACATATTAAAGAGGATAGTTATGTGGTTTATCCTGATACTAAAAATGAATTTCATCAAATTTTCCCTATATAATCTCATTTTTCTGACCAAACATTGGTATGGTAGCAAAGGTCATGTCCATTTGTAGGGTCCCTTGTAATTTTTCTCCCTATGAGCGTGATAACAACATGCCATACTTAGGGGGTATATCTATAACCACTATATCCATTACTATAATTTTAGCTCGGATTTGAGCTAAAGTAACAAATAGATATTTGATGAGACCTAGGCATCTTACTTTGCTGGAATCAAATGAATACAAATATTTGTAGGGTCTAGTAATGTCAAGACCAAGTTTTTCCATAAAATATTTGGGAATTAAATTGTGTGAAGCACCTAAATATAACATAGAATTATGGATAATCTAATCATGGACATTAAGGATAACATAGAATGGAGGAAATCCTCCTTCCTGTGGTTTTCCATCAACTTCTGGCCCAAATAAGAGTTCAGGCTGATCATCATTCAAATTAACAGTGTTAGTGTTTTCCCCTTTGTTTAGAGCCTTCATCACTTGAGATCTGTTTAGATTTTTGTTCATTAACTCTCTTACAGGAATGGGAATTTTTAGTTTTTCTAATTAATTCTCAATATTGAATGATGTTTGAATCTTACTTAAGTTCAGAAAATCATATTTATCAGAAATTTCTTTTGATACGTGTTATTTTTGCTAACTGGTGGTTAGGATATCAATTTGAGTAGTTTTGGAAGTGTTTTAAACTATATTTTTGGTTGGAGTTTCTACTGTCTCTTTGCTAGAACAATCAATAGTTTTCTTGCAGAATTTTCTATGATTTTCTTAACAACAGTATCAGAGGTTTTCTTAGCGGGATTTTCATAATTATTTTTGTTGGTGGTATTTGAAGTTTTCTTAATCCTAAGTTTATATTGCCTATGGACTTCTGTAATAGAATTTTCAAATCCCTGTTTGTAATCGTTTGATTCTTCTAAATCAAGATTAGTTTGGGAAAGTTGACAAATCTCTTGTTATTTTTGAGTGAGAAAAATTGTTTCATCATCATTAATACCCATCAAATTTATTTGGTTATCTTCTACCTCTTCTACAATTTCCCCATCATCATCAACGTAATTATCCTAAAATGGAGGTCTAATTTGTTGATTTGGGCCTATTTGTTCCCTCTGTTTGATTTGGGGAGGATTTCTTCTAACATTTTGATTACGTTTTTGAGGTATAGGCAAGTTTTCTCTATGCGCAACCCTTTCATTTAGACTAATCCTTTCCATCATTTGTTCTATTGTTCTAACTAATGAATCCATTTTGGAATCAGCAGAAGAAGTTGAGTTTTCTTCTTCCATGGTCACTCTTCTTTCAGTTCGTATCCTAGCCCTCTTTGCTAACAAATTGGCTTCTACGCTCATTGCATCCCTTTGCATTTCTTCTAATATTGAGGAATTTCTCTCTCTCAGCTGATAAGACATGTCTACCTCAAAGCCATCTGGGTATTTTATTAAGGCTAGACCTTGTGGTGGTTTAATGTTTGCAGGAATTTCATTGTATACACTATTAAATCTAGTCCAATAATCGTGGACACTTTCCCTAGGTATCCTCCTAATGCTTTCATATTCTGATAGAATATGTAGAGGGTTATTTTTAATTTCCCGTATATTAAGGAATGTATGATGGAACGCAGGGAAGTCATTGATGCTAAAAGGAGTGAAGGCTTTAAACCATTTCCTAACTTATCCAGTGATACTTTGTGCAAATAACCTCATTTCGAAATTTTCCTCATCCACTTCCTGGAGGTCAAAAGGATCATTGATCCTTTATACATGTTCTTAGGAAGTGATAGGTCTAGTTCCATAAAACTATGGAATCAATTTTTAATAGTCCTGTGGCATGTTTGCCTTAGGATCTTGAAGAACAAGTGGAGCATATATGGCTGCCCTTATAGGTAAATGAGGATGAATAATATGTGGATCAATCAAAGGTGGTTGTTGGATGAAAGGTGGAGGTTTGATCAGAGGTGGAGGTTGAATAGAAGCTTGGGGTTTTGGTGAAGGTGAAGGTTGGATTGTGGGTGAATATTTGGGAGAAGATGGGGTTTGAGTTGCTTTAGGAGAAATTACAGGGGTAGTAGTGGAAACTACAGAAGGGGTATGACTAGATGACCTGGGATGAACAAATTGTAATGAGGTATATGAAACTACCAAAGAATTAAGGGTAGAGAGTTCAATAGACTGTTGGACATATGCCTCGTGAATAGAAGGGTCAAGAAATGAAACCAAAAATTGTAATTTATTAAAATATTGAATAATTTGAAGGTCAACATCAAGTTGGGGAGACTTTACTTCAAAAGAATGACGTCTTAATGTAGCTTGGTCTACCACTATTTGATCTACCCAATTGGATAACTTAGTTCTAAACAAACTATGTTCAGAAGGTAAGTCAAATTCAATCTATTTTGGGTAATAAAATCTTTTTGGAAAGAATCTGCTCTATAGGGAGGACTGCTACTGCCTTGGCTTTCTGCTATACTTTTTCTTCTCAACAGTTTTTCAGGATCATCAACAATAACTACAGGCTTTAGATCAGGATGAGATTTAGTGTAAGCTCTTTTGGGATCCATAGTTAAAATCTAAGACACACAGACACTTAATATTTACAAAAATGAAAAAGGAAACAATATCTCAAAATATTCCTACCATACATTTTTTTAACCAGGGTTATGAATTCAAAGAAAATTACAATGTTTTCAATTTTTCACTAGAATGGTTGCCACTATTTTATCGTTCTGCAATTTAAGAGATTGTGAGAATAAACACAGAGGACAACATGAAAACCACTTTGGAAGCTGAGATCCATCCCTTCCAGCTTCAGAGAGAGATCTGTCTGTAAAATTTAGCTATGTTTTTAGTGAATTTTAAGCTAGTTATTACTGTGCTTGATTATTTGTTTGATTTGGATTCTTTGGTTGATTGAATTGATATAATCCACTGGGCTATGCAGTCTTAAAATTAACTAGATCTACATCAATTTTTGAAGGATTCCCATAGGACAATCTAGGCTACACTAATTGGATATTTAAGGATTTTAAATGAATTATGAAAATGGAAGAAATGTAGAATTCAGTAGAAATTAAGGAGCAGAGAAGTATTCCTTAATTTGACCTCAGTAGAAAACATGTAAATTACAAACAACCAGAATAGGGTGCTCTTAATAACATATCCTATTCATCACAATTTATGTTATGTAATTAAGCTTTTCAGAAATACAGAGAAAGGAAAAACAATGAATAACACATTAACAGAAGAAAAACATCACCAGTAGATGCACCACATGAATCATGTGAAGAATGTCCTCGTATTATTGATGCTTCTAGCAACCAAAAAATTACAATGCTTAGCAGAAATTATACTCAACAATCAACCCCTAATACTTCAAACAGTGAAGTATTTATACTAATTATAAAAATGGTTTAAAAAATAATTGTCTCAACCGGAAGTGTATTATTGGTGTGATATCAAACAATAAAATTGAACTGTTACAAAATAATAGGCAAGGTGTACAATGATTTGGAATGTTGGCACTGCTTTTGAGGAAATAGTTTCTGAATAAACCTATCCCTAGGTTGTGCTAGCTAATGTGTTGGCTGATGTGCTGGCCTATGTTGACTGGCCTTGAATTACTGCTCAATCCTGTAAGTCAGATTTTATCCCATCGATATTCATCTGGGATGGTCAACTTAATTACCTTGCAGTAAATCTCATCAACTTCTGTGCATGTATAAAAAGTGGGTTTTACAACAAAAACATGATTTACTTCATGCTGGATGAAGAAATCATTACTCATAGCTTCTAAAAATGATCTGTCGGTCATGCTGCCTTTGATGCTTGAAAATTTTGAGTTGTCCCTGGAAATATCTTTCAGTTTTTTGACATAATATTCATAAGAAATTAAGTTATAATTAATTACAAATAAAGAAGGAATACACTTCTGTGTTAGAGGCTTAATTCTGGAAAATAATTTGTTAACTGCTATATCCAGACTATGACATTCTCTTCTAGTTGAACAACTAGATTCTTATTGGTAAGAATCCTCTACACTTCCATAATAGTCTCGGTCTTGTCATCTACTACCCAATCATCAAGTCATATATGTTCTTAGAGTTTAGGAACTTGATAATGTTTGTTGTAGTTGTAGGAATTTCTCCCAACTCTGGTTGATCTATGTTATAGCATATGCTTATTTTTTGATTAACTCTTTCTTCTCAAAGATAATCTTGATGCAAGGCCAGGTTTGAGAAATGAAGTTCATGATGTCTGTCCAGATGATTTCCTTGGCTTGGGCTAAGGTCTATCCTATTTCTGACTCTCTTTCTGACTTCAGCAATCTTTCAATTAGTTTATCATCTCTCTGTGATTCTGCTAAGTGAGAGGCCTCATTCCTTGTCTTCTGGTCCTGTAACACTTTAACCTGGTCCTGCAATTTCTTAATTTCTTCTGTCTAAATGGACAGATTTTCTACTGCCTTAGTCAACTATTCATCACCATCTGTTGTATGTGTAGTCTGTGGAGTATAATTTGTAGTTGTAGGAATGGCTGTAAAAGGTACAACATCTAATGGAATCATAGAATTTTTTTGCAGTCTGGTCCTTTTCTTTTATAATACTCTCCATCTCAGTCTCCATCTACCTAATTTTTTCATTTTTCTCCATGATGAGTTTCATCATATCAGTATTTTGGGTCTCTGTCTCCTAAATATGTTTGGTAAGAGGATCTTCAGTGGCTGATAGCTTCAACTGTTTTCTAAATGCTGCTATGTTAGCTTTATTCTTCTTGATTATCTACCCTGTAGCCTTCATGTTTGAAGGGTCATATCCCATCTTGAACACTAAATATTCCAAGGATTTAATTATTGTATCCTTAGTAAGAGAATAAATCCTCTCAATTTTCAACTATGACTAGATATTGGACAAGGAAACTTGCAATTTGGAGATATTCATGGTAGTATTAGTCAGAGTTGAAGAAATCATTTCACTTGTCTTCTTATGCATCTCCATTTGATCAATGGGCTGAATATCTTTTATGTCGAATTAAAATGTTGTCTTCTTGTAGTCAGATGCTAACTTTGGCTGTGGAATTTTGGCCTCAAGGAAGGCCATATTCATCATACCCTTCTCTAAATCAAATATTGACAACAACCTGCTTTGAGAGCTGGAAGTCTACTTCCACAATTGGGCATAGATGATGTTCTTAAGAATTTCATTCTTAAGCTTTATCTCCCTAAACCTGTCAAATATTGTCTTTTCCTTCTCACCTTGGACAAACTTAGTTGCTTCAATAGCTTCCTATTGGTCATGAGATATTGAAGAAGTTGTAGGAGAATCAGTGGATTGGCGACCTACTTGGGAGGAGGAAGGTGTTTCTTTAATGACCATAACAACTTCTTTCTCTTAGTTTTTATCTATTTCAACCTTAGTATTCAGCTTTTTCCTCTTCTTGAACATTATCTTAAATTATTTACCAACACTCTCAGTCACTGAAGGTGACTCTTGTTCTATTTACCTGTTCACTTCTTTTTTGTGTGGGACGAGAGTTTGTCATGTTGATGTTGATACCAGCTTCTCCTCAACCTCTTTCAATGTGTTTTCAATCCATACTGACTGGTTCATGTATCTTTCTAACATCAGTTTCTTGATATGAATGTAGGGAGTAGTCTTGTTTTCTACTCTCAAATTTGAAATAATTCCCAGAGGATCATAGGACCAAGTGAAAGTCAAGCTGAAATCCATCTCTTTCAAAATATTATCTGTATCCTCCCCTATTGATCTGCTGTTGCAAATAAAGGATCTAATATGTGTCTCGATCCTGAATTGGGACTTCTTATTGGCTGATACAAAGTGAATCTCATATGCATTTAACATTTTCCCGATATACTCAAGAGAAAAAATCCTCATGGGGAGGAATTTTGGGAGATTATAGGGTGAAAGCTCACATCCATAGACTCTAATCTCAGTGTAATTATGGTACAAGTACCAGTATCATGTCTTGGATTGATCTTTCAAGTGAAGTATCCTCTTAACATCCTCACTTATCTGGCTTCTATTGTACTGGTTAGGATACTCATAGCTATATGGACAACCTATTCAATGAACTGTTTGTAAGAGTATTCCTTATGTTTTTTCATTACCAAATATGTCCATAAGATTAGTGATTGCTGGTTTCCTTCCTCATCGATTGCATTCCTCATCAATATTCTACATGGAAAATTTGAATCTATCCGTCTGATAATACACAAACATATATACCAAAATAGAAGAGTTTTTAAACACTTCTTCAGTCTAAAACTTGAGATTGATCATGGATGTTGTCTTCCAGGAATTGGCTGAAATTGAAAATAATTGATGGTTTGTTGTTTGTGGAAAAGGTAGAAAGGAAGCCTAAAATGGGTTCATCTACCCACTGATCAAAATAATAACCAAGGAGGTATGAAATGGCTATTATTATCTATTTGGATTGATTAAGGAATGTGGAGGAAGGGTATTGAGGGTTTTTATTTGGAAATTGAGTGTTTTCAAGTAGAAATATGTCAAAGGTTTTAGCTCTTTTAGAAAAATAAAGCTTTTGGTACAATTCATTAAGGGATTCTAAGGAGAAATGAGTGTTTTTTTTCCAAAGAGGGAGATTGCATCATTTGCTCAATTGACTAGGTAGTGATGGTGAAAAGAATTTCACCAGTAGGGGCATTGATAACTCTTTGACTCGGAATGTAATAGGCTTGGCCCTTTCTGATGAATTCAGGGGCATGGAAGGTGTGAGGGAAGATATAGTGTGGAATATTGGACTCCTAGAGTCCAATATCATATGATTTATCAATTAATATATCTTCCAACCATAAATACATTTCAAATAACTCAAATTCACACCGTGTTTCATTTATTTTATAATCCCTATCTACTAAAGGAACATGATATAAGTCTATGGGAGGGTGAACCAATGGATTGAAAGGTTCCTCCTAGTTCTTCTTTTTAGGAGGCATAATTGATTAATTCTGAAGACTTTTGACTAGAATTAGGATGAACAGGGTTACCATGATTGCGCAACAACTGTGTGGTTGGTTGAAGAAGAAAAGGTAAGTTGTTGTCACTTGGTTGTAGATATATCAACTGATAAATGCTGGCACAATGTAAATATGTAAACCAATTGGATTTGCAGAGATAATAGCATAGTAAAGGTTGAAAGGGATGAAATTGCAGGGTTTGTAAGGAAAAAGTTTATTTCCATTGTAAATGGCACAGGTCCGTTAAATTAACAGTCATCAAGCTTTAATTAAATGGTTAACTGATAAAAGACTGTGGGAAGTGATTTGATTGGAAACAAATTATCGACATGGTGCAATGGTAATGGAGGTGGTAATGGGTAGGGACGACGGTATTTTAAACCAAGGGGAAGGTGGTTTTCGGCGGCAGTAGTAGGCAATTAATGGTTTAGGCCCTGGGGGTGAAAAGAGTGGAAGGGAAGCCACATGGTAGTGGTTTCGACTGGAGAAACTGCTTATTTCATACCCCCCCTACAACGGTAAGGCTAGGATGGAGAGGGGGGGACGAAGGCTAACGAGGGTTGTTGATCGGGGAGCGGGTAGATTAGAAGGCGGATAAATGCGACATATTTAACAGATGTGACAAGACCTTTTTTGGGTGAGAGACTTTTTCTTTGGGGTCGAAAAATTAGGATAAGACCTTGCATAAACCAAACATATCATTTTATGTGCCCGATGTATAATGAATCTCAAATACTTGGGATAAAGAAATTTTTTGACATATACCCCTTTATGTGCCTTCTGCATAATGAAATTTAAACTTAGGATATGGAATTTTTAATCCTTTTTCAAAGCCAAAACGCTTCTACCTACCCTTTCACACTTAAATTATTTTCGCTAAACTAACATCTTTTATTTCTACTAGTGGTGCATTTAGACTAGCAAACCCATATCATTTTTTTATGAAAATTGTATTCTATCCTATCCCTTATTTCTCATATTGATTCAGATTAAATAGTTGAATCAATGCCATTTTATACCTAAATATTTATTTACCAAGATTAGACTGTTTGGAAAATATTTATTCTCTAACCTAATTCATAAAAATTCAAAATTGTTCAACCATGATTAAGTTGTATGGTCTAGAAAAAAAAACTAGTCATTGTGGCATTTTAAACAAGCCGCACACAATATTATTTCATTTGACATAAGGAAAACTATCTATCAATAGTGGCATTTGAATTTGAAACACTTTCAGTGTTATTTTCTTTTGTGGGGTTCTGATTTTATTTTTATTCTTTTCAATGTTTTCTTTCCTTTTCGTCTTTTTCTCTTTATTCATTTTTTTTTATATATAACCTCTTTTCATTTTTCTTTTATGTGTTTTTTTTTGGAAATCATTTGCATATTGAAAATTATTTACAATATAATATTGTTGAAATAAAATACTCAATCACCTTGAGATCCTATAGATTATAGGACCCTAACAGATCCTAAGAATGTAGATAAGGTGAGATCATTCATAGGATTGGAAGGTTACTACAGGAGGTTCATCAGTAACTTCTCATAAATTACTTATCGTATTACATCCTTGTAGAGGAAAGGTAAGAAGTTTGATTGGATAGAGGAGTGTGAGGCTAGTTTTGAGAAAGTTAAGTAGTTGTTTACACATGATCCAATGTTACATATTTCATATCCATACAAGGAGTTTGTAGTGTGTAAAACTTCCTGCAAGAGAGGACTCGGTGGGGTACTTATGCATGATGGCCAAGTGGTATCTTGTGAGTCACGAAAGTTGAATGAGCATGAGCATAACTACTTGACACATGATATTGAGCTAGAAAGGATCATACATGCACTGAAGATGTCGAGGAACTAGCTTCCTGGCAGACAATTTTTATTTACGAGTGACCACATTGGGTTGAGGTACTTGTTTGACCAGCCAAATTTGAATTCCATGCAGGCTGGATGGTTGGCTACGATCCGTGAGTTTGAGTTTGAGATCAAGTACATCATGCTTGGTTTGTGTTATATTCTTTCCACGACTAGTCACATGCGAGGGGGTAACAGGGGGGGCGATAGCCCCCCTTATACGTTGCGCTGGGTGCAACGTATGGGGGGGTCATAGGGGGGGTGGTAGCCCCCCCTATCGGGGTCCGAGGCAGTGCCCCAGAAATTTTTTTTGGTCCTTATTTTCCGGTGGGTGGACCCGCCCATGGTTTTGTGCATGGGTTTCCACATGCTTTTGGGGCATGATGGTTTTCGGTCCCTGTTATTTTGTAGATCCAGTCAAGGGAACTATGGTTATGTTCTAATATAGGGTTACTGGATTGGGGTTTATGTATGCTTTGACATGTATATATATGTGTTGTAACACTAAAAGGAATATAATGAAAAATCAAGTTGGTCATCCCGATTTGGGATCTAGGGGAAAATATCTGTGTTTATCTATTTTATGTTTTATGCTCTCACTATTGTTTATTTTATATTTTAAAGATTCTTTCATAGATAATTTATTTACAGGATTAAAACCTACATTTGGTATCAGAGCAGTTTCAGATTCAAGGGGACGCCTTTGCTACTAAGGGGTTTTTTGCTCGGCCCTGAGGTAGAGCCCGTTTAGTGGGATATCTGTAGGATCGATTCTTGCAGTGAAAGAAGATGGTGAGCGGAGGGAAGATAGAGATTGAGAAATTTAATGGTCAGAGTTTTGAGTTGTGGAGGCTCAATATGGAGGATCTATTGGTGGATAAAGATCAGTGAATCATGGTAGATCTGAGTACTAAACCAACGGCAATGTCAGATGAAGACTAGAAGAAGATGGATCAGAAGGCAAAGAGAAAAATACAATTATGTGTCTTAGATTCAGTATTGTTGAATGTATTTGGGGAAGCTACGGTGAAGACCTTGTGGGAAAATCTAGGGACTTTGTACCAATCTAAGTCTCTGGTGAATAAATTGTTCCTGCGGAAAAAGTTGTATAACCTGAGGATTAAGGATGGAGACTCGGTGAAAGAGCATCTAAACACCTTCAATATTGTGGTAAGTCAGTTGTCATCTGTTGATATTAAAATCTCAGATGAAGATAAGTGCATCAGTTTGTTGTGTTCTCTACCAGATTCGTTGGACAATCTGGTTATTGCAATAGGAAGTAATACAACTACCTTGAATTTTGATGACATTGTCTCAGCCTTGCTATCGGAGGAAATGAGACGGAGAAATATGGAGGGTCAGAATGGAGATGCCTTATCTATACGAGGAAGGTCCCAGAAAAGAAACAAGAATAAGGTTTCGAGTGGTAGATATAAATCTAGAGGGAGATCTAAATCTCCTGGAATTTTTGTAAAGGTGTGTTGGAAATGCGGAAAGGAAGTGCACTACAAAAAGGACTGCAGATCTAAATCTCCTAAGAAAGGAAAGGGATCTGATGATGCTCCTTCTGCAGAGGAAAAAACCACCTCAAATGAAGGTGGGGATGTGTATTTGGCTTCTTCTTCAAATACACAGTAGATCACGAGTCATGGTTGATTGACTCGGGTGCATCCTTTCACTTCACTCCTCATAGGGAGTGGTTCTGCAAGTATGAGAAATATGATGGTGGTCATATCTTCTTAGGTGATGATAGGAAGGCCAGAATCGTTAGACGTGGAAAATAAAAGCTGAAGGTGCAAGGTGGAAGGATTATAACACTTCCTGGTGTTCTTCACATTCCTGCATTGGCCAAAAATATGATTTTTGTAAGCAACATGGATGATGCAGGTGTAAAAACAATGTTCGAGAAAGATTTTTGTACGATGGTTCGGGGAGCACTGATATTAATGCGGGGAGTTTGGATTGGAACTCTGTACAAGCTTCAGGGCATCACTATTATTGATGCGTGCAATAGTTCTGTGGTTCTCGAAAGTGGAGCGGAAAGCCTAGCGGTTTCTCAAGAAAAGACCATGCTATGGCATCAAAGGCTTGGACATATTGGAAAGAAGGGCCTTCAGATACTGCATGGAAATGGTATGGTAGAAGGCATGTCTAATAGCTCTCTAGATTTCGATTTTTGTGAACATTGTGCATATGGGAAGAAGAATCAGGTGAGTTTTCCTTCTGGTACTAAGATGGAAATCAAGATTTTAGTGCTTGTGCATAGTGATGTGTTTGGACCTGTGTTGGTTCCATCACTGGGTAAGTCTTTGTACTATGCTTCATTCATAGATGACTTCTCAAGGAATACATGGATATATTTCTCGAGGAATAAATCTAAAGTGTTCGACAGATTTAAAGAATTTAAGGCTCTGGTGGAAAACCTGTTGGAAAAATATTGAGAGGGGGGGGGGGTTGAATCAGTATTTAATGCAGATAATAAAACTTTTTAATTTTCTTTTTTAAAAACCCATACGCGACTTTTCAGAAAAAAAACTAGCGTATATACGCGGAAAACCTTTACAGAACTCGCGTATGCACAACGATCTAATTATCCATTCAATTCTTAACTTAGATCATTGCATTATTGATTTATCAGATATTTCAGGAAACAGTAAACAGGTGCAGAAAGAACAGAATGATCATCACACACATGAACACCAGGATTTTTAGGTGGAAACCCAATTCGGGAGAAAACCACCGCTGCCGTCGTCTCAGTCTTCAATATTTTATTATAAAGAAAAACTTCTTACAATCATGTACTGGTGCAGACTTATACAAGCACGCAGGCACCCACCTGCAGAAGGCTACAACCTTCTCTTGTTTACCAGCCTCACCTGGAAGGGAGCTTCAACCCCCTGCTCTCGTTTACCAGTCTCACTTGGAAGGGAGCTACTACCCCTGATATTAGCACCAGCCTCTGCTGACAGAAAGCTTATATCATCAGACTGAAGGCTTCAACCCTCATATCCACTGCAAACCACGTTTCATCAATTTTCAAACTGGATCAAACATCTCCAACACAACCCTTCACTTATCAACAAACATACTTTGCCCAATGCTTCCAAACCGAACAGTGAAGCCACTGTAATCAGTATATCAGAGATAACCCAAACTTCAGAATAAGTATGCAGAAACACATTCAACCATGAGCAACCATTAGTTCAGATATCATACGCGATTTTCTTTAGATGGATCCGCGTATGTACGCGCTTTCACTGAATCCAACCCATGTATACATTTGTGCAACTTTTCAGAAAAACCCTAATAGGTCATACGCGCCTTTGTTGAAATATATCCGTGTATACACGCGCCTTCAGTGAAGCGAACCTGCGTATAGATCTATAAAAGATAAACTTTGTAGAACAAACCAGATCTATGAACTTACCCAGATTTCTTCAACTTCTTCAATAGATTTGCGCTAGGTATTCATCACTTCTTTTCAGAACATCCAAGAGTTTCACCATTTCAAGATCTAGAGATCTTGAACCTTCATTATGTTCATAGATACATTATAGAATCAGATCTATCAATTAAGAGCAAAGTTTCACCATGTAGATATACTTCAGAGTGAAGTATTCATTAAAGCCCAGACACATGCACACCCTTTGCACAATGAATTTCTTCTCCTTATATAGGTTTACCCTTTATCAATACCATGGGTCAAAACCACATTAATTTCGATGGTATTCCTGGGCGGGATCACATAGACGAATCATTACTCAATACAATGGGTCAATACCATGGTGGTTACCCCTGGTTTTGCACTTTATGAGCGCTTTTGCCCATACATGACTTGGCACGTTATTTCCCACGTGCATACGTGACTTATCCTAGACAAATCAGTGTATGCCTTGAGACATACTCTTTTCATCATAGATCTAGCACATACTGAATTCCTTTCTTCGTTACCTTCTATACTAACTGTAGATACATCATTTGACAAGTTCATCAAGACATATTCTATCAAGCACAACTTCATCAAATAGGTTGCCATCATCTTCATCAAGTGGGTTGCCATCAAGGACAACACTCAGCATCATATTGCCAACAATCTCCCCCTTTGGACTTGATGGCAACCACGATGGAGTTTGATCACCACAATAGATAAACTCTCCCATCATTCCTTCCCTTTATTCAAACACCATGTCACTCTCCCCCTTTGACATAAAGGGCAAAGGGCGGATCAAAACCAACACAAGGTTTTTCTCCTCATGTAGAAGGAAGCGCTCTGCAGATCTGATGTGCACTAAAGTTACCATGCTCCCCTTGAGTTCATGCAGAAAGTTCAAACATATTTTTCAATGAATTACAGGACTCTATGACCTTCCTATCACCAAGGACTCATACATACATCAAAGATCCAACCAAGTGGATTTACATAAGAGGCTCAAATACCCAACAAAAAATGGTTTACACATTTTGACTCAACTTCCCAATCAAGTGGGTTTACAAATTTGAACAAGTCCTTACATGACTGAATATTATAATTTTTCATCATAGGTCTCAACCTGACCTTTTTCATCAAATTACAAATATGACCTTTTATGACCAATATCAGAAAGACCTCAAGAGAGATCATATTTCATAATCATAAGCCAACAATGCATAATACCCAGCAAGGCTATTGCTCCCCTGAACCTGTACATCAGTTTACTCCTTCATCTCCCCCTTAGCTTGTGCATTGTGAACACTTTTCAACAGAAGATCATCAAGGCATCTTTACCCAATATCAAAGAATGAGACAGAAATATAAGAGATAAAACTTCACCAGAGATACCATACAGCATCAGAGATAACAAACAGTGCTGCAGATGTGCTGTAAAATGCTGACCCCAACCAAAAATTGTCAGCAACTGACCATACGCGTCTTTCTGTGGATAAACTCGCGTATATACGCGACTGTCTTTCAGGAAACCCGCGTATCCAATTTGATCTTCTAAATTTAAGCAGTTCTGATTTTATTCATAGCAGAGACTACTCCCAGCTTCTGTCTGAGATATTCGAATGCTTCCCTGGGCAGAGGTTTGGTAAATATATCAGCAACTTGTTCTTTGGAGGGAGCATACTCCAACTTCACCTTTTGTTCAAGCACTTGTTCACGTAAGAAGTGATACTTGATGGGAATGTGCTTGGTCTTTGAATGCATAACATGATTCTTTGAGATACTGATGGCACTTGTATTATCACACATAATGGAGATAGGAGGTGTACATTTGATTTGAAAATCTTGCAAGGTTTGCATCATCCAAAGGAGTTGAGTGCAACAAGACGCGGTAGCCACATATTCTGCTTCTGCTATAGATAAAGCAATAGAATTTTGCTTCTTGCTGAACCAAGATACCAACCGGGGCCCCATATAGAATGCACCACCACTAGTGCTTTTCCGATCATCAACATTTCCAGCCCAATCTCCATCCGTGTAAGCATGAAGAGTAAGATCAGCATTCTTTGGATACCATAGTCCAAAGTCTTGAGTTCCTTGTAGATATTTGAATATTCTTTTGATAGCCTGAAGGTGAGACTCTTTTGGATTAGCTTGGAATCGTCCAACAATCCCAATAGCATGCATAATGTCTGGTCTAGTCCCAGTGAGATAAAGTAGGCTTCCTATCATTGATCTGTATTCTGGTTGATTCACCGCGAGAGAATCATCATGAGAACTGAGGTTACATCCGGTTATCATTGGTGTACTTACAGGTTTGCATTCTTCCATGCCATACTTCTTCAAAATTTGCTTAAGATATTTTTCTTGTGATAAGAATATTCCATCTGTAGTTTGATGCACTTGCAACCCAAGAAAGAATGTTAGTTCTCCAAGTAAGGACATTTCAAATTCTTGCTGCATGACAGAAGAAAATTTCTTACTCATAGATTCTTCATTACTCCCAAAAATGATGTCATCAACATATACAACCACAATCAATAGTTTATCATTTTCAACCTTTGTGTATAAGTTGTTATCAGCGGACCCCTTTGAAACTCCTTGTTGATGAAGATATTTGTCAAGACGATAATACCATGCCCTTGGAGCTTGTTTGAGACCATATAGAGCCTTTTTAAGTCTACAAACAAGATTTTCATCATTTCCCAAAATGAATCCTTCTGGTTGTTCTATAAACTTCTTCCTCTAGATCACCATTGAGAAAGGCAGATTTAACATCCATTTGATAAATTTTGATTTGTTGAAAACTTGAAAAAGCAAGAAACATTCTTATGGCTTCAAGTCTAGCTACAGGAGCAAAAGTTTCTTCAAAGTCTATACCTTCTTGTTGAGTATACCCCTTGCAAACCAATCTGGATTTGTTTCTTATAACATCCCCATTTTCATTTAACTTGTTCTTGAATATCCATTTGGTTCCAATGACATTTTTATCATGTGGTCTTGGTACCAATTCCCAAGTGTGATTATTTTCAATTTGATCAAGCTCCTCATTCATGGCTTGAATCCAACATTCATCTTTGTTAGCTTGATTCACATTTTGGGGTTCAATTGTGGATAGGAATGCCAAATAGCTAGAAGATCCCACAAGAGTCCTCCTTGTTTGTACACCTGATTCCTTATTTCCCAAAATTTGAGATTCAGGATGATTCTTTTGAACATATCTGGATGGAGCTTTCTTTGATAAATCATCTTCAGGTTCTTCATTGAATCCACTATCTATATCATTTCTTTTTGATGTAGAAGGACAAAAATCACCATCATCTTCTTCTGTTGCTTGTTTTTCTTCTTTAGGAGCTGTAGGAGACTCATCAATGACAACATCAATACATTCAACAATCTTTCGAAGCCTTTTATTGTAACATTTGTATGCTCTGCTTGTAGATGAGTAACCAAGAAGTATCCCTTCATTTGATCTAGGTTCAAACTTGCCAAGCTTTTCATCATGATTTTTGATAAAGCATTTACTTCCAAAAATTCTAAAATGCTTTACAGAGGGAGAATTACCATACCAGAGTTCATATGGAGTTTTGTCACTATTTACCCGAACATGTGCTTTGTTGAGAATATTTGCTGCTGTATGTGCTGCTTCTCCCCAGAACATGTCAGGAGTTCCAGAATCATCAAGCATAGCTCTAGCCATTTGTTGAATTGTTCTATTCATTCTTTCTTCTATGCCATTTTGTTGTGGAGTGCCTGCTACAGAGAACTGTCTCTTTATGCCATGTTGTTCACAAAATTCAAAGAATTCATTTGATGTATATTCTCCTCCTCAATCAGATCTAAGACATTTGATTTTTAGATCCAATTCATTTTCCACCACTGCTTTGAAGATTTGAAATTTCTCAAATGCTTCATCTTTGTGTTTAAGCAACCCAATCCAACACATTCTAGAGAAATCATCAATAAATAAGATATAGTATTCTTCTCCATGTGGTGACTTTTTCCTCATAGGTCCACAAATGTCAGTATGAACAAGTTCAAGAGGCCTACTTGATGATCCTTCTTTGGCATTAAATTGTACTCTGGTCTGCTTACCAAATTGGCAGGATTTGCATATGATATTCTCTGGTAGAGTAATATTGGGAAGACCATGAACAGCTTGAAGTCTGCTTGCTTTGTTGATTTGAGAGAAGCTTATATGCCCCAGCCTTCTATGCCATAGCCAATTTTCTGAAGACTTGCTCAAGTAACATTGATCTTTGCAGTTCTTCAATACATACAGGTTGCTTGGAGTTCTTTTCCCTTTTATAATAGTTCTACCTGTATCCAGATCACGAACCACACATTCTTTTGAACTGAAGACAACTTCTATACCTTGATCACACATTTGACTTACGCTTAACAGGTTATGCCTTAATCCATCCACATACATGACATCATTAGCCTTCACCTTTGCTTTTAGAAACACAGACCCTTTTCCTTTAATTAGAGCAGGATTATCATTTCCAAAGGTAACTTTCTTTTCTTTTTCTAGAGCATTATATGCAAGAAGTTTGCTTTTGTCACCTGTCATGTGTCTTGAGCACCCACTATCAATGTACCATTGATTTTCTTCACCTTCTGCAAATAACGCTATCCCACAATTTTCAGCCTATAATTCCTTCTTTTTCCATACTTTGGAACTTGAAGGAAATTGTTGTTTTGGCTGGACTTTGCTCCTGCATTCAGATTCTTCATGGCCAAAGTTATTGCAATAAGCACATTCAACTTCATTTTGAAGAGGAGAAAAGTTTTTATAGGTGTTCTTCTTTGGTTCAATATCCATCCTTTTCTTTCTTGCTTCTCTTGTCATGATGGTTTTATATGCAACACATTGAACAGCTTTATGACCAAAATTGTGACATGAGAAACATTGTCCATTGAAGTAGAAATTTTTGCGATCATGAAATATTCTATTTGAATTTGCCTATTGATTGTTGCTTCTTTGAGAGATGTCCCTGTTAGTGTTCCTTGTATTGTGATGATCATGCTTTACCTGTGAAGATTATTTATTCCCTTTCGGAGTGGCTGAATGTAGTAAACCAGTTGTAGCTGCTTTTATATAATTTGGTGCTGAAGCCTGAGAGGATTCTCCAGTATATCCAAGACCTGTCTTAATCAGAGGAGATCGTTGAACCTTGATAATCTCATCTAAGGTTTCAGATCCTTTAGCAAATCTAAGATTCAGAGTCTTTACTTTATCAAGTTCTTTTCTTAGACTTACTACTTCACATTCTAATTTTTCATTATGTTTCTTTGCTTCTTCATTCTGCCTTTTCAGAGTCTCTATGATTATTTTACTTTCTTCCAAGCATATTTTGAGTTGATTGTTTTGATAAAGAAAACCATTGTCATCTAGAGCATCCATAAAAGCATCCTTATCGTCTCTAGAATTATTTTCAAATGCCATGAGAAGTCTAAGATCTTGTTCACATTCTTCCTCACTGTCAGATAACCCATCACTATCTTCATTTGTATAGTAGCTTTTCTTAGTGCTAGACCGGTTCTTATTCCTTCTTGCTACTTCTTTCTCTTTAGCAGATGTTTCTTTATAAGGACATTTTGCAGCATAATGACCAACTCTTCCACAATTAAAACATTTGAAAGGAAGCTTACCTTTGAATCTTCCGGTTCCTAGTTGGAGTTTTCTCACAAAGTTTGCCTCATCTTATTCTGAGATATATCCTGACCCTTCTGGTTTTTGAACTTCTTTCCCTTTTGTAGAAGCTTTAAAAACAACTTCTTTGACTTCAGATGGTCCTCCTCTCCTCATTTCGTATGCAGTCAATATGCCATGAAGTTGCACCATAGTAAGATTTTGAAGGTCCTGTTTTTCTTCAAGAGCAGAAACTTTTGACTCAAACTTGGCCGTTAGTGATCTCAAAATTTTCTCAACCAAAGTAGTTTCGGTTATTGTTTCTCCCATATTTCTCATACGGTTTACAACATCATCAACACGTAAAAAGAAACCAGCAATATTCTCATCACTATGCATTTTTAAATTTTCATACTCAATTCTGAGAGATTGAAGTTTTTCACTTTTTACCTTTGCATCACCTTCATAGCTTAGGATGATTTTGTCCCATATCTCCTTTGTTGTATTTAGTTGCATGACTTTGACAAATTCTGCTTCAGTTAGACTTCCAGTTATAGCATTGACTGCTTTTGCATTTGATTCATAATTCTTTCTTTCAGTTGGATCTGTTGGTGTAGCAGCTGGATATTGATATCCTTGTTCAATGATGGCCCATATATCTGCTCCCATAGACTGAAGATAGGATATCATCCTTATTTTCCAGAAGATTAAATTGCTTCCATTGAAGAGCGGAGGTTTGATAGATGTTGTTCCCTCGTGATTTCTCATCCTGCTTGATCTTCCTTCTAGCAGTTAAGCCTTTTCAGAAGGACCTTGCTCTGATACCAATTGTTGGAAAAATATTGAGAGGGGGGGTGAATCAGTATTTAGGATTTACTCAGATCTATTTAATTTTTCATTCTTTAATAACTCATACGCTACTTTACTGAACCAGACTCGCGTATTTACGTGGATACCCTTTACCGAACTCGCGTATGCACAGAGATATTAATAAACAATCAATTCTTCACTTAGATCCTTATATGTATTCATTCATCAGATGTTTATATAGAAGTAGACATGTGCAGTAATAATAGAATGAAACATCACAAAAAAGCATCACACATGAACACCATGATTTTTAGGTGGAAACCCAAGTCGGGAGAAAACCACCGCTGCCGTTGTCTCAGCCTTCAATATTTTATTATAGAGAAAAACTTCTTACAATCATGTACTGGTGCAGACTTATACCAGCACGTAGGCACCCACCTACAGAAGGCTAGAACCTTCTCTTATTTACCAGCCTCACCTGGAAGGGAGCTTCAACCCCCTGCTCTCGTTTACCAGTCTCACCTAGAAGGGAGCTACTACCCCCTGATATTAGCACCGGCCTTTGCTGACAGAAAGCTTCTATTATCAGACTGAAGGCTTCAACCTTCAGATCCACTGCAGACCACGTTTCATCAATTTTCAAACTAGATCAAACAGCTCCAACACAATGCTTCACTCATTAACAACATACTTTGCCCAATGCTTCCAGACCGAACAGTGAAACCACTGTAATCAGTATATCAGAGATAACCCAATCTTCAGAATAAGTATGCAGAAACACAGTCAACCGTGAGCAACCATCAGTTCATATATCATATGCGCTTTTCTTTAGATGGATCCGCGTATATACGCGCTTTCACTGAATCCAACCCGCGTATACATTTGTGCAACTTTTCAGAAAAACCCTAACAGGTCATACACGCCTTTGTTGAAATATATCCGCGTATATACACACCTTCAGTGAATCGAACATGCGTATAGATCTATAAAAGATAAACTTTGCAGAACAGACCAGATCTATGAACTTACCCAGATTTCTTCAACTTCTTCAACAGATTTGCGCCAGGTCTTCATCACTTCTTTTCAGAGCATCCAAGAGTTTCACCATTTCAAGATCTAGAGATCTTGAACCTTCATTATGTTCATAGATACATTATAGAATCAGATCTATCAATTAAGAGCAAAGTTCCATCATGCAGATATACTTCAGAGTGAAGTATTCATTAAAGCCCAGACACATGCACTCTGCTCACATAATTTGCACAATGAATTTCTTCTCTTTATATAGGTTTACCCTTTTTTGAATACCATGAGCCAAAACCACATTACTTCCGATGGTATTCCTGGACGGGGTCACATAGACGAATCATTACTCAATACAATGGGTCAATACCATGGTGGTTACCCCTGGTTTTGCACTTTATGAGCGCTTTTTCCCATACGCGACTTGGCACGTTATTTCCCGCGTGCATACGCGACTTATCCTAGAAAAATCCACGTATGCCTTGAGACATACTCTTTTCATCATAGATCTAGCACATACTGAATTCCTTTCTTCATTACCTTCTGTACTAACTGTAGATACATCATTTGACAAGTTCATCAAGACATATTCTATCAAGCACAACTTCATCAAGTAGGTTGCCATCATCTTCATCAAGTGGATTGCCATCAAGGACAACACTCAGCATCATATTGCCAACAAAACCAGACAGAGAAGAAGTTAAAGGTGTCGAGGACAGATAATGGTGGGGAGTTCTACAAGAAGTAATTTGAAGAGTTATGTAACAAGTGTGGTATAGCATAGAAGAAGACTACTCCATACTCACCTCAGCAAAACGGAGTTGCAGAAAGAATGAACAGAACGCTGATGGAAAAGGCAAGAAGCATGCTCAGTGGTACTAGGTTAGGACAAGAATTCTAGGCAGAGGTGGTGGAGACTGCATGTTACTTGATTAACAGATCACCTTCATCAGCGTTAGAGAATAAGAATCCACATGAGGTATGGACTGGTAACAAACCCTCTCTTTCACATATGAGGGTATTTGGATGTGATGCATATGTACATTTTCCAAAGGAGAAAAGGAGCAAGCTAGATAACAAATCTGAACTGTGCATCTTTATTGGGTATAAGGATGGTTTAAAGGGTTACAAGCTTTAGAACCTGGAAACAAGGAAGGTTTTGTACAATCGAGATGTAGTGTTTAGATAGGTGAAAGATGTTATTAAACATGAAGTCCTACCAAAGGAACCTGAGAAGATAGAGGTTGAGCTAAAGGAGGATGAATTAGACTCTACAACAGAAGAATACTCAGAAGAGGAAGAGCCACAAACTCCAGCTGTGAGAAGATCAGTCCAGGAAGAAGACAGCTAGAAAGGTATAGTCCATCTGTTTTCTGTTCAAATTTTTCTTTAATTATAACTGATGATGATCTCAGAATTGTCAGGGAGGTAGTAGATTCAGAAGATGGAAAACTCTAGAAGGATGCCATGGTTGATGAAATGGCATCCTTGCATAAAAATGAGGTTTGGGATCTGGTGGAGTTGCCGGCTGGAAGGAAGCCCATTGGGAGAAAATGGGTATTTAAGAAGAAGATGAATGTAGAAGGCAAGGTGGAGAAATAAAAATCTCGGTTGGTGGAAAAAGGTTATTCCCATGTGCTAGGAATTGATTTTGGTGATATTTTTTCTATTGTTGCCAAAGTTACTTCTATTAGATTACTTTTATCTGTTGTTGCTGCATTTGATTTTGAGGTAGAACAGATGGATGTGAAGATAATATTTCTTCATGGGGATCTGGAAGAGGAGATCTACATGAAACAACCTGAAGGCTTTATAGTGAAGGGGAAGAAAGAACTGGTATGAAGGTTAAATAAGTCTCTGTATGGGTTAAAACAGTCACCAAGGATGTGGTATCAGAAATTTGATACCTATATATGGGGAGTTGACTTCACCAAAAGAAAGGAGGATCACTGTGTTTATTTTAAATTAATTGGTTACCGTGTTATTTATTTGGTCTTGTATGTGGATGATATGTTGTTGATTGGAAATGAGAAAGAAATTATCCAATATTTGAAGACCCAACTATTCTCCAAATTCGACATGAAGGATCTTGGTGCTGCAAACTATATTCCGCCCCCCCCCCCCCCTCCCTTTGTACGTTGCGCTGGGTGCAACGTACGGGGGGGTCACAGGGGGGGCGGTAGCCCCCCATGTCGGGGTCCGGGGCAGTGCCTCGAAAAAAAAATTTGGTCCTTATTTTCCAGTGGGCGGACCCGCCCATGGTTTTGTGCATGGGTTTGCACATGGTTTTGGGGCATGATGGTTTTCGGCCCCTGGTATTTTGTAGATCCGGTAAAGGGAACTATGGTTATGTTCTAATCTAGGGTTAATGGATTGGGGTTTATGTATGCTTCGGCATGTATATATATGTGTTGTAACACTAAAAGGAATATAATGAAAAATTAGTCTGGTCGTCCCGATTTGGGATCCAGGGGAAAATCTCTGTGTTTATCTGTTTTATGTTTTATGCTCTCGCTATTGTTTATTTTATGTTTTAAAGATACATTCGTATATAACTTCTGTACAGGGTTAAAATCTACACATCAAGGGAAAGGAGAATAGGGTCATGGATTCTCTTAGCAGGTTGGTACATGTAAATCACATAGTAGTTATGATTTCTTATGGGAAAAAATTTCAAGATAGTATCTTGTAGGCAGGTTAGCAATATTGTTGGGTCATAAAGGTGATTGTTTAAAGGTAACCTCAATGCTCTTCATTAATTATCAACCTAGGGAAAGTATTTTTATTTCAAGAGTGTAAGCACAATATATGCAAGTGACATCGGAGGTTGACTACTGTAAATTTTCATAAGGAAGATTTTCTAATTCTCTAAGTTCAATCAAATCAACTTAGAAGTGTTATGAAATGCTTCTAACTCTTCAAGGGAGCTAATTCTGTTCTAAGCCTATGCAGAAATAAATACTTAAGACCGAAAAGAATAAACTACAATTGAACAACATTATTTGGTGAATTGAATAGCAACCTTAATGAATTGAACAATAATTCTAATAAAATTGAACAACAATCAATCATTCTAGATTTTGCAATGGAATTCTCTTTTAATCAACTAATAACATCCTTTTTAACTAAACATCAACCAAACGCTCACAATGATGATGAAAAGCTAAAATGCCAAATATATGTAGAATTGAACAGCAATCATGTTGGAACTAACCTAACAATTTTAAAAGCATTGAATTCTAATAAAATAACATGAATAGTAAACTAGTCTAGTAAAAAGGAAGATATAACATCTCATGCCAGCAATTAACCAATTCAAATGATATATTATGAAACACAATGGATAACTTGGGAATGCAAACTCTGTAAATAAATGTAAAGCACATAAGTAGTAGAAGAACCCCTAGGGCTGGGCCCAAAGCCACTAGAAGCCTACTGCTAAGGAATACTCAGAAGTTGTATGTTCCAAAAACGCCAAATTTTTCATTAATCCACCGAGCAATACATTAGTACAAAAATTGACAATTTTGTCTGAATATGTTTATTATAGAAAGATTATATTACAGGAACTATTTTTCTTGCTCATTCTTCAACCTTTTATAGCTTAAAGGGAGATTCAAGAGTAGTAACAGATATTTCTCATTATGGGACCCTGTTGCTTCATGGCTATCGATTGAGTACTCCAAGTGTGGCGATACCTCTCCATCTTCTACTAATTTGTAGGAGCTAATATGATTCCATCCACCTTCCTTGTTTGTTGTCTTTCGGTCACCCAGTCATCATTTTGGTTATTTTTCTTCTCTATCAATAAAGGCAGTGAAAAATCAGTTTTTTCATTATCAAACACTCCTTTTATTACTAATCCATTGTGCCTCACTTTTGCATTTTTTTCCTTTACTTTATTTCTAAGATGAAGGGAAAATATATAAAAGTGCATGACAAATTATGGTAAAGATGGGGATGAAACATACCTTTTTCTTGGCCCAATAAATATCACAGGTATATAGATATTGCGCATAGGTTACAATAGATTACAGGTACAGGTACAGGAACAAGTGGTATTAAAGGTATAGGTACAGGTGATATTACAGGTACACGTACATGCGTACAATATTTGGACTATCATCTCACAATAGATGGGTTGGTTAGAATTAGAGAAAGGATATATGTACCAGACAATAGTGATCTCAAGAAGGAAATCTTGAGTGAGTTTCATGCGAAATGATATTTGAGGCACCTAGGCTACTAGAAGACATTGAATGTAGTGAAGAGATCCTATCATTGGATGAATCTAAAGAAGGATGTGGCAACGTTTGTACCCAGATGTTTGGATTTTCAAATGGTTAAGGTAGAGTGCAAGCATACAGGTGGACTACTAATTCCAATTGCGATCCCACAGTGGAAATGGGAGGTCATTTCCATGGACCTCATCACAGGTTTACCTATGAAATGTAGAAAACATGATTCCATTATGGTTGTTGTGGACAGGTTGACAAAGGTTGCACACTTCATTCTAATAAAGACTACATACTCAGCTAGTGATGTAGCATTGGTGTTCATCAGAGACATAGTGATATTGCATGGTGTTCCAAAGAAGATTGTGTCTGACACATATGAAAAGTTCACTTCCATGTTTTGGAAGGAGTTGTTTGTAGGATTGGGCATTGAGTTGGCCTTCAACACAACTTATCATCCACAGATAGATGGAAAGACAAAACGGGTCAACAAAATACTAGAGGATATGTTGAGGATGTATGTAATGCATCAAAAATAGAAGTGGAAAGAGTATCTTCCACTGGTAGTGTTCTCTTACAACAATGAGTATCAGGAGACTTTGAGGATGGGTCCATTTGAGGCTATGTATGGGAGGAGTTGCAACACTTCTATCAATTGGAGTGATCTAATTAACAAGGTACTTATTGAACCAGAGATGTTGGAAGAAATGGAACAAGAAATACAGGTGATCAAGAAGAACTTGAAGGAAATATAGGATAGAAAGAAAATTTATCTAGATAGGAACAATTTGTTCAAGGATTTTTAGGTTGGGGATCAGGTGTAATTGTGTATCAATCCCAGGAATATATCCTTGTGGATTGGATCATGTTCCAAGATGGAACCATATTTTTGTGGACCTCTCATGATCATTGAGAGGATCGTAACAATGGTATATCGACTTGCACTTCCTTCCACACTGAAATTCCATGATGTTTTTCATATATCTTTTGTTAAGAATTATGTTAAAGATGTTGGTCATGTGATTAATAGTCTATATTGCAGGTGGAACCAGATGGAGACTTCTAGCCGTGGAGCCTCAGTGCATATTTCATAAAAAGGCATTAATGCTATGAAAACAAGAAATAGAATAAGTTAAATTGAAATGGAAGAAATTTGGGCCCGATGAAGCTACATAAATGGCGGATCAAATGTGGGCTATGTATTCTTCCTTATTTTCTAGTTGAGGTAAATAAATTTTGGTGTGATGTTGGTTTTGTTTGGCATATGTTTTGGTGATATTTTGATATATGTTTTGATGTGGTGTTAGAGTATATGTACACATGTATATGAATGTAAATAGTGCCATGAGGCATGTTATAAAGCGCTCCAATAAGTGGTATGGGTGTGATTTCAGTATATTTATCAATTCGTTATGATGTCATGTTGTTATGTATTCATGATGGGTTGTTTTGTAGCAGGGTCATCATTTTAAATACTGCATCGAGCTACAATATAGAGCTCTATGATTATGTTGTATTCCAATGGTTTTTCTAAGGTATATGTGTTATTGAATTCTAAGGAAGGTGTCCCCCAAGGGGGATGGTTTTGTAATAGCCCTGGTAAAAATTCCATATAATAAAAGACAAAAATAATAACCAATGTTGATGAGACACTTATTCCAAAATGAATATTGGGAAAAACATCTTAGTGGGTGTCAAATTGGTTTATTATGGATAAGGGAGTTGGGAAATGCAAAGGAAAAGGCATTTGGAGAGGAAAAAGTGTTTTTGGCACATTTATTTATGAAAAATAATGGAAATTGGGAGAAAAGGGAGATGAAAGGTCACATGTTGCATGTGAGGAGGAAATTCTAGGAAAATAATGGAAAATCAAGAAAATAGAGGCATGTTCTATAAAAAGCCTTCTCAGGATTAGTTGGTACCTTTTTTCAGTTCATTATTGGAGCTCTCTCATTATTCTCTCTCTCTCTCTCACTCTTGGACACTTAGAGTTTTCTTGGAGCACTTTGGCATTGGAGTAAGAAAGGAAAAGAAATAAAGGAAGAGTAGGATCAAGCAGCTTCAACATGATTCTTTGCAGGTATTGATTTTCATATGTGATTTTATTGCTATATATAACACGCATGGTACCGCAGGTCGTTCTTTTCTATCTTGGCATGGGATTTTCCATGTGTCATAGTGTTTTCATCCTAGCCTTTCCATTTCCATATAACTTTGTTGAGATGGGTTTCTCATACTTCGGTTGAGATGGATTGCTAGATGGATTCGAAGCTGAGTGGGGTGGGTCTCCAAAATGACAAACACATGGCATAGTGGTCCTTTAACCGAACTGTGGATCACGATGAAGCCACTTTCCTAATAACCACTGAGTCATATTGTGGGTTGCGGTAAAGCCATATTATGAGCCTTGGTGGGCCTAGGAATCCTTTTCGATGAATGGCGAGATATACAGTAAATCTAGGAGGTGGATTTCTCTTCGTTGGGCCTAGTAGTCATGGGATGGGATGTACGATAAATCCTAGAGAGTATGTCTCATTTTAGGGCCTAATGATCCCTAATTCAGACTATGGATTGAAGTAAATCCTAAGAGTCTAGGAGGCACTCAAATTCCTCATAGTGTAGGCGGAGAAGTCTGATAGAATTCATGTTTCTTTGGTTTCGTTTTGGTTGGTTATGAGTCCCACATTCATCCTTGTAATATGACACAGGGGTTATTGCTCGAAGAGAGATTTTTCTTAGCCAATTTATGGTCAAGTGGAATGTGGTAGTCCCATCTCCAGTTGGTTTCTACATTCATTAATGAGAATCTCATTCCTTTTTTATTTGGTATGAAATTTATCGGTTTATGTATGGATTTTATTTTTTTTGTATCCATTGAATTTCTATTTTTATTATGCTGGTTATAAGCATGTATTTTTTCAGTGATGATGTATGTATCTATCCATGTTTTTACTTGTAAATGAATGCGCAATGTAGCTATTTTAAAATACACTGTAATGCAACTAATTATGTAAGGGAGAAATGCTTCTTAGCGATTCTTAGATAAGAATGAGACCCCTATGTTTAAATCTAGTGGTTACATCTCTAGATTCAATAGCTGTGACATGCTTTACAAAATGTCTGTAATGGCTAGGAGGGGTCTAGATGATTTCTTGTTCATGTATTTTCTTCTGTATCAATTTCCTATTATTATCTATCATCCCTTAAGTTTTCATGAAGTTTTGGGTAGTGAGATGGTATCTAGGCCTAAAAAGGTGGCTCAAATCCCGGAGCCGTAGACACAAAACTGAGCATTTAGGGCCCTAGCCGCTAGCATGTAGAGTTGTGCATACAACTATAGCCTTCTATCCCCTGAAATGTAGTGCTATGCCCACGACTATGGCTCAAAGGTCTTCAGAATTTTAGTGTGACCTAGGGATAATAGGCCTGAGTGGTTGTTTTAACTCCTGGGGGTGTTGTGGTTGTTGTACAAGGTCTGTAGGTTGTTTTTTCCTTCAGTTACACTTTGTTAAGGTCACATAGGAGGTTGAATCTCGTTATATTAGCCTCTCATTGCATGTTTACCCTGGTTCACCAGTTAATTGGGTATATTTGGGAAGGGGGTGTTACAACATATACCAAATCCATCATGAATAAGATATGGTAAGTTCCCTTTAAAGAGAAGATCCTCCAAGATTTATTTTGAGAAATGTTGAATTGTAAGGTTACCATAAAAACCTTTGAATAACAAAACCCAAGGGATTGAGTTATTATGGGTTAGTGAATGTTTTATATGTTTTGTATTTTATTGATCACCTTCATATGTAGTTTCCTTATTTGACTGTTGACCTTCAACATGGCCATATTATCTATGCTATGATTATGTTTTTTTGTTGTAAGTTTTTTATTATTCATTGCTTCTTCTTTACCCTTGTCTTTGTGTTATTTCCATGGTGGTGTGTTCGGTGTGAGAAATGAAAGAAAAAGGGGCTTTAGAGAAGAGCTAAATTTAAAAAAAACCCAAGAAGAAGTGCAATACCTTGGTTAAACCTTGTGCATAAGATAAATGGTAGTTTTACACCATAAGAATATGATAGGACAAAAAATATGGGCCTCATTGATTCCACTTGAATAAAATGAGTAGCAATGTAACATCCATGGAAATGACACAAATAGGGAAGATTTCCTAAACTTTAACACAACATGGATAAGATATGCAAGGCATAATGACATTATGTGGTTTGGAAGGTCATTAGTTGAAACCCATCATAGTAGTACAATAAGTAATTAATCTTCAAAAACATCATGATTGTATGGATGACATGGAAGTGTAAATTGTATTTTCCATGTTTCGGTAACACACCAAGGTTATTTCATAGGTTCCAGGTTGCATGGAAAACCATTGGGAAAGTGGGAATGAATGGACAATTATAGATAAGTATGGTATGATGATGCTCCTAACAATTATGGAAAGCATGAATAAAAATGAAAAACGCTAAAAGATGATAACATATGAACATAATGGATGAGGACATGTTGATTTAAATAAACTATTAAAGGTTGCAACAATATAAATATCAATTGATAGCACTAGTTATGGTAGCAAGGTAAAAAGGTGAAAGGAAAGGAATTGGGTGGTAATTCATTGATCTGAGTTTGGAAACTATTTTTTGCAAATTAATGGATACTTTGCATGGATACTAGGAGGTTTTCTCACCTTAATAGTATGAATGTGCTATATTTCATAAACATGTTAATGATGAAATGAATGTATTTGATTTCATTTTTTTTATATTTATTGTCGAGAATCGTTCTTGTGGGAGGATGATATTCTAATACTCATAAAAAATTGATGAATATAGAAATGTCATGTTTGGGATAATATAACGAGGTTATCCAATGAGATCCCCTATTATGTGATGGATCTATTGAGCAAGTGATCTAGCTATTAATTATTATTATGATCATGCCATTATGAAATTTATGTGCCCATATTTATATTATGTTTAAAACAAAGAAATGTTAATCTTTGTATCATTAGATATACTAACTACAAATTGGATTCCTTGGTAAAATAATGAGGTACATATAGTTTAACTATTACCACCACAAAAGTGCTAGTTAGCCACTTATATACTTTTTAATCAATGAAACCGACCTTAATGGAGGTGTAACGATATTGGAGGATAGGTAGACAGCTTCGAATGGGGGTTTCCTAGGCTTGGGAGGGGTGATGATATTGGAGGTATGGTGGTGAATAATATTCCTATCAATGTAATAATTCCTGGATTTTAGTTCCCACACTCTCTAGGAGGTGAGTGAAGAGGGGGATGGGCTTATTGGGACCTGTATGAAAATATTGCATGGAAAAATGTAACTGCTACTGAGTGCTTCCCCTGGCAGTGAAACTACTCACTAAGCTAGATTTGAACACAAATTTGACTGAAGACTGCATGAAGCATACACAACATTGTGTTATTGCCTTTATCGATAAACTAATGAGTGAAGGATTAAGAGAAAGTGATGAAGATAAGTATTAATTACCAATTTAATGAAAATTTTGTTAAGATTTTGCTTCAATTTGGTTTAAATTTCTTATTCGTAATGTTTTGAGTTACGTTTATGCTTTAATGATTACATTATATTCTAATTTTATTTAAAATCCTATGATTATATCTCAAGACATGTATGTCTATGATATAAATGAAATATTGAACTTCCCAGAATAAATATACGAGGTTGACTACAAAAAAAAAGCAAGCAACATCAACATAGAAATATCATAATACACAACAACATATGAAAATATATCAATACCTTAAGAACTAAGCCACTACAATGGTGTTGGAAATAAATGATATGCATTGATTTCCATAATGAGATGCCATTAATAGTATAATTGTGTTATTAAAGAAATGATAAGCGATGTGATGGCTACAAAGACTCTTCCTGTGTAAGGAAGGCTTGCCAAGGAATGGATTTCTCGAGGGACTGGGAAGTAGAGAAGGGGATGCCTAAAATTGCAAGGCATGTGACTGCAAGGAAGTGAAAAAAAAAAAAAATTTGGTTTCAAAAAGGTTAGGATCATAGTCAGTGGGATCAGGAAAATGTTGGGTGTGTTCTATGAAGCAACAAGCTGAACTTGTTTCTTGAAGTAGCCCTAAATATAATGAACAACAAAACTGGACATGGAATTTCAAGAAATGGGAAGTGTCACTGAGATAAGGAGTTGTAAATTTAGAGCTCACTTTTTTTTAGTATTTTTCTAGTAAGAACACCAAGGATGGTGTTCCCCTTAAGGGGCGGGGATTGTAACACCCATAATATACTCTCCCTCACGTACTTTTATTATAAATGATTCTAAATTTATTTAGATGACCTAAATACTGGGACCACAGATCCATGATATGAGGGGGGAAACTAAATAAAATGTGAGTGGTGTTAGCTAGAACCACTGCTTGATAAAATATGTAGCTAACAATAAATTAATTGAAGAATGTTCCATGAGGAACATGAAGAGACACACAATGAAAAGAGGAAAAGGGAATTTGAACAGTAATAGTTGGTTGGATTTTGGTGGAATGAAAGAAGTTTAAGGACAAAATTAGATTTTTGGCAAGGATCCAAACTTGTGAACATGATTTCTAACTAATTTTTCTTGAAAAATACCCTTGGATCATGGATCTGGCTTGGGGGTGACTACTGCAAGAAATAAAACCTATAAATTTTTATGGTACGGTGGAAAATTGAAGTCCTGCCTTCAGTTTCAGTCATTGCTACATCTCAATAAGTGTTATTAATTTGTGAATATGTGAATATGATGATTAGTTATTTATTGAATTTATGTGTAGCTATGTGATAATCTTGCATTTCTATAGAGAAATTTTGCATGGAATTAATAGGAAAACTTCCTTGATTTTTTTGTCAATTATATTGAAATACTACCTTGAGGCTTTAAGAAATATGTTTTGAATTTTTTTCTCAAGTCAATACATGCATGTGGATATGTAAGGATATGTGATTAAAATTTATCATGTTTATGCCCCATGTTTTCTTCACCGAGGTTCCAGAAGTTGAAACTTGAACCATGGTGAGGGAAAATCCTTCTGATCCTTTTGGCTAGTTTTTAGATCTTCGATAAAAATATTTTAGGATATATGTTGAAAGGAAGACACACATCTTGAATGCTCCTAAAATTGTGCTTTAAATAGGCCATGTTTTGACTTATGCCATAAAAATATTTTTGGGATGTTTGAGAATATGGAAAATAAACCCTAATGAGGGGAAATCTTGTGAATCCTCTGATCTAGTTGTTAGATATTGGATCATAATATTTACGCCGTAGGAGTTTTATTTGAAAAAAAATTTGCTAAGTGCCAGGGTGTACAAGTCTGCAACGTCTGATGAAATGTTAGACGATTCAATAGTTTTACACCATCCGATAAAAAACTGTTTCATTTAAATTGATTCTTGATGTTTAACTGAATGACGGTTGAAGGAAAGCTTCAAGAATGATCCCCACAATGCATTGTACAACTGGGTGATAGGCTCTGTCAATGCACCTTGCAATTGGCATGGAATCACCTGCAACAATTCTACAGGTATGGTTACTGAAATCGCACTCGAAGAAAAATCTCTCAACGGCCCTCTTTATGCCGGCCTATGCAATCTGCAGAGCTTGGAAAAGCTTCATTTGGGTTTCAATAAACTTGTATGGGATTTTCCCACTTCCCCTCACGAATTGAAGCAAACTCCAATCCCTCAACCTCAACATAAATTCTCTGTTCGGCACTTTTCCAGACCTCTCTGGACTAAAGTCTTTGAACATACTTGACCTCTCGACCAACAGCTTCGCAGGGCAAGTCCTTTCTTCTCTGGGAAATTTACCAGAGCTCACCTCCCTCCACCTTGCATAGAATCCCTTTGCTCCTGGCACAATTCGTGAGGAACTCATGAGTATGAAGAAACTCAACACCTTCTACTTGGCCACCTGCAATTTCATAGGAGAAATACCCCTTTTAAATTTTAATTTCACAGAGCTAGGCCTCTTGGATATCTCCAACAACAGCTTGAATGGATCCATTCCCAAGGAAATCTCCAACCTGAAGAAGCTCTATCAACTGGAGCTCTACAACAAATATTTCAGCGGGGGTATTCCTCGCGAATTGAGTGATCTATCGTTACTGCGGAACTTGGACATATCGCGCAACAGCCTTACTAGCAGCATTCCACCAGAGGCCAGGAATTTGAAGAATTTGTCATACTTGCAGCTCTATAGCAACAATATTTTGGGACAAATTCTCGAGAGAATTTGGGAATTGCCACTTATGGAAGGCTTGTCAATATATGAGAACAATATTACAGGCCAATTACTGCAGAAGCTTGGTAGCCTCATGTCCAAATTCAACATGCTGGACACCTCGCAAAATTGGTTGAATGGCTCGCTGCCCAAGGATGTCTGCAAAGGAGGAAACCCGCAGTACTTTCTTGTTCTTGAAAACTATTTCATGGAGAATTTCCTATCTCATACGGTGCTTGGCAAAGGTTGATACGCTTCAGAGTCAATAAAAATGGACTCAGCAGTACAATTCCCAGGGGAATCTGGGGTCTGCCCAATGTCAATATTATTGATATGAGCTTTAATAATTTTGTAGGAGAAATGAGTGCCGATATCGGAAATGCAAAGAATCTATCATTCTTGTTCATTCAAAACAACCAATTCTCCGGCATCTTGGTGCCAAAGATCGGCTTAGCGCTGCTCTTGGTCAGGATTAATGCAGAAAACAATAATTTTACAGGTCAAATACTGAAGGAAATCGGAAGCTTGAGTCAGTTGACTGGATTATATTTGCAAGAAAATATGCTGGAGGGAAACATTCCAGGCGAAATCAGCTCTTGCAAATCTTTAATTGTTATAAATCTTGCGAGAAATCGTCCAGACGGAGTTTTTTTTTTTAAACATAGAACATATTAACTACACATAATCACACGTATATGTAAGAGTGAAATCCTACTTTTTATTCATATTTAAATGATATGAGGCTTTACCTTTGGAAAAAATATTAGACATCTACTTCACCTACCATTTTGAAAATAGGCCAGAAGGAAATTAAGTAGAAAATTAATTAGCACCCAGTTGTTTGCATCAAAATTGAAAATTTGAAATTTGGGGTGTCTCAAATGTTGTTTGGTTTTGTGATCTAATTTAATTCTTTTGAAAATAATATTTAAACAAATATGAAAAAGAATGTTGAGAATGATATTATTATTTGTTGTAGTTTAAAAAGGTCACAAATATTTTTGAAAAAAATAATAGGTTTTTGAAAAAAATGGGTAATTTTTTTGTGGAAATTTTAATTATAATTATTAAGTGAGTATTTTAGATTCTTCAGATTTTTTAATAATGCTAAATCTATTTCAAAAATAATAAAAAAAACCATTCAAATCTAGCAAGAATTTCACCATTCCTCCAAAATTATAGTCTCACAAAACTTTATTTTTTTACCAAAAAACCAATCATAAGGAATTAAGTAGAAAATTAACTAGCATGAAGTTGTTTGTATCAAAATAAATGAAATTTTGATGTTTGTGGTGTTTTCAATGTTGTTTAGTTTCTTTCCTTTACTAAAATTGACCAAAATCATTACAAATATCTTGCTTAGAAACTATTGGATCTCTTTAAGAATCTTACGGCGTTTCCTTTGCAACATTTGGTGATGGTGCAATTGCTAGTTTACGATATATGATAAGAGGAGGTTGAGCTTCCTCAATGTTTCTAAAATCATGATTCAATTTGGTCATTTTTTATATAACTTTTATTCTAGAATAATTAAAAAGCTAAAACTTGGACCACGGTAATTCTAGTTTTCATATAATGGATTGTTATATTTTAGGAGATAGGATTAGAGGAAGTCAAGATTCTTTAATTCTCCTAAAATTGTGCTTCAAATAGCTCACATTGTAATTTTTTCTATAAGTTTTTGTCTTGAAGGTTCCACATGTTGAAACTTGAAACACAGTGAGGGGAAATCCCACAGATCATTCGGTTCATATTTTAAAATTTGGTTTATTATAATTTACGATATATGACCTAAGCCATGTGTTTTATTAGTTTTCATGAAAATCATTTGAATAAATTCTTAAATGGCTTAATGATTCATTGAATACAAATTGTCTGATGAAATACCACATGAAAATGTTGTTTTGTGGATGGGGATAATAATGTTGTATGGTAATATTGTTGTATCTAATGTATGCCTCGTTGCATGCACATAATTTGAAGAAATGTGTTAAATATGCTTTACTAAAATTTGAATTCAAACTATTTGATAAAATAACTAAAATCAAAAAATCAAAATTTTCATGATCGAGTGGTACATTTCCGTTAGTATGTTACAAGTGGAGCTAGAGAAATGGTTTTTATTTGATCTCATACAAAATATTTCAAAAAACTTAAGCATGAAAGATACTACTCAATTGGTTGTATACAAAGTATTTGAAGAAAGGTTAACAGGTAAAGTGTTTGAAAAAATATTTGAGTGTTGAAAATCAAGTTTCTACAAGCGCGCGGTGTGTGAGGAAGTAGTATCAAAGATTATTTTTCAAGTTACTAAAAGGAAACAAAACTTTTGGGTACCTTGTAACGTCTGTAAGTCATTGAGGGAACTCAGTATGTTATAGGATCTGTTGGTACTCTACATACATGATACATGAAAATTGTGATATTATGAGGGTTTTAAATCCCTCTGACTTAGTCACAAGAGGATATTCCTCCAACCTCAAAGTATCCATGTAGTTTTCCCATTAGGTTAGGGAATGGCCTTGTAATTTTAGCAACATAAATACAATATTTTTCTCTTCATCTATATGATGAACATTGAAATAAACTTATCATTTTTGCAACCAGTGATTTAGCTTCAGATCATTAATCTCACCTTATTACACCTTTATATCAACCTTTGCTTTTATTTTGAATAGGAACTATGAATGGGTCATGATAGCCAAATTGGCCCTAATATTTTTTGGGTTCTCTCTTCCTCTCTCTCTCTCTCTATTTCTTCTTGATATCTGTTGGCGAAAAAGGAGGTCTCAAGGAAAGATGTATGTTCATGCTTGAGCTAACAATGTTTCCACTGTAGTCTAGGACAATGTCAGTATTTTCACCCTGCTCAAGGGAGCAGGGAGTCTCACCTGAGGCATGCCATGACCTTACTAAGATTAGAGGCTAGATCATTGGCGTCGAGGGAAGATAACTAACACAGATCATATTTATAAGCATACAGAAGACATATATATATATATCAACTCCAAGAAGTAAGCTATCATTCATCACACATGTTCAGAGTACCGAATTAAAAATTTAAATAGGCATACATTCACCATAATCAATCAAGCATCAACCAATCCATAATATACAACACAACAACAATCTGATTCCATTAACTTGGATCAAAACAACATAAACATACTCCGTAGAGTCTATTACAGTCTAGTTCAATACAAAAGGCTCCATAGAGCTCTCCCTAGGCTATACTTTCCTATCAGCCTCTCTCCAACTTACTAAATAACTCCAAAGTCGCTTATTTCCTGCCTATTTTTTCTTGTCAACTGAAATTGTTATTCTTTGCCCCTTTTGCGCTCATATGTCCCCTCGCGCTCTGCTGCCTTCTGCTTCTTCTTCATCACCAGGAGTTCTATTATTTTTTTCTTGTCTCCCCTCTCTGCCATTTGTGTCGTTATCTGTTTATGCCCTGCCAACTCTCTTCTAGCTTTCCACAACCATGACAACTCCCTCCATACCTTTATTGTGTTCTACCCCCTCCCTACCTTGATTGTGTTTCGCTTATTTCTCTATAACTCCAAAACTGTTCTGTCCAAAATAAAGGCCCCAACAGGCCCTGACCACTTGCTATTGACTCATCCTGAGTCAATATTTTTTCTGTTGTTGAGGCTTCTGGTGGTCTGTTGACTTCCAATGATGGCCTAGTTTCTCCTGTTGCTTCCATCTCTGTATTTTATTGTTTCGATTTTTCCTATTCCAACAAAGGCCCCAACTCGAGAACCTTGTTCATTGTTTCTGTTCTGAGCACTGTGAACTCAGTGATGGCTTGATGCCATGCCTTAATCACAATATCTGTTTCATTGATGATTCTATCACCTTGATTCACATCCATTACCTGCGTCATTTTGTTGAATACCTCCAGGATTATGGGTTCGGCTTCAGCCGCTAGTTGCCGAATTTCCTCTACCTTTTGCTTCACAGGTTGTCGTAGGTCCCTAAGAAGTTGCTTTTTTGCTATTGAGTGTTCCTCGATGGCCTAAAATTTTGTTTCTAGTATGTCTGCTTCGTCATACAGTTGAGTTCTGCTGACCGAATCTGTGGTCCCCCTGATTTCAAGGACAATCTTCTACAGTTGCTCAAAAGCTAGTTGTGCCTTCCTTATTAGAGAATTTGAGCACTCATGTAGCTGCTCCAATAGGCTGTAGGCTTCCTTGGCTATCATTCCAATGGTTTCCTTTATGCTTTGCATTTTTCTCTACCTCTCCGCTATTTTCTTGGCATATACTGTAGAGGGATATGATAATGCTAGTCTTGCCGCCAACGCCTCTTTTAGCTCATGGTTTGCTCAGTCCAAGCTCGTACATGCCATTTTGACTCAAATGGATATTTCGGCGATTGATCATGACAAAATATCTGTGAGTGTTGTGTTATCCATGGCGGTGACGGTCGGCCATAGGTCTTTAAATACCTTTGTTACTTGGTCCAACTATTGTTGTAGGCTATCCTTCTCACCTTGGAGTTGATTGCAGTCATCAGTAAGTGAAATAACTTGTTGTTGTTGCTGCTTAAATCCCTGTATGAGGCCAGTGTAGACCTTCTACTTGTCATTTTTTCTTTTGGATGAAACTTAACAGTTGGCTAGGTCCCCAAATTTTCATGTTCCCACTTCTCGACATCTCTTGGCTCAGATGTCTCTCCCTGAGAAGTTGCGTGCTGGCGACTGATCTTTCATAATGTCCCTATGGGGATTTTGGTTAACTTTTCTACGGCAGCTAGGGTTCAGGAATGTGTAGACTACTATATGGCATGAATTTTTGCATCAATAAATTGGATTGTTGGAATGGGTTTGTCTCTGGTGTGGTGGGGGTTGTCTCAGAAATGAGGGACCCTTCCTGGATTAGTAATTCTAAAAAGGTGCCCTGCCCCACTATGGTTTGGTCAACCTCAGGTAATCTAGCTATACCCGAGATAACCTCTACCTCGATGTCAACATTTGTGAGATTCCCTGGTGGTATCCAATATGAAATGGTTGGAGAGGTGGACGGAGTGTGGGTGGGGTGGTCCTTGGACATGAAGGAGGCATGTAGTGATGAATTGTGCTTATGGAGTGGTGATGAGATTTGTATGTTGAGAAATGATGATGGATTGAATACTAGTAACACAGAGGCGGTCTGGGTTGCGACCTCCGGCTCTTCTTGAATTATCATTCCCATCACTATTGGCTGGGGTTGGTCTTCTCTGGTGAGATCAACCACTTGCTCCGATCCCATGGTTCAGGCTCTTTTCCCTCTAGGTGCTGGTATTGTTTGTTTATTTGGATTGGTCTTTCAAATTAGAGTGACAGGGGGCAGTGAAGGGGAGTGGAATGTGCTAGATGGTAGTGAAGTTAGGATGAGGGTGGTGGTGGACATAGGTGCAGAATTCAATGTCTGAAATTCAGAAAATGTTGGAAATACAGTAGATATGATGCTGAGAGTTTCTATTACCTTATTGAATCCTTTCACCATGTGTCTAGCTAGTCCAATAGTGGTCGCAATTGTAATTGGGAGATCCTCTACACTATTTCTTCCGGTGTCTCCCCCACAAGTGCTTTAGGGAGAATTGCATCAAACGAGTAAACTAGGATCTCGCTTTTGATATCCATTACTGCTCCTGGCCATGAAGAAACTTCTATGTGGGAGGCCTCTTCTATTATTTGGAACTTCAATGGCTTCCTATAGAAGGTATTTTCATCCACTCAACTTGTTCAGACATAGGTTCGGTTATGATTCACCCCAAACTAGATCTGTGGGAAGTATCTATCCAAGAAGCTTCTTGGAATTCATTGTTGACTTCTAACCACGTCAACCATCTATCTATACCAGACTGCAAAAGCTTCCTCATTGACCTCTTTGGTGCTTGGGTCCCTTGATATTCTCCATGGTGTGAAACTTAGTGCCATCGTTTAGTCTTGGGTAATCTCTGCAAGCTGTCTGGTTCCTGGTGGACTCCACTTCCACATTGCGAGAGCCATGATTAGATAACCATACATAAATCTCGTGGCTCACTTTTAGTTGTCCTCGCAAGCCTAAAAAAGCTCATGTAACAAGAATGTGCACCAAAATTCCCCCTTGGTGTAATGCCCCATCATTTTCCCAATGATCAAATAGCATGCGAATTTTACTGCTGGATTGTTTATGAGGTCGATTTTTTCTCCCTTTCCTCCTCTCCTTGTTTCATACTTTTTATAGTAGTCAAAATATCATATCTTCTTAGATATCTTGGACATATTTTTACAGGCTGATGAGACGTCATTTCCTATCGCTAATAACCCTGTGAGTCTGTGTATGTCTTCCGCATGAATTTGGATCTCCTTCCAATCCATAAAGATCCATTCTCAATTCTACCAATTAAGAACTTGGTGCAATGCATTGTTACTCCTAACATCCCGAATACTGGAAGGCTTCTAAGGTGCAAGATTGTTGACCTCTGGATGCCTCTAAAGTCTAGGTGCACCTTCGCTGCTTCACCTCCTCCCTCCTTCGTATAATTTTCAATGTACACCTACCTTTTCATTGCTGGGAACTGGCATGAGTCTGTGAAGTCAGTATCTATCAACGAGGCATTGTCATATTTTCCTATCAGCGACTCCACTCTTTGAATTATTCCATTGAGCTCAGGCTCAATGAATGAGATAGCCATATTCATCATTTTCTTTCTTCTATTGTATAATAGAACTGTTGTTGCTATCCTACTGCTCTGAATTTCTGCTATTAGAATCGGGCTTATCGTTATAACCATTTCTTTATCTGATAATTCAGAGTTTTCCAGAATTCTTCTGTGTCCCTCCTTCATGCGGGTTAAGTAGTATTACTGGCATAAATGATGTTGATATGCTGCCATAACTAATTAATTTTTTTTTGTCTTTCCCTGCGACTATAATCGTGTGATTAGTTATGGGAGTGAGATGTACTCTGACAGTGCTGATGCTAGCTTCAGAAATTGGGTAGACATGATGGGTAATAATTATGGCTTAATATGAAAACTTTATTACGGTATGGGAGTTAATAATTATGGAAATTCAAATTCAGTTGATCTTATGGACTGACAACGATATGTTGGGTCATTATGAGTGAATGATGGTTGACACGCTTAGGCTATGTAACACTATAGACTCTCCCCCCTTGACCACAATTGGTTGTGTTGTGGTCTCCACTTCACAACAGTGTGATTGTTTTTTTGTGCGACTTTACGGGTTTTTTTATTGAGGATTCCTACTCTAATGAATTGAAAATATTAAAACTTAAATTATTCTATGGCTCGTCTCGGTTGCGAGAGAGTTACTGACTCTAAAATACTAACTGCTCTCAGGTGTGAGAGTTATTAAATTTAAAAGTATTGTGATGATTACTGATGATAGCCTTTTAGGCATGCACCATTAACCCATCCTTGAAGTATCTCTCCATCTAGTTGTGCTAGCTTGACCGCGCCTGAGTCTCTTATCTCTATGACGTAATATGGTCCCATCCAGTGCATTCTAGGCTTCCCCGAGAAATTCTAGAATTTTTTGTCATAGAGCAGTACTTTTCCACCAATAGTGAATGTTTTATGTTTGATGTGGCGGTCATGCCAGGATTTTTTTGTTGTTTCTGTATTGATTGATGGAAATCCATGAGAAATATATCTTCTTCTAGCTCCTGCAATTCATGAAGGCGTGCAGAGATGGAGTATTCTTCTATCATGTGTATTGTTGAAGAAATTAAGAGGCTTGGTATGATAAACTCGACTGGTATTACTGCCTCTTTCTCGTATACCAACTAAAATGGAGTTTGATTATGAAGCCTCTTTATGGTTGTCATGTATTCCCACAACGTGGCTGGTATTCTTTCATCTTAGTCATCACGGTTGGCATTGCATATCTTTTTTAGTCCTTTCTCCAAGATTTTGTTGAAAGCTTCGACTGTTCCATTTTCCTGAGGATGGTACAGGCTACTTTTGTGATGTTGTATCATAAATTTGTCCAGCAGTGATTTAATTGTAGCGTTAATGAAATGTGTGCCTTGATTGCTTGTTAGGCTCCTCGGATAACCAAACCCACTAATGATGTTCTCAAAAATAAATCTAGCTGCCATGTCTATTGTACAGTCCTTTACTAGTGCCGCCTCTGCCCATCTTGTGAGGTAGTCAGTTGCGGTGATTATATATATTGCCTACGAGTGTCGAGCCATTGGTGCAATTGGTCCTATGAAGTCATAGCCCAGTTCTCAAATTCCTGCATATCCCTCACGGGTTGTAGGAGAAACTCAGCATGATGTGAAGGTCACTATGTTCATTTGCAGACATCGTATTTATTCACATATTCCTTGTTATCTTTGTGCACGATGGGCTATCATAATCCTGCATGTATTATTTTCGTTGTGGTGGGTTTTGCGCCGACATGGCCTCCTGCAATTCCGCTGTGACACTCCCACAATATGTCCACTCTTTCGTGATCTAAGACACATCTTTGTGGGATATGATCTAGACCCATTTTATACAACTGTCCTGCTATGAGTTGATATTTGGCCGCCCTAACTACTAGATGTATTTTTTGAGTTGTCGTGTATTTTGATGGGCTTTGTCTTATGGCCAAGTATGTCACTATTTGTTCCTGATAATTTGGGATGGCTTCTACTCGGAATATATCAACATCTGGCAGCTAGTCATCAAGCGGTCCCCCGTTTTCCCCATTTTCCAATCTTGACAAATGGTTAGGACCAACATTTAGCCTTCCCGGTTTTACTATTACTTCAAAAGTGAATTATTGGAATAGTAGGAGCCATATGCAAATTCTACCTTCCAAAACAGGCTTTTTTACCAGATATTTTAGTGCTAAGTGATTTTTGAAGAACTTGAATGTGTCTCCCAATAAGTAGTGGTGAAATTTCTGTAGAGAGTGTACCATAGCAATATCTTCTCTTTCCATTGTTGTGTAATTCCTTTCTACTGTTGACAACTTCTTTCTTGCAAAGTATACTGGGTGATCTATGGAGGTTTCTCTTGGCTGAGCTAGCACCGCTCCCAAAGAAATACTTGAAGTGTAAATGTGGACAAGAAACTATTGTCCCAATTGGGATGGGACAATATAGGTGCACTTGCTAGTTTCTCTTTCAATGTGTCCAATTTCTTAGTGCATTCATTGTTCCATATGAGTTGTTCTGAATTCCACAACATCTTTTCTAGTGAGGAAGTGATTTTTGCGTAGTTGCGGATGAACCTCCTGTAATATCTGGTGTGTCCCAGTAGTGACTTGAACTAATTTACATTCTCTAGCACTTCCATGTTCACAATTATTTCCACCTTTGCGGGGTCCACACATACACCTTGCTTGTAGACGATATGTCCCAAAAGTGTTCCAAAAGGTACTAGAAATATGAAATTTTTGAGATTCAGAGAAATTTGAAGCTATCTACACCTATCAAGCATTATCCTGAGTAAAGTTGCATGGTTCTTCAGTAGAATGTACACCATCCAATCATCCTTGTACACTTATAGGAACTTATGGATATAGTAGTCTCTGAATGTTGTTATTACTATCCATGAAAACATAACTGGTGCATTATTTAGCCCAAAAGGCATGACATGATAGGCATATGATCTCCATTCTGTTGTGAAAGTAGTTTTTCTTTTGTCTTCTTCTGCTATTCGCACTTGATGATATCCTGAGAAGCCATCTATGAATGAGTATGATTAATTTCCTGCTACATTGTTAAGAACTTCGTCGCTAAATGGAGTTGGAAATGGATCATGAATGCATGCATTGTTTAGACTTTTGTAGTCCACATATACTCTAATTTCTGATTTCTACTTTTTACTTTGTATCACAATTGGGCTGACCCATTTTGCTTCCTCAACTGGAAAAATCAAGCCTGCATTCAAAATTTTGTGTATCTCTACTTTAACCTTTTTTTTTACTCTCATATTCAAGCAGTAAGGTCTATGTTTTACTAGCCTTGCATCTAGTTTTAGGATTACGCAGATCTTCCCCAGATCTCCTTTGATTCCTTTGAGCTCTGCCACTGAGGATGGGAATAAGTCTTCGTACTCTTGTAGTAGGTCAAAGATTTCTTTTGTTGTCTCTGTATCCCAATAATCTCCGATGGATGCGATCTTGGGCTTCTCTGCACTTCCAATATTCTGATTCTTTGTATTCTAGGGTAATAGGTGCAATCCCTCAGTAGTTGGTTCTTCTTGTATCTCTCATTCCCATTCCTTTTCTTCAAAGTAAAGATGTCGAAGATTCTCTAAATTATCATCATATATCTCTTGATCTATCCTTTTACATGCTACTAAATCCTTGACTTTATTCTCTGATAAAGATATTTCTTCACTCTTCTAAATCTATGGGAAGAAAAATATTCTTTTAATTGCTTGAAGGGTATCTGTAACTTGTTACGTGTCTCCCTTGAAACAAAAAAATTGCGTAAATTTTTCCACAACTATTTCCCAGGTACCTATTCCTCTCTTCTTCCCTTCTGTCAGGTACCAATCTTGTGGAATGGTGTCCAAAGAATGTATAAAGTTGTGTACCCATAAATATTCTAGATATCCCTCTTTCTTCCACTTATACTCACAACTGCTTAGATGTGCTAGGGGATTAGAATTGTCTTGGTACTTTTCTCCAAGTTGTGGTCATGAAGCCGCATGAAAATATTGTTCTTAATGTTGTGGCAATATATCCCATTGCAAAAGAGAGTTGTGATGGGTTTCCCACCACCTTGCTAACATGGATTGTAGTGCTACGTCCATGAGAGGGACTTTATGTCCTAATGGTACTTTGTCTTATACTTTGGAAATAAATGTATTCACAGCTTGCATATTTGAAAGAGTTGGGTATTCTCTTACCTCTGTACCAATCCAGTTGATTCCATGAACATTGGCGCATCTTCTAGTTTTAATTTCATATCCTCCTTACTGTTAGTCATCCCAAGATACTTCTGATCCTAGGTCATAACTCTGAACACTTCTCCAGCTTACTGTTCCTCCTGCTGTAGGATTAATGTAATATTATCTCCTTCCTGCCATCATCTGGTAGAGTTGATCTAGAAGTTGTGCATCTTCTCTGTTGTCAATAATATTTGTGTATCGGGGTCATTGGTATGGATCCAATGGTTGAACTACTCTGACTTCAACATCTTTGAATATCATTAATTCGTTCTTTAAATCGATGACTGCATAACTTTCAAAGGCCCAATCTATCCTTAGCAAGGAAGGATATGGATCCTTCTCACCCATGATATCTATTACTTCAAATTCTGTATAGGCCTTTACTCCTGCAACATCAACCTCAAATTCTTCCAGCCTTCCTATTGGTACAATGCAGTATTGGTTTCCCATTCTCAGCTACATTGGTGAGTATGACATCTTTGGTTTTCCTAATGCTTCCCATGTCTTTCGTGGAAGAATGTTGACATCTGATCTGAGATCTATCATTGTGTCTTTGATTTAGAATCTTGCAACTTGAGTGTTTATGAAGAACTCCTTTCCAGTCCTTCTCTTATTTATTTTTACTCTTCTTATATATTTTTTAGTTGAGTTACCTGAGTCTCTAGGCCTTGCTTCTCCTTGCACAACCATTTCTAGATTTTTCTTTAATTTTTCTAGCATCTATCTGTTGTTCACAATTTTTAGGAACAGTTAGAACCACTCTTCTATAGGTGTGCTTGTATGGGTTATCTTTCCTCCATTACTATATTGTTGTGGAAGTTCCATACTTTGGTGTCTTCCTATCTGTGAGAATGTTTCTAATGCTTCTTTTAAGTATTGCTTCTGTCAGTTTGAGCTGAAAGATTTCTTTGTGGATGCAAGTTTGATTATCTTTATTGGGTCCATGTCTCGTGCATCCTCTTCTATCTTCTTCCCTCCTCACGTGACTATAGCTACACTATGTAGAGGCCGAGTCTCTATTATCCTTGGTTCTGCATTAACCAGGTTAGCTCTCCTTTGTCTCGCTCTCTCTTCCCAGCTCTTAATCAGCTCTGGGCAGTCTTTAGTAGCATGTGCATTGACTTTGAATTGAGAGCACCATGGTCTCCTGGGTATCAGACATTATCTCGCTACGTGACCTTCCTGATCATAGTTATAACACCTTACTGGTCCTCTTCCTCTAGTTCTGTTAGCTCTCATCTCTCCTCCTCGCCCCCTTGGAGTCTCATTTACTCTATGGGATGACCTGTCTAATTTTTTTTCCAATGCATCAAGGGCTCTGCATTTCTCCATATTATGAGTTGTAGAGGAAAAAAATTCATAGTAGATGTTGTTGGAAAATTTGAGTATTTTTGCACAATCGGACACAATCGTGGAGGATGACCAATACCTTTACATATTTTGTAGCATTCTGCTATTTTTTTATTATGTTGATTGGGGAACCCAAAGAAGTGGGGTTGCGGTTGGTATAGACCTTGAGTATTTATCTGTGCAACTCCACCGACTGGTGGGTCCCCCTCTGTTTCTGCCACCGAAGTTGGAACGGTTTCTCCCGACAACCTTGGACATTCTGTGGCTACGTGTCCTTCTAGCAAGCAGTGTGTGCACCACACATTGGGCCTTTTGGGTTGTACCAGTTGAATATCTTTCAGTTTCTTTGTCAAACTAGGTATTTGATGTTATAGTCCTACTATGGATGGATCTTGTATCACTGCCCCTCCTCTGAACTCCTGCGAGTATCCTGCCATTGCTTCTATTTTCATCTCTTGCTCCAGAGCATCTTGAGGGGTATCAATATTTTGTTGTTTCAATGGTGTCCTTGCTAACAATATGAATGCTTTGATGAACTAGTTTCGTTGATTATTTGGATCGATTGGGTAACTTGGATTTCTAATCGCGTCTTTAAATATTCTCCATACTATTTCTCCTTCTCGTTTTTTTATTTCCCATAGCTCAGAAAATCCTTGCTAATTCGTTTGAGGCAACTTGAATTCTTGGACGAATTCCCTCTTAACATCATCTATTGCTAGGTTCTGGTGTGCTTCTGACCATTTGATGAACCAGAGCAAAGCTCTTTCCCTTAATGTGGTTTGAAACTCAATTAACTTGACTACATCTGGTGTCTATCGAGCTCTCCAAATTGCTTCAAAGAGATATCAGTGTTATTCTAAATTTTCGTTACATTTTCTAGAGAATTCTGGGTATCAGGTGAACAATCCCGCCATCTTTCCTTCTGTTGGTGGTACTCAAACAAAGCCTTTTCTTCCCGTCTGAGAGATTCGAATACCAACACTGTTGCTAGTAGATATCTGTAGTGTATTTAGGACTACTCAACTTGCTAAAATCCCCTAGCTAAATAAAGAAATTATCGGGTAGATGAAAGAGTACCAGGGGAAGGTTAGGACTAGTGCTACTTGAAACTTGGGAAATAAGATTACCATGCATTATGGTTGTTGACCTCTCTTGTAATAGTTTCTCCATTGCAAGATGTAGCTCCACATTAGACTCCTCATTGTGGCATGCATCCTCCTCATTGGAATTTTATCTTTTTTCACTTCGGGCTGAGATCCTATAAAATTTCCTAACTTCGTTAATAGAACATTCCATTCCTTGGGGTCCCATGTGACTTTCTCTTTCCTCTGTCATCTGTGGTGCCTTTTCCTTGTTCTTTCAACTCTTCTCCTGCTTCTCAAATTCATGTATTGCCCTTTCCCGCCACTTCTTAGCAATTTGCGCCCTTCGATGTGCTCTCCGCTCTCTCAACCTATATGAGGTTTCAAAATCCATATCCCTATTCCCCCCTTTTCCTTAATCATAGCATATTTCCCTCAACTCCTTCCACCAGTACTGGAGGTTTAATTCTCCATCTCAGGATTTTGGAATGACATCAGGCCTTTGTCCACCATTATAACTTTAATCCACAATGGGTTTTCTTTTAGCAATTCTCCCCAAAACCCAGATCTAAATATGTCTTCGGCTTTTGTAAAATATTGGTAGGACTTGGCTGCAAACTCTACAATGTACACCTCCAAAGTAATTTGTACCAAAAAATCTACTGCTCGGGTTAGATCTCTATCTAACTGATCTAGCGTTGCTAGATCTGTGTGCGTCCAACTGCAAAAAACTCTACGCAATCCTTCAGGGAGTGACGTGATCTGAAGTCTCCACAACTAATTATAAATCTCTTCGGGAAATTTCATACAAGTCACTCAAAGAGTCAGAAAACAGGACTCGATCCTTGATAGTCTTTTCCCTCTGCTGTCGAAGCTCCACTTGTTGCGATATGAACTTATATACGTGCTTGTACTATCAACTACGTAGTTTCTCCTCATAGATCCTCGATACCATGATCTAGCTTCTAAATAGATTTTCGGGTCCTAACAAAAAAACCATTTATTAGCGAAAAAATAGGTCTCAAGGAAAGACCCAGGTACATGCTTGAGGCCAACAAGGTTTCCGCTGTAGTCTAGGTCAAAACTGGCATTTTCACCCTGCTCGAGGGAGCAGGGAATCTCACCCGAGGCGTGCCACAACCTTACTAATATTAGAGGCTAGATCATTGGCGTCGAGGGAAGATTACTAACACAGATCATATGTATGAGCATACAAAAGACACACACACACACACACATATATATCAACTCTAAGAAGTAAGCTATCATTCATCACACATGTTCAGAGTACCGAATTAACAATTTAAATAGGCATACATTCACCATAATCAATCAAGCATCAACCAATCCATAATATACAACACAACAACAATACAATTCCATTAACTTGGATAAAAATAGAATAAACATACTCCGCAGAGTCTATTACAATCCATTTCAATACAAAAGGCTCCACATAGCTCTCCCTAGGCTCTACTCTCCTATCAACATGTCTCTCTGACTAACTAGCTAACTCCAAAGTTGTGTCTTTCCTGCCTATTTGTTCCTACCAGCTGACACTTTCAATATTTTCCCCTTCTGCGCTTGTTTGTCCCTTTGCACTCCACTGCATTCTGCTTCTTCTTCATCACTAGGAGTTCTACTATTTGTTTCGTGTATCCACTCTCTGCCATCTGTGCTGTTATCTATCTATGCCCTGCCACCTATCTTCCAGATTTCTACAACCGTGATAGCTCCCTTCATACCTTGATTGTGTTTTTCCACCTATCTTCCAACCCTTCGCAATTCAAAAACTATTATGTCCAAAAAAATGCCCCAACAGCCCTCAACCACATGCTATTGAATCATCTCGAGTCAATATTTTCCTACTGTTGTGGTTTCTGCTGGTTTTTCGGCTTCTAGTACTGGCCTAATTTCTCATGTTTCTTCCATCTATGTCTTTTCTTGTTCCGATTTTCCATGTTACAAAAAAGGCCCCAATAATATCTTAATCTCCCATTTGATAAATATTATGCATTAGAACTCCCATATTCTCCAAATATCCCAAGATTATTGGTTAGGTCCACAATGAGGATATTCTCATTATAGTTTATATTTGAAACTTGTGCTTCAAACAATGAAAAACTCTCCTACATAGGTTCAACATGGATATCAAAAAGTTGTCAACCATGACTAGGGATTTATGAATTTTGTATTAGCAATTCTAGATCCCATACAAATCTTGATAATATATCGAAATAAAACTCACTTTGATACCAATATTATCCATAAAATGTCATGGATATTCCACTAGACAATTCATCAAAATGAATCTCACAAAATTATACTTAAAAGCACAAAATCCACACTATGAGGGTTTATTTATCTTTATATTTATGGATATATAGATAAATATTATTTCATATGCATACAAATTATAATTATGTAGAAAATATAGAATAGTGAAATAAAAAATCATGAACCTTAATTCACACAAGATATATCCTAGGAAACCCTTTTAGGAGAAAACTCAGCTTGGAGGTGAGGTTGTATTCTCCCTTTCTTTGAAAAGGAAATGGTTGGAAGTAGAAATAATTGATTCCCATGGCCTGTGGGTTACTAAAGTGCTAAAATATTATCTTTTTACTCTTTCCCTATACTTCTTTACTACTCTACTCGTCTATGGAACCAAATTCCCTAGAAAAAAATGGCACCACTTTCCCCCTATTTGTGCAGTTATAACACAACTTGATAGCATAATAGAGCTAGAATATTGACTCTTATACACTCTTATTTATCATTATAACCTCACTATTTTATTTTCCATGAATAATGGGGGTTTATGTGACATACTCTCAAATTATGTTCGCCAAAACAGGAAGGTCTGCTTCTTAATTGCATAACGTTTTCATACATAATTCAATTGAGGAAATTATTACATAGTTGGAAAGGTATTTGCGTGTAGAATAGGAAAAAAAATGTGTGGAGCTAAAGTAAAAATGTTGTTTCCCAAAATATTTCATTTAATGCCTGAAAATGCTCCTCGAAGGTTTCAGACCCCGATTTGCCAAATTGGGTCTCATCGATAAAAATGGTGCTATGAGCTAACTTCTCTAGTTTTTCAACTCAAAAATAATATATATTGATGAAAAAAATCTAGTGATCAAATCTGGATCATTAAATTCATTTTGTAGATCTTAAGCTTGAAGCCATTTACAAATAGTGGATTTTTTTCTTCATCAGTTGTTGTAATATTGAAACAACCATTTTCATAACACTTCTCCATAATGTATGGATAAATCCATCTAGCTGTCACGATAACCCATTATATATACTTGAAATTAGATTTATAGAGTAAGGCCTAACCTCCTTTCCTAGAGTCTCTAGTTTTAATGAACTTGTCATGCTAGATTTTTCTGTACCTATAGAGCATTTGGATGTTGAAAATAGATCGCCTTCCTTGCTCATACAATGCATTCATCTTCTCTCTTGTTTCTTCATAGGAATACAATAAATTTATATCTAAATATGATTATATCCTTAAGGTGGAAAATTAAAATTCAATTTGTCCCATAAATATCTTACTAGAGATTAACTCATACGGGGTGAATCTTGTTATTCTCTTATACGTTGTGTTGTAATTCCATGCTACTTCTATTAATCTATTTTCCCAATATTTTTTTCTCATGTTGATTTCCTTGGTAAGGGTATTCTATAGCTCCTTATTTGTCACTGCAACAAGCCGAATGGCATTTGGGTGGGAGGGAGTAGACTTCTTATGATAGATGTGGTGCTACTCCATGATTCTCTGAATGAGGTTGGAAGTGAATGTTATGATCAATGTGCTTTAAAAATGATAGGAAACCAATAATTATAGTCCTCTTTGAGGGGAAAACCTCCCTTTACAATGGATATAATGTACAAGAAAATATTTGATGATTCTAATACTAGGTCTCCTTCATACATACATATATATATATATATATATATATATATATATATATATATATATATATATATATATATAGATCTATATAGGAAACAACTTTTACAATTATAATAAAATGGGAATTTGAAGGTTTCTAACTTATATAACAATATAACAATAGAAATATAACCGCATAATATCTAGCTCTTAATAAGGGGTTTTAGGGTTAACATGCGGCCTATATGGGCATTAAAATTCCCATCCACTTTAAACAAGTGTTGTCTTCAACAATTTACTAACTTATAATGATATTTCCAAAATAATTCATCTTCCCATGCCATCTCTTCCAGTAGTTGGTTCTTTTGTTTGATCATGTACTCCACAATTTCTAGGTTACTAGCCCACTTAATCCTTGTTTCAAGGATTGTTTCGACTTCGAGTAGGATATTCTCTTATTCATTTATATCTAGTACCCTTCTTAGCTACAAATGAATAGCATGGTCATGATCTTAAATAGGTGCAAGTCCGTTAAGCATAATTTAATCCAATTACCTTGGGATGATTTTTCATAGCTTTACAAAGATCCGTTGACATAGATGATATTAACATTTGAATATTTAGTGAACATAATCGTGCCATTACACCCTAGATAATTATTGGTGTGATGCCTCAAGCCATGGAATTGGTGTAGTGTTGATGTAATAAGTAAGGGTTTTTTCTTTTTAAAGTATACAATTTAAAGGAAAGAAAAAACTTATACCATCTTTGAAAAATAGACGTTGGCCGTACTACATGCAGTCAATAAATGGAACCCATACCTTATAGCAAGAAAAATCAAAGTAAAAAAGATCATGACACTTTGAAGGAGTTCTTGGGACAAAGACTACCTTTAGAAGAGAAAAAAAAGGTAGCAAAGACACTATTTTATGACATTGAATGTTGTGAAACCAACTCCAAAAATAGAAGAAAAGAGATATCAATGCCTTAGAAACAAGCCACTTCGAGGGGGCAACCTCCAATACATTACATGAATTAAAAATTCTTGGATGATACAAATTACAAAACCTCCTCTCTATATATATGAGTCCATGGGGCCACAATGTAATCCTAGCCGACCTAACAATAATAATGTATGGGCACAATAATAAAAATATGGGGGTTACAACGGTACAACAATAAGAATAAGTGGGTTACACTAACAACAATAAGGGACTATACTAGTAATATTGGGACCTAACATGCTCCTCTCCTTCAAAAAAGTGTGTCCTCAATGCTTGAGTAGCTCCGGGTGCTTTTGTATAAAATTCTCATCCTCCCATGTAGAATCTTCAGTGGGTAAGTTCTTCCATTTGATGAGATACTCTAAAATTGATCGATTTCATAGCTGTCAAGTTCTCGTTTCCGTGACTGCTTCAGGTTCCAATATGGTTTTTACTTCCTCATCAAGTTCTGGAAATATTTTTTTAACTGGAAGTTTGTCCCCTATAACCTTTTCTAAGCATGAAACATGGAAAACTGGATGCACTTGCAAAGAAGCAGGAAGCTCCAATTTGTATGCCATAGTACCAATCTTTTGCAACACCTTATAAATACCATAGTACTTTGTAGATAATTTATTATCCTTCTTAGCTTGCTTGAGGGACATTTGTTTGTATGGTTGTAGCAGTAAAAACACCCAGTCCTCCACATCAAAACTTCTCTCACTGCGATGTTGATCTACCTGTTGCTTCATTTGATTTTGTGCCAAATTTAGGTTATCCTTTAAGAGTTGGAGAACTTCTTGTTGATGCTCGGTGTGATCCTTCATTGCTTGAACCCTAGAATTTTCCCTTAAAGAAGATGTGATGGATGGTGGATGATATCCATAAAGTGCCATAAATGGGGTCAATTTTGCTGCAGTATGGAAGGAAGTGTTATACCACCATTCAGCGAGAGGCAGCCACTTGACAAATTTTTCTTGCGTATCAGATACAAAAAAATGAAGATATCCTTCCAAACATTTATTCACTATATATTTTTTACCATCGGATTGAGGATGATAAGATGAGCTATGAGCTAGTTGAGTACCCAAACTAGAAAATAATTCCGTCCAAAAATTTCATGTAAAAATGGGATCTTTGTCATTTACAATAATTTTCGAGTTTCCATGCAGCTTTTGAATTGTTTCCATACATGCAGTAGCAACTGTACTTGGTTTAAATGGATGAGATAATGCACAAAAGTGTGCATACTTGGTAATTCTATCAACTACCACCATGATGACACTTCTTCCTTCGGACTTAGGTAAACCTATGATAAAATCCATTGAAATCCCCTCCTAATGTTGACTTGGAATGGATAAAGGTTGTAGAATACCTGGGGTATTAATTATCTCAACTTTATTTTTCTAGCAAACCAAACATTCCGCCACAAACTTTTGAATATCAGATTTAAAGCCATCCCAAAAAAATTATTTCTTCACCTTGTGGTAAGTTTTTAAAAATCCTGAGTGTCCTCCTAAAGGAGAAGTCTGCAATTCCAAAAGAATATTTTGTTTTAGTTGGGAATTCTTGCAAATATATAAGCGATATTTGTACCATAAGGAATAATTTTTCCAACTAAATGTATCATATGTACTAGGATATTTCTGTAACTTTTGAATGAGTGTCCAAACTTCTTCATCCTTCTTCCATTCATCCCTTGCTTCAGTTATCCAATCTGGTTGGATAATAGAAATATCACAAAGCAATTCTTCCACCTCTTCATCCTTTCTTGAGAGTGCATCTACAACAACATTTATCTTCCCTTTTGTTGTAGATGATTTCAAATTCATAACCCAACATCTTTGTGACCCATTTTTACTGCTCTTCTAAAGATAGTCTTTGTTCCAAAAAGTGTTTAAGACTATCATGATCAATTTTTACCTTGAAGTGTCTTCCCATTAGGTAAGGTCTCCATTTCTTTAGTGGATTTAGTATGGCCAACATTTCCTTCTCATAAATAGCCTTTTGTAAAGAATTTCCTTTGATTTAACGACTTTCAAAAGCAATGGGTCTTCCTTCTTGCATTAAAACAGCACCAATTCCATTTTCCGAGGCATCACATTCCATAATAAAGGTTTTTGTGAAGTCTGGCGTAGCTAAGACTAGTGCTAGGAACATTGCCTCTTTAAGATGTTTAAAGGCCTTAGTTGCTTCAAGAATCCATGAAAATGCATCTTTATTCAATAATGTTGTTATAGGTGATGCTATTCTCCCATAATTCTTAACAAACTTGCGATAATACCCTGTTAACCCGAGAAATCTGCGCAACTGATTTATGGTTGTGGGGACTTTCCATTCCTTAATGGCTTTAATTTTGTTAGGGTCTACCTTAACACCCTCATGAGATACAATATGACCCAGATATTCCACCTCTTGTATTCCAAAGAAACATTTGGATGTTTTTGCATATAATTGTTTCTCCTCCAATAGTTTGAGCACCCTGTCAACATGTTGAACATGATCCTTACAAGACCTACTGTAGATTAGTATATCATCAAAAAATACTAGCACACATTTTCTAAGGAAGGGTTTGAAAATGGAATTCATCAACCCTTGAAATGTAGAAGGTGCATTGGTAAGGCCAAAAGGCATGACCAAAAATTCATAATGACCCTGATGAGTTCGAAATGATGCTTTCAGAATATCTTTAGTATTCATTCTAATTTGATGATATCCTGAACAAAGATCCAACTTCGTAAAATAAATTTCTCCATGTAATTCATCCAATAATTCACCAATCACAGGAATGGGAAATTTATCTTTAATAATGATCTTATTGAGCTCCCTATAATTCAGACACAGGCGCTGTGATCCATCCTTCTTGTGCACCAATACTAGTGGAGCAGAGAAAGAACTTTGACTAGGTTGAATTATACCAACCTCTAAAATTTCCGTAATCATACATTCAATTTCACTCTTTTGGACATAAGGATATCTGTAAGGCCGTATGTTTGGAGGAACACTTCCTGGAATCAAATGAATAGCATGATCATGATCATGAATAGGTGGGAATCCTTTGGGACTATCAAACACCTTCGAATGATTGTCCAATACTTTTTTGAGATCTGGAGAAATAGATGATTTTGATGTTGGAAATTCTAGCCACTTTTTACAGAATTCCAATTTGATTCTTAGAGAGAGACTTATGAATATTTTCCCACGATCACCTCTTTGAGATGAAATTCAGGAGCCTGAAAAATACCTAACTTACATAGATCATATCTCCAAGAATATTGCGAACCAAGCTCTGAAATTGTGCAACGATGTTCCTCAGCATTTCGGATTTGCACTCTAAACATTTCAGCTTCTGAACCTTCGTAGAAAATAAGTTATAGCAAAAATTCCATGATGAACTATTTGGTGTAGCAAAACTATAGAATCCAAAGCTCTGATACCAAATGTTGTGAAACCAACTCCAAAAAGAGAAGAAAGGAGATATTAATGCCTTATAATTAAGCCACTTCGAGGGGGCAACCTGCAATACATTACATGAATGAAAAATTCTTGGATGATACAAATGAAAATACCTCCTCTCTATATATAGGAGTCCATGGGGCCACAATGTAATCCTAGCCGACCTAACAATAATAATGTAAGGGAACAATAATAACAATATGGGGGTTATAAGGGTACAACAATAACAGTAAGGGGGTTACACTAACAACAAGAAGGGAATATACTAGAAATATAAGGACCTAACATTTAAATTGTCTACAAAAACAAAAAACAAAATATTGTGATAGATGCACTCTCAATGAAAAAGGAAGACATAGAGGGTTTCATATGCATTATTTCCATTTCAAAATATGACTATGCAAAAAAAAGAAATGATATAATGGAAGTTATGAGAATGTATGCAATATCATTAAAAAAATATAAGGAGACCCCCAATGAAATAAAAAAAATTATGTGGAAGAATTATTCATTGGGACATCAAATATCAAGAAATAGTTTTTTGGGGAAGGTCTTAAAAACATATCATAACATCAAGGAATATTTTATTTTGGGAAGTTCTTAAAGTAGATGTCAAAAATTTTGTGGCTAATTATGTGGTTTCCAAATAAATAATGGGGAGACAATCAAGACACTAGGGTTCCTATAACTATTAGCCATCCCAATTTAGTATTGCAAAGAAGTTTCAATGATTTTTATTATAGATTTACCCATATTCGAAGGAATTTTTTTAATATATGGTATTGATAGATAAAATGGAATACTATGCCTACTTTTACTCTCTTTCTCATATTTTTAAAGAAAGTACAATGGAAGAAGAATTCATGGAAAAAAAATATATATATACATGGAATCCTAAAGATTATTGTAAGAAACAAATATCCATTTTTCGCTCAATTTTTTTTGGATTTCATTATTTTCTTGTTGGAGTAATTAATTTACTCACAACTCATTAAAATCATGAATATGATGGGAAAATTGAGATTGTGAATATATTTTAGCACCATATTTGTGTCTCTCTGCATGTGATAAATAGACACAATGAGTAAAGTGGTTACCTTGGAAAATTGGTGGTACAATACATATTTCCACACTTCATAAAAATTTCCCCACTTATGGAACTTTATGGATATCATCTGCCATCCATCACATCACCCTTTAAAGGGACTATATAGGCTCAATTAGCCGAGGAACACATAACACAATGATAAGAGGTTTTCAAACTATTGAAGAAAAATTTGGCTATAACATAAAATAGGATGAAACAACAAGCATATTAACATCGTAGTGGAAGGGAATTTGAAGTGGGGCATTGAGTACTTGTAAGACTACAGCCATATAAATAAATATCCCTTGAGTAAAAAAATAAGGATAATAAATTAGCATAGAGTTATTATGGCCCCCATAAGATATTGAAAATGATTGGAGGTATGACTTACAAATTAGAGTTTCCTCCATATTCATGTTTTCATCTAGTGTTCCATGTTTCTTTCTTAAAATAGGTAATCAACGACAATATCATATTCCAAAGTAAATTACTATACATTAATGAAGAAGGGAAAGATTTGATAAAACTAGAAAGGATCCTAGAACAATTATTAAGCAACTCAGAAATCATGTGATTATTGACTAATTTATCAAATGGAAAAACCTACCAATGGAAGAGATGAGATGGGAAGATGAGTTGTTTATTTAAAAAAACTTGCACGTAGTCAATTGTCGAGGAATTGTTTTTTAGAAGGGGGCATGTTAAGTTGTAGACACACCCCATATTAACCCTCAAACCTCTTATTAGGCCTTAGATATTTATTTATTGCATTTTTATTGTTTTATTGTCATGCTGATCAGAACCTTTCATTGAAGCCTTTATCTCATATACCTATACCAAAAATGTCTAGTCATAGAATCATAATTTTTTTCTTATAAATTTTATTTAATGTAAAAGGGGGTTCCCCTAGAAGTATATTACATTTATTGGTTTCTTATAATTTTAAGGCACAAGGTTCATAAAAGACAAAGCTTTGTAATGGTTTGAACTCCCTAGAAACACTTTGGTTCTTGATGAATTTAGACCACCAGAAAGCCTAAAGAAATATAATTATGAAAATGGGCTTTTCCATAGATTTTCATTTCCCAACCAACCTATGCTAACACCTTATCCCAAATGATCTTATGGGTTCCTTTATACTAGGAACCACCTCACGGTAAAAAATTGTAGCAACATATATTTCTTTACTTAAAAATCCTTTGAGATTGAGATGACATAATACCAATAGATAAGAATGGATTCAAGTACTATATTTACTAAAATCGATCTATCATCATGAGAAATATATCTATGACACCAAAGTCTAATGCATCATTCAAAATATTCAATGATCCATATTCATTATATCTTAAGATAATAATTTAGTTTTAGGATGTATAGAAATTATTTAAAACTGTCATCCAAACTGATGTGGGAAGAGGGCCCCCCTTCACTTGCAACAAACTGTACATGCCAATATCTACTGCATAAAGTGTTGAATTCTCCAAATTCTCTTCCTTACTTGTGGATTTTTTCAAGAGAAGTAGAACCTGTTTTAGAATGTGAATATATTTTCTGGAAACCAAAACAAACCAATCACCTCACCAATGAACAAAAAGTAACTCAAAATGAGATATATGTCGTAATTGATTCCTATAAGTAGTGTTTTCCTCCTTTCATCAAATAGATCTTTCCTTAAACCTTCAGATAGCAAAAGAAAAATTTGGCATGGATAGAGGGAATCCCTAGTGAAGTTACATAGAATCCTTAAAGAAGGCCAAGGAAAAGTGATATATGAGGACTACAAATTTTAATGTGGTCATGCATCCCCTTATTAGTGAACTAAACTAGTAAATCGAAGATTTGATGGTGTGAATTATTTCAGAGTTGATCTAATAGCTTCATGGATTTGAAGGCCTAGTAAAAACCCAAATTTCTTTCTAGACAAAATAAGCTTAGACATGATTTCCATAAAATTTTCTCTAATTTTATAGATAAAATTGTATAAAGAAATCAACGTAAAATATAAAAAAAATAATGAAAAATACACCTTTGGAATCAAGTCCTAAATAGTGGCATTCATGTTTCCAAATACCTTACAAGATTATTAGACATCCTCCCTAACAATAAGTAACTAGTGCCATTAAAACAAAAAAGTTTAGCAAGAACTCAACAATCCATCCATTAGACCATGCTTTTATTCTTTCTTAAAGTTCCTAGAACCTAGAAAAATTATTCTTTACTCACAAGCTTGTACATAAGACATGACTATACGTCTCCCAAATATAAATTTTTATGGCATTGTCCATTTTAGAAAAGAAAAAGCTATATATATGCTTCAATAGTGTAGAGAAATATCTTAAAAACGACAATTTGAATATGTCAAAGCCTTAAAATCCCTCCGTCAAGCTTGAGCTTGTTATTTCATGGTTATGTTCACTGTCTTAGTTTAAAAGGAATATAAAATCAATATTAAAACTTTTGAAATTCCTAAGAGAAAAATTTTCTATGTAAATTTACAATTTATTTAAAGAGAATTCCAATCAATTGAGAACTAAATCAAATATACAATATACATTGTATTTTGAATGAGAAGTAATTTAGTATGGTTAGGAAAACTAGAATTTGAGAGAGTTATGCAAAACATTTAAATATAAAAATCATAATTCAATTTATTATATTTTATCATTTACATCATGTATGCAAATTAGTTGTGAAAGAACCTAAAATCATCTCTCTTAGTCAATGTATTTATGTTTTTTCAAGTTTAAATTGCCATCAATGCCACATTAAAAACCATCCAATTGTACTTACCAAAGATCACACTTTCAATTGGGGTGAATGTCAACGCTTGTGCAAGAATTTTTAGTTCTTTACTTTGGTTTTTTTTGCTGGTTTGTTTATTGTGAGTGAATGCTTTTGCTTTTTCTTATCTCTTTACTTTATTTTATCATTTTTTAATGGGATGGAATTCATGGAATTCATTCATAAATGAAATTATATAACATAGAAGTTTAATATGCCAATATGCATTTTTATTTTGGAAAATAATTTCTAAAATTTTAATTTATTTATCAATAATCATTGTGTATGATAGGAATTTAATATTCATAGAATATTTTAAAATATTAGTAGTATTTACCAATTAAAAGTTGAAAGTTTTCTTCGAAGTAGTTATGCCTTTTTTTTTCCCTTTTAATTAAATTGATCAATTAAAACAAGTGTCATATAAACAAGTCTCATATGAAATGAGGTATGGTTTTTTTGGAGACAGGATACTCCCATAAATGTTGTTACATTTTTTTTTAAATGTATATTCTTTAACTTATATATTAAATTTTTTTTATCAATAATAATAGTAATAATCCCATATCTAATTGGGAAAAAAACCAATCATGTTAAGTGGTGGTATGGACTAGACCTAATGTAATCTGGAGACAATTTTAGATAATTTTAATGATTTAGATGCCCCTAAGTCCTCAAGCCACACCTAAAATGATATAATCTCTATAAACTAAAATTACTTTACAAAAGAAAATAATCATTATTATTATTTACAATAAAATTATAAATTTTATAAAAAAATTTAAATTCTAATAAAACAAATATTTTGATAAATTTATTATGGATTATTATCACAAACATTTCTAAAAACAGATTAAAAATATCACCAAACATGTTTCTTACGGTGGCTAATTGCTTATAATTGAAAAGCATTCAGAAAACTGGAGAAACCTTTTGACTTCTTACCTTCCCACAAAAGTTTGTATGAGCTTATGTTCCTCTTGAGTGTGTCTACCTTTACGTTGTCTCCAGTAAATCCCTGATTCTATTCCCCGTATATCACAGAAAATTTTGGATTATGCAGACTTTGTCTTATGTGGATTTTTCCCACGATAACCTCTCAGCCCTTGTTCCAGATACTGATCTTCCAGAAGCATAACTCTAGGGCAACGTCCTGGAATGCATAAAAGTAGCCGCCTTCACTGGCAGAGGGGCAGCGGGAATTGTGTACAGAGGCGTCATGCCCCATGGAGTTGCAGTAAAGAAACTGATGGGTATTGGCCCTCTTCAAATGATCATGGGTTTTCTGCAGAAATTCAGAACTTGGCGGTATCCGCCATTACTACGTGGTTAGATTGCTGCCATTTTGTTCCAATCATGACATTGATCTTCTCGTCAATAATTACACGCCCAAACGGTAATTTCCCGCTTATCATTCATAGAAATCCAACAACATTCTTCTGAAACTCCAGCTTTGAATTTTGTACGATTCCGGTACCTAGGAATGCTTGCCTGCGATTACAGGATCTTATGGGTAGCTTAACTTGCTCCGCGTAAATATTCCCTGACTTAATCTTATGGGCTGTAAGAAAAAAATAACTGAGAGATGGGAGAATCTAGGGTTTGTGTTTGATAAATCATAAATATTCCTTGTCTTGATCTTATGGGCTGCAAGAAAAAAATAACTGAGAGGTGGAAGAATCTAGGGTTTGTGTTTGATAAATTTTGGCAGCCCACTTGCGTCGACATCACATGAAAAAGCAAGATAGAGGCAAAAGCACTACTTATCATCCTACCCGGGACCCCACTAGCACATATCACCTCGTCGGAGCAATAATTCAATTACCCACAAAACCTGTTCAAAGAAAATGAATGATGCCTGCGCAGACTGACAGAATCAATTTTATTTCATGGTGACAATAGGGTACTCTGCATGTTCTGTAAAGTTTCTAGAGTATGTCGCCACCAGGATTTGGAAATGCAGTTCCATCAGTTCAAGAAGCCCACAAATCAGTCCCAACAAATTTAATATGAATAATCATTGTTGTTGTTACAGAGTGTGTTCCCGAGGATGATTGCCTTGTGTTGTCTGAAGTTCATAAAATATATATATCTGCAATTTCGAAGGAATTTATTGTTAGATTTGTATTCTTGACCACTTAATCAATCAGAATTCTTGATAAATTTTTAAATTATATTTATTTGAGAGTGCAAGTACAGTTTTTTTAGACATTCATCGTATTTGTAGATGTCAATCTCAATCTCAATGTCAATTTTTGTTTCAGGGTAATTTGGTAATCTTTAAAATTAAAGTTTGATATTTCACTTTTTTATTATGGGTTATTTGCTCAGATCCAAAACTGAGTTATATAATGAAGAGTTTAGTAAGGGGAAGTGTGTTTTTGTTAATTTAGTTTAATGAGAGAATTCAATAAGTTGTAAATTAAATTCTATAAAATATAATAATATTTTTATAAGTATTTAAAAATTAGAATGAAAATTGTTGTTGAGTAGGAGATCATAATTTGTAATATAGGTATGAATGTTTTTCATTAATATGATGCACATTAATTTTTTTATGATGATTCATATTCTACACCATAACACTAACAAATTAAGTGTAACATTTTTCAGTTAATATGAAAAGGTTTATGTGAGTCTAAACATAGAAATGAGGATTGTTGCTCATGGCTGAATGTGTTGTCTGAGTGTGGTCGTTTTGGGATGAACACAAACTCAATGGGTAGAAAAAGCAAAAGCCTTCTACTAAATGGTGATTTAAGTCTAGCCACCAAAAGTGCTAGCAAATGGCAATTTGAAGATGATCCCAAATTTGTGGTGGTTTGAAAATGACCTCAATCTATAATTGGATCTAAGGGTTGGAGGTTCCATAAACATTTCCTGATTTAGCTCCAACTTGATGTGTTATGCTACCTAAAAGTACTCGGAGATGATGATTGAAAATTGATGTCTATTTGAACATGACCACAAACTGATATTGGTTTTAAGATACCTAAACTGCAAATTGAATCAAGCTCATGGCTTTGAAGCTCACTACAACTTTCCCTATTAGCCTTGTTTCAAAACTAGAAGCTCTCACTTTTAGTCTTGTTTCAAAACTGGAAGCTAGACTTTCAATCACTTGTATCATTTTCCCATGTGAGATACAATGTGAGAAAGTGAATATCCAATGTGAGAAAGTGAATATCATTTTATAATGTTAAGATAGATGAAGGTCAACTTGATGAGGATGTTAAGTTATGAAAATGCACTCATTTAAAATGTGATATAATATATAGAATAAAAATAAAATAAAAAGCTATTAGCATATTAAAATTATTTTGCTACATCTAAAAATAAAAAACACAATAAAAGACATGAACGCATATTTTTCTCTGCGAATAGTCATCATCAATATATGCTTTATCTCAACCTCGGCTCCCTCGAGCCAATAAAGGTAAGAACATGAATTTTAAATAACCTAAACTTAGAGTTTTTGGTTTCGGAATCTCCACAGTGAACATTTTTGTGTCCATAGCTGCTGCTGCCCTATCGACATCAAAGTCATTTATCAAAGTCATTTATCTTTTGCTAAAGTTTTCAAAATGAATATAATGAATATTGATGAGAACAGGTCTAAACCCTGAAAAAAGAAATACAAGGTGGGCTCTTCCTTTTTTAGTGAGTGAGACTAAAGGAAAAACTTTAGAAAATCTGGTGACGTCCACATATAAGACAAAATTCGGGAAGGAAACACATACCAAGAATACGACGTTCACTCTTTCTTCTTTGGCGAGCGTAAAGACAAAACCACGAAGAATATGGTGGCATCCACCTACGAGCCTGAGAAAGGCATGGAAGGCAAGTAAACTACTTCTCCCCTTCCATTGGTTGTTGATGAGAGTTAAAGACCATTCATCCAATAGGGAAATTACATTGCAAATCTTACCATATATTCGACATTCTCCTGGATTAGAATATAATAGATGGGATGGTTTCACTCAGAGTAAGCTGATAAGCGATTCTTTCTCGCTATTTGACAGGGCCATTATGGGTGTCAATGAGAATGTACAGTAAGCCAAGCATCTCTTCCAGAAGTGCAAATTCGGGAGTAAACTACGTGTCTCCACTTGAAAATATGTTGACAATAATGGAGGGGTCTTATGCGGAGGGGTCTTATAACTGCATATAAGTATAAGTAAAGAAATGTATAGTGTAATTTGTATATGAAATGAAGTTTTTTATTATTATTTTTAATTGTTAATTTTCATTAAAATTTGGTAGAGATTTTTAAAAATTTAAGTTTTGTTGCGTATTCAAAAGTTTTTGAAAAAAAAAAATTCATATTATTTGTTGAAATTTAGTGATATCTTAAAAAAAAAAAAATTTCATATATAAATTAAATTATGCAATAAAAAAATGGTTAAAGTTTGATTATGGCTCATAATAATAGATTGAACAAATTTAGAGAGTTATGTTTAAAAGGTTTTTTAGGAAAACTTACTCTACTATCTAAATGTGCAGAAGCATATTTAAGATTGTTTTTTTTCAACAATGATATCGATTTAAATAAAATGTTTTGAATATTAAGTTTATTTTTTAAAGTCATTTAAATTTTAGATGATGATTTATATTCACGTCATAACCTTAATAAATTAGATATCTCATCATTATAATAAATTAGATATCTTGTCATAACCTTAATAAATTAGATATCTCATCATTATAATAAATTAGATATCTCATCCTTATAAGTAATAACCATATTTTTTTATATTTTCAATATAAAATTAATATATGAATTAAAAAAATTATTTAATAATTTAAAAAAAAATATCATAAAAATTAATATATTTTTGTTTATTACTTATATTGGGTTTGGAGTATACCCTAAAATTGTTTTTGTTTGACTATGAGTTCTTTTCTTTGAATTAAGGAAACATGTTATCAACTAAAGACCTAGAGGCATATGGGTTTGTCCAGTTATATACCATCCAAGAGTAATTATAGGTGTGGGGGTTTTCCCTTGAATAACAATGATGAATCAACTTGTATTACAATTATAGTTGGAGGATTTTCGCTTGAATAACAAGGATGAATCAATCAACTTGCATTAAGTCATAGTAGCCAGGGATGACTATCACCATTGTTAATTTCATGGTTGTTGAATTGGTTTGACAACTCAATTGCGATAACTTTTCCCACTATTTAAAGAAAAAAAATCCTAAACACATCAACTATATATTATAGACATCAACAAATATGAAGGTTTTTTTGTTTAGTTGAGTGTGAAGGAACACCAAACAAAGTAAATAATTGTTATCTAGTTGCTAAGTATTAAATTGAAGGTTATCACTGCTTCTAAATACTAGTGCTTAATTAAAGCACACTCTAAAGTTGTGTAGATGAATTTTTTGGAAAGTAAAGTACTCCAGTGTTTTTGAGTGCGTTGAATAGGTTTTTATCATTAAAAAAATGATTCAAACACTCTTAGCTTCAATTTTTTTTAAAAATAGTGAACTATGAATAAACAAGTTCCTTAATTAATTAAGGCTTAGTCTAATTTTTAGAAGAAACTTTTTTCACGAGATTTTCTCGTTAATTTAACCAAAATCTACCAGAGACTTTTAAAAAATTGACTTTATCTTATTTAATCTGTATAATTCAAGTTCCCATGGAGTTTGTCACTGTGTTGAATTCATTTATGCACTCAAAAATACATTTTAAATAACAAAAAATCACCTTTTTTTTAGTGAAATTGTTTTGGAGAATTATAATTATAGTAGAAGAATAATGTAATGCAAATCAATAAAAAAAATTAAATAAATTAATGTTAATTCAAATTCTTTTTATAATATTTGTAATCTAAAAACAATGAAAAAATGATGAAGAAATTTTAAATATAAAAATTGAAGGGAGTATTTTTTTAACAAAATAGTTTTATTATTTATAAAATCAATACCAAGTTCAGCTCCCAAATATTTTTTTTTGAATAATAATGGGATAGAGTTAAGTAAAATATATAAAAAATGGATAATAATAATAATAATAATAATAATAATAATAATAATAATAATAATAATAATAATAATAATAATAATAATAATAATAATAATAATAATAATAATAATAATAATAATAATAATAATAATAATAATAATAATAATAATAATAATAATAATAATAATAATAATAATAATAATGTTTAAATTAATTGGTAATTACTGTTATTATTATTATTTTAAATAATGTAATATAAAGAAATTAGAAGAGGGAGAAATGTAATATCAAGAACTAAATCGATAAATTCTTTTAGATGAAAGAAATTTTTTTAAGTTTTTGAGTCAAAATTAGCATTTAGTATTTTTTTTTTAAATGATAAATTATTATAAGTAACGTAAAAAGGGCACAAAAGCTCAATAGTAAAATATGGTTTAAATTAATTGGTAATTATTATTATTATTATCTTAAATAATGTAATATAAAGAAATTAGAAGAGGGAGAAAAGTAATATTAAGAAATAAATCAATAAATTGATTTAAATGAAAGAAAAAGTATATATTTTTATTTTTTGGGTCAAAATTAGCATTTAGTATTTTTTTTAAATGATAAATTACTATAAAGAATGTAAAAGGGGAGAAAAGCTAAATAGTAACAAATAATTAATAAATTGGATTAAATGAAAATAAAAATAAATTAGAGAAAACTAGACTAAGGGTGGATATTAAGTAAAGATTAAAGGATGTTTGAAAAGTACATAAATGTTTAGGATAAAAAGAAACAAAAGTAGAAATACAAATAATGGAAATAAATGAAGAGAAGTTTATAAAGAATATGCATTGGAAAGTGGAATAAATAGAGAAATTTAAAAAGAGAGAAAGGGGTTGGAATATTTACGGAGGGGGAAGTATCATGGAATTAGAAAAAAAGGGGCTTTGTAATAAAGCACCTAGCATGGAAGATGAGAAATGGGATATAGGAATAAAATGAAAATTTGAGGAAACACATAGAGAAATCCGCGAGAAGAGAAAAATAGAGATATAGGAAGAAAAGTAAATTAAATAGGAAAATGATGGATAGGAAAAGTATGGAAAGAATGAGGGAAATTAGAGAGATTGATTGGAAAGGAGGAAAAAAATCACACGAGGTAGGAGGATGTAATGCTCTTAACCTACATATCACATCAAGATGCCACAAAGTACCAGAGAAATAATGTCAGAAATGAGTCAAGATGGAAATATTTTATTTTGAGTAGCATAAAATAATGTTCACTTTCCTCTTCAAGGGGGCAACATCTAGTAGAGTACAAATAATTACAAAAATTCTCGACGATACTTCCTTCTTATCTTGGACTATATATAGTTTGATGAGATCCAAAACCTTAACTACTCATGGTCCCTTGCATAATGTGGGTTAACCACTTTATTTATTATCTATCATTTGTATATTCATCATCCTTAACTAAACTAACTAATTTTGGTCACTTTTCTATAATGTGGGTCAACCACTTACAATCATCATTAATGCAGTTAACCGCTTATGGGATTTATTTACTAAACTAATTAATCATGAACCTTATGGGGCCCTATGGGACTATTACATTAATAAAGGGGTTAGGGCCAAACCATAATATTCCCTCCCCCTTCAGAAGCAACCTTGTACCTAAGGGTGGAGATGCAAAAATTACTAGAGAATAGTTGTCAGTTCCCATGTTTCATCTTTTCCTAAGGTGTCTTCCGTTGAATGAGGACTTCTTTGATAGTGCAGTCCAGAATATGCCTTTCCCATGAATCTAGTACAAGTTATGTTCGGAGCCAAAGATAAATTTCCTACTCTAATTCAAGAAGTATGGTTTGAACCTTGCAATTGTGTCCCACTACTTTCTTAAGGAAAGATACATGGAAGAATGGGTGGATTTTTGAAGTGGCTAGAAAGGAAACTTTGTAGGTGTCTAAGCCAATACATTGAATCATTGAATAAGGACCATCAAATTTTTGCAGTTAAATTTTTTTTTTTTCTTTGAGAGACATCTACTTATAAGGTTGGAGTGAAAGAAAAAATTAAGTCACCCACTTGCAAAGACCTTTCAGAGAAATTTTTTTATGCATGTTTCTTCATTTGGTTTTGAGCTTGATGGATATTATCCTTCACAAGAGTGAGAGTGGTGGTGTGGTTCTAATGTAGCTAATCAACTACCTGCACTTTCAAAGATCCTAGCAGATAAAAAATTGGCGAAGGTGGGAGTTGAACATACGCCACCTCTTATGGTGTAATATTTTTTTCTTCATGATTATTAGTATTACTATTATACCACCATTTTACTAAAGGTAACCACTTCACCCATTGATGTTGTTTGTTTGAATCAAAGCACCTCAACTGGGTCTCTAAACATTTTTTTACTACTTAATTTTGACCATATGTTGGGGGTGATATGTTTGTTGAATTTCCATGACCTTGGGTCTACAATAGAGTATTAAAATCTCTAATGCTACCAAACCAAGAATCTCAAAAGAAATAATTTATAGAACGAAATATAAAGATCAGTAAATCACATATTCACAGAATATAGAAATTTTTTTAAAATTTTCAACCCAACTTCATTGTATTAATCGAAATGATATAATAAAACTTTTTAGGGCTCCTGTACCATGGATAATGGCCCTCATACATCCACTAGTACAGGATACAAAAAAATATACTCTAACCATCTGGATGTAGCACGCTCTCTTAGCTACTATTGGTCATACTCTGTACCTGCCCAGTCCTTTAGCTCTCAGTCTACAGATCCTACCTCTATCAATGCTCCAAATCCATCTGACCACTGAACCTTGACTATCCAATCTCCTCACTAGTTTATCGCCCATCCACCAACACATCAACACATCGAGGCTCCTTTTGAGTTGTTCACAACTCCACTTGTGAACAACACTCAATTTTCCCATTGTTGCTCCTAAGTTATTGGGGGACTTTAGCCCACTATGGTCTTCATGCACTGCTCTAATGAAGACCAACATAGGGTATGGAGGGCTACCAACTATCACTGCAAGATGCCCACCTCCCAGAATGAACATGGGCTAGGAGAACTACCCATCATCTGTTGTAGAAATCCTTCTCCACACACAAGTCTTGGGCTCCACAAACTACTCCTGGTTGATCAAACCCTTGAGCTCCAACAACTTCCTACTCTACCAACTTCCTTTTCCCATCAATGTGTCCTCCAATATACCATAAGTGCCCAATCCATGTACACTCTTGGTCCATTATCATGTTACCCTCCAACAGTTCACGAGTGAAAAATCTTGTTTGTATCATCTACTCCTAGATAGGGCATCCAATAATTTAGGAGACCCTTACACATGGCTGCCAAAAAACTTCACCGATATTCCCATCACTTTGCAATAAAGGAGCTATTGCACAAATATAGTCTCCAATATTCACTGTGGAAAATGTCCACTGGTTAGGGCTTCTAACATGCCACGACAGCCCTACCTCCTTGGCTTCAATAGGCCGCAAAAACCCTATCCACACTAGGACACTTACATCACTCCATAGATGGATTTTCTCTTATTTAGAGTTCCATCATACCCAAGTAAACTCCAACAAAATGGCTCCCAACAAACTGCAATGTAAATTGATCCAAAACTGATCTTAAACTATGATCCAAAAAAAGGAAAACCTAGATAAATACATACGTTTCATTTTTTATTCATGGATTGAAGTATGGTCACTAGTTAGGGAATCCTCACCGCAACAACCTAACATCTGTGATCAAAACCTCCACCAAAGACTATGACCTCCTCAAATCTATAAGCCTTCGCCACTCGCTGGCACCTACAACACCCAGATGAGTCTTGTATTTCCCTCTAAACAACCACCACAGGTTTGTGGCCCAGTCTCCATAGTTCTGTGATCTCCTCAACCTTTTATATCCTGAGAAACCTCGCCAAACTATGCCAGAACTGTCTTCATCCATTGTGGCCTTCCTTCTATGAGCTCCCCTACCTCCACGCTGAAGATCTAGGCACTTCTTTCCTTCAATCATATTCAAGTTGCCTTGAAAAAAGGTGTTTAAGGCCTGCGGCCTATTCAAACCTTCCAACTCTGCTCGCATCCTACATGAAACAATGGAACCCATGCATAAAAAATTCCACAACAAATCTGCACTTACTTCCTAAGCCTAGACCCTCTAATAAGGTAAAAGTAGCTCCCAAATAATCATGAAAGATTCCGCTATAGGCCTCTTTATCCTTCGATGTTTTTGCTCATTTTACTTACGACTAAGAGATACTTCTTTCTCCTCCACCGAGATCTCTTCTGATACTCCTATACTACCCTTGTGTTTCCTTCTTGGATAAGAGAAATGACACTCATATCACCTCTTTTATATCTCGTAAAGAAGATCTCTCCCAAATTCATGTTTAGGTCTTTTACAACTATCATGAAGGTTATAACACCTCAAGGTCACCTTAAACATAAGCCATAAGCCCAAACATAACCTTCAAAAATTAATAACGAATCAACAACAAGTCATAATTGGATGATTTTTTATGCTTCAGATTCATCTCGTTGATCATTATCATCCTAATACATCACATGATGAAAACTCATCATGATTTTAGCCCAAACATCAATGGGTGAAAACCCCCATTCTTGGGTTACTAGCCGAAAAGTGCCTCTCGTGGCACTTTTATCTCTAATCCCCAAATACTAGGGAAGTACTGTTAGCATAAATTCTTAATTCACATGTAAAAAAATATCTCACTTTACTTGTTTGTGACAAACAACCCTAACATGTAGTATTCCCAAATGGGCAAATGCAACAATACTTGCATTAAAAACACATTTTCAGAAATATATGCAAAAATATCTCATAACAACCCATGGATCCATTAGATTACACATTATGGGATCCAATTATAAAAGGAGATCATAAAAAAATCAAGATAGGGGAGTTAAACAAGTCTCCCACACCCAGAATAGCTTAAAAACACTAAAACACCAAACCTACTGCAACACAGATTTGCAGCATAAAGTGACAGCGTAGTATAATGAGGGGTTATATTCCAAAATATGTGAGACAAATATATCTACTGGTATATTAATAAAAAGAGCTAAAAAAATGAGATCTAGTCTCCTTTACATCATTCTGAAAGAACCCCTGAAGGGTTTATGGAATTACACCCAATGACAAATGGTGATCTACAACCCAAGGACTGAAAAATCACTGCAAACTAAATCACATGAAGATAAGAGAATGAAATAATATAGATCTGATGCAGATCCACTCAAAGGCCTCCTCCAATGAAAGGCTAAACCCTTCAGTCACAGGAAAACACTCAAACAGAACCACAAGATCCCCCATTGAAGCTACCCTCCAAAATAATGCAATACCAGACTGATATTACGTTGTAGGTGATGGAAATAGATTGGCTTGATGCCAAATATTTGAAATGTTTTCAAGAACCCTCCAAACTGATCTCCCAAAGAGAAGAATGCTTCCTCCTCTGAAAAACTAGCTCAGAAAGTGGGTTCCTCAACCCTCCACTGCAACACCTTGCAACACAACACAATATCCTGCAGAAACTACGTTGTAGCTGAAGATTGAGGCTTGGCTAGAATTTCAAATGTGTGGAATGAAAGATCAAGACTCTACCAAGAGGCCTCTCAAGAAAAGAGATGGAATTCCTGAACAGGAATACCTTGTGCTAAACAACACCAGCAATCTTAGCTAAATAGCTGAAGAGAGAAAAAGTATAAACAAACATATCAAAATATGATTCCTAAGCTAACCCCATATGGCTTCCATCCTCTTCCTTATAAAAAATTTGAGCCTTCTCACCTTGGGTCCCACTCATTAGGGTTTCCACCATCTCACAATCAATCTCCCTCCAAAACTACATTGTCCCATCATTAATGCTACTCCTCCATAACAACGTTGTTTGATTTGGTAAAAGTTGACCTCTTCAACCTGCTTCAACCCCTTTTCACACCTAAGGGTTCCAATCCAGATTTTATATAACTATCTAGCTAATCCACATTCATACTGGCTGTCTCAATTGATGGTTCACTCCCTCAATTCCATCTCTGTTGACTTGGTCAAACTTGACCTTGTCTTCATGCATTAGCCCTTGTTCACACATAAGGGTGTTTTATCCAGCTATGAATATGATCCCTTTCCACATTAAGAGGTATTTTGTTTCTGCTAAAAGGATTTGTGGGCCTCCTTACCCATTTATTCATCTAACTATAGGTTAAGAGAAAAATTAATATTCCAATAAGATGCATGCTAATTTAGGAATATTACAGTCCTCCCCTCCCAATTTTTTCTTGTCCTCAAGAAAATACAAGGATAGAATTGAAGAGCCTCCTCTCCTCCTCCTGTAGCATCCTTATATGATAAATTCCTCCAAGGAAGAAGATACTGTCTCATCAATACATATCTAAAGTGCTCCTCCCAAGTATGTAAGCTAGATTTTGGTGACTATCCCAAATAGATATCATCATGTAGAAGTAAAACACCCATGGAGGCACCAATGTGCTATTAGAGGCCTTCTTGAGGCATGAAATATGATATATATTTGGATCTATCATCTCCATGCTATCATCCATACAAAATGAGGCAACCTCCAAAATGGTAACTCATGAAAAATATCCTCCACCTTTGGCTCTTGCAATGTAGGTGGGCTGAAAAAATGAACATGGTAGACAAAATAACCTACCCAATGCTGTCTCTCTCTCCACTTATGATAAGTGCGGAGCAACTACTGATCTTGGGCTGCAATAATGTTTCCCTCAAGTGGCAAAAAAAATATTGGATCTTCAAAGATCCTCTCCATCAAATCATGAATCATCCTGGCCCAACCCATCCCATACAAAGTGAATGGTACATCATGACCATATGGTATCCAAATCAGAAAATTTTTTAAGGTTATGTTCAAGTTTGGATATTCCCAATGGTTTTTCCAGTGGATACAACATAGTATTTCCAACTGTTGCTTTAGAACATCATGTGGCAAGTTGTCTTTCAACAAGTTACTAGCTATGCATGTTTGCTCATCTACTATGAGGTAGTAAATGGCATTATATATTAGTTGAGTATAATAAGAATAACACCACATTTTCCCAAAGTCATGCAGAGAAGGGTTATCACCAACATAATTGTTGGTTCTTGAATGACCATGAAACCCAAAAATAATCTTGACCTCTTGTGGAGAAATGCACTATACATAGATGGTGAGATAATGCAAATACTCAATGAAATGATCAATAAGTATAGAAATAGATTTCTTACCATGCATAGTGAGTAGGTTGAAAATGAGGTCCATGGATGAGTCCTCCCATGATAATCTCCTCATAAAATTCTACAAAGTGAAGGAATGCATACTCCCCTTGGAAAACTCCATCAATAAAAACATACTCCCAAGTGTCAGCGCTGTTGACCTTAGTGATAAGGCTCTTGTCACTCCATGAATTCCTTCTTTGACATGCCATATGCCAAAGTCATCCACCATCATGCTGCTATGTCTGGCAATCTCCTTCCTATGTGGAAGTACCTCCTTATCCTCCAATGTTGAAGGGTAGCCTCTTTGCACTTTGATTGTGCCATCCCTTTCTCCTGAAATATCATGCCAAGCATGGGAAAAATTCAGCCCATACTCTCCCAAGAGTAGCTAAAGAAACAATAACACTTGCTGCTCCCTCACACCTCCATCATACAGATCATGAGGTGAAGATATGATAATTGACATGAATAATTTCATATCAACACAATGCATCCAAACTCCTTGCTTCCATATGATGCAAGTGTCATGCCAAGTTTACTCCACTAACATACCCTTTGAATAAGGATATGTCACATGATGGCCAAACTCTTTCAAGGGTAGCCAACCCAGCCATGCCTCCTACTGCCCTGTGTCATAAATATGAAAGTGGCTCACCAACCTCTTGCTCACCATCCACACCCACTCATCCAAATGTGGGTGTCTCCCACCATGCTCCATCTTGGTACTCTTCCAATGGAGAATACCATCCTCCCAAATCCAATTTCTACCTTTGAATTTCATGGAATGCTGAAATGCAACCTCTTGGAGATCTCCCAGAGAAGACCCCACACCAATGACCATATTGAATCCATAAGGATCCAAGTATGTTGAAGGAAAAACCTCCTCATAGGCCTGTACAATTCTCATCCCAATATATCCATCACAATGATGAAAGACAAAGTGTCTCATATTGCTCATCTTCTCATCCAATGTCACACAAGCGTAATGGTCATCAGAATGCTCTAATAATAACTGGGTCCCCAACTCATCACTACTGCTCAATGACAGCACTGTTGATCTCCTCAATGGTCTATTTGTAGTCTCATGCTCAGGCTCAATGCTGAACATATAGTTTTGCATTTTATTGTTTAGGAAAAAGCTAATCCTATCCTCCAAAATTCAACACCCCAACCCAAAGTGTTGTGTATAGCTCAATAATGACACACTAGGAAGATTGTTTATCCCATCCTTGAAAAAATCAAGGCTGCACAGCGCAATGAAAGTTTGTTGCTCCAAATCAGCAATCTGTTTTGACCCTTGGTCATGCAAGGGCATATTTCCACAACCCTCCATAATATTTGCTGAAATAACAGAAAGTGGAAACTTGTGCATACTGTGGTGAAGCTTGGGAGCATATTGTATGGCTACAATAATTCCTTCCTCCAATGTGTTGGCTCCCCCAACTGCTGAGGATGATTGATGCTCCTCCATAGTTGTGTCAGCACTGGTACAAGTCTCCTCAAGTGGTGTTGAAGGCTTCTCCCCCTCTGATTTCTTCTTGTCAAGTATTTTGATCACCCTTTGAGTGAAATTTTCAAAAGAAGTCACTCTTGCAAGACTCAAATGGTTGAACCACCAAATGATTTCCTTACCCTCAAGGTGTAGTGCTGCAATCTCAACAAAATATATTTCTACCATTGGATGTAGTAGGATGAATGCATCTAGATTCATTACACAAGCCTTTGTTGTAAATGTGGATGACCCATCAGAAGTATACGATAGAAATCTATTGCCCTTCATTCTCCTACTGCTGCAAGGTCTCCTTTCTTCTTCAAGCTGAATAAACTATGGAAGAGTTAGAGTTTCCTTGAAAGCTCTAGTTTAAGATTTATAATCTACCAGGTATGCACTTAGGATCTCATGTTCCAAGTGCCCTCCATATCCATGCCTCTTATCTTCTTCCTTGAAAGGAAAGGGCATAGTGTAATGCTTTGGAGCTTTCTGCAACACTAGTTTTTTCTTCTGAGAATAGGAAATACATTGACCTTCCTCTTCTTGAAACCCTCTAGTGGTCTCATTGTATCTTTCTTCTTTCATCTACTTAACCTCCTTGGAGAATTTCTTCATAGATCCAAAAAGTGATGAGACAAAGCTCATTCCTTCCATCATTCTAGATCTCTTCTCCTTCTCTTCTTCTTCTTATAGCATATTAGCTGAAAACTCACAAGCTAAGCCAAGATGATGCTCTGATACCATTGTAGTATTCCCAAATGGGAAAATGCAACAATACTTGCATTAAAAATGCATGTTTAAAGATATATGTAGAACTTTCTCATAAAAACCCATGGATCCATTAGATTACACATTATAGGATCCAATTCTAAAAGGATATCAGAAACAAATCAAGATAAGGGAGCTAAAAAAGTCTCCCACACCCAGAATAGCTTAAAAACACTAAAACCCCAAAACTATTGCAACACATATTTGCATCATAAAGTGACAATGCAATATAATTAGGGTTTATACTCCAAAATATGTGATACAAATAGATATTTTGATATATTAATAAAAAAAGCTGAAAAAACTGAGATCTAGTCTCCTTTACATCATTCTGAAAGAACCTGGGAAGGGTTTCTGGAATTACACCCAATTACAAATGGTGATCTACAGCCCAAGGACTGAAGAATAACTGCAAATTGAAGAAAATGAAGATAGGAGGCTGAAATAATATATATCTGATGCAGATCCACTCAAAGGTCTCCTCTAATGAAAGGATGAACCCTTCAATCACAAGAAAACACTCAAACGGAGCCACAAGATCCCCCACTGAAGCTGCCCTCCAAAATAACACAATCCCAGACTGAGATTACGCTATAGGTTATGGAAATAGATTGGCTTGATGCCAAAGATCTAAAATGTGCTCAAGAACCCTCCAAAATGGTCTCCCAAAGAGGAGAAAGCTTCCTCCTCTAAAAAACTAGCTTAGAAAGTGGGTTTCTCAACCCTCTACTGCAACACCCTGCAACACAACACAATATCCTATAGAAACTGCACTGTAGCTGAATACTAAAGTTTGGCTAGAATGCTGGATGTGTGGAGTGAAAGATCGGGACTCTCCCAAGAGGCCTCTCAAGGAAAGATATGGAATTCCTGAACATGAATACCTTGTGCTAAACAGCACCAACAATCTTAGCTAAACAACTGAAGAGAGGAAAAGTATAAACAGACATATCAAAATATGATTCCTAGAAGCTAACCCCATATGGCTGCCATCCTCTACCTTATAAACAATGTGAGCCTTCTTACCTTGGATCCCACTCATTAGGGTTTCCACCATCTCACAATCAATCTCCCTCCAAAACTGCGTTGTCCCATCATTAATGCTACTCCTCCATAACAACGTTGTTTGATTTGGTGAAAGTTGACCTCTTCAACCTGCTCCAACCCCTTTTCACACCTAAGGGTCTTCAAGCCAACTTTTATATAACTATCTAAGCTAATCCACATTCATACTGGCTATCTCAATTGATGGTTCACTCCCTCCATTCCATCTTTTTTGACTTGGTCAAGCTTGAACTTGTCTTCATGGTTTAGCCCTTTTTCACACATGAGGTTGTTTTATCCAGCTATGAATATGATCCCTTTCCACATTAAGAGGGTTTTTATTTCTTCTAAAAGGATTTATGGGCATCCTTACCCATTTATTCATCTAATTACAGGTTAAGAGAAAAATTAATATTCCAATTAGCTGCATACTAATTTAGGAATATTACATAACAACAGAAATGGTTGGTGACCTTATTTAGATCTTCAAATGATAGTTAAAAAAAATGCTCACTACAATAAAAAAGAACATTGGTGAGGGGCGAAAATGGTCACCATAAGCTCATTGGTGAGGGTCAAAAGAGCCTTCGTCACCAAAAAACTGAACGTCACCAAAGGTGGCGTCGCCAAAAGTATAGGTGTTGTGGTGACATTCAAGGTCTGTCACCAATCATGATTTATAGTGACGGATAGTGACCATGACCATTTCATATGGGCAATGGTGACGGACAATAGCCTCCGTCACCAAAAAATTGAACGTCACCAAAGGTGGTGTCGCCGAAAGTATGTGTTGTGGTGACATTTAAGGTTCGTCATGAATAATGACTATAATGACAAACAATGACCCTCACCATTTCATATCAACAACAACGATTTATGGTGATGGAACTTTAATGGTCGTCACTATTGATGCATATATATGGTGGTGTTCATTGACCGTCACCATTTCATATTTTGGTGAGGGTCGAAAAATGTCACCAGAAGCTCATTGGTGATGGTCAAAAGAGCATCCATCACCAAAAACTGATCTTCGTCATTCCCTATATATGAATATCAAGGCACGATGGAATCGAACCACCAACCTCCTGCTTGTAAAGCAGGTGCTCTTCCATTGAGCTAGCACCCTTTAGAGAATTAGAATTTTAAAAATTATATCCTGAAACTTCATAGATGGTAAATTCTACAACTTTCAATAAATTAAAGTCTTGACAATCTTTTACTAAAGAAACAAAACACCATCGACATTGAAGGTCCCTACCTAATGTTTATGGAAGTTATGAAAAGTAGGTGAAGGGAAGAATTAGACTTTTAAAAATGATACATGGACTACCACCACAAGAATCCCCCAAGAGAGATCCAGTGGGAGAATCTCTTGAATCAGATTCAATGGAAAATGAAGGACTAGACGAAAGAGAAAGCCCTCAACAGGACGGGGAATCCACCACCTTGAGTCAAGGAATAGAAGAGGTCCTCAAAAATTCTTACAACATTTTGAAATAGAGCTAAGGGTAGAATATCTACTTAAGATCTACTTATGAAGATTGCTTATGTAAAATAACTCAAATAGACAAGAAAATCCACAATTATAAAGTGACTATTTGGCATTTCAATCACTAATTTTAGGGCCAAAAACCTAAATAACCTAAAAAACTCAAATATCCTAAAAAAAAGTGTGAAATAAAGACAGAAAAAGAGAATATGTTCTCGAACAATAATACCAAAAAAGACAGAGAATATGTTCTAGAACAATAATACAAAACACATCTAACATTTTGAAGTATTTGACTTGTCTTGGTGAACATGTGTCCTTAGCAAATAAAATGTAGCAATACCTTCCCCACATAGAGAAGACATGTCAGAATAGTATGTTTGACATGGAAAATCATAAAGATGCCATAATAGCTACTCCATTCAACACATGCACGGGCAATACAAATTAGATGTTGATGGAAAAGTATAGGATAGAAAAAAATATCCTAGATGCTAGTTGTCTCACAACAATTAATTCAGGTTTTACATATTGGTATGATGTTGTGGTGAAGTTCCCAGTTTATAACCAAAAGAAAAAGTAATAGATCAACATAACATACACTGCCAACATGTAACCTAGCCAATGGCTCATCATATGCCTCATGCCAGGAATTGGATTTTGCATACTAGACTAGCGATTGCTAGGTTCTAAATTTTAACTTGATTATTTCAGAAAGTGTATGAGCAGTAGTAGAGAAGTCCTATAATAGAAATTCCATCACATTATAGTGATTTTTTTGTAGCATTTGTTTTAGTTTTAGGGCTCATGTTTCAAACAATTTTAACATGGTTTTAAGGTTCCAAAAATATCATGGGAAAGTCTCCCTTATTGTAGATTTGGTGGTAGCCTCCATGAACAGTTTGACATCAATAATCTTGTCATCCTCCATGGTCTCCAAACAAAGCAAACAGATCACCATCCATGCATAAATATAACTCGGCATATAAGATCAAATTTTGCTGGGAGGATGTGAGGTCATGTAACATACTCTTGTAGGATTATGAGGCAATATGAAGATGATATATAGAAGAAAATGACCGCAGATTCGATGGCAGCATGTGAAGAGCCCTAAACAGAAGATACAATAGTAGATATATCCTTTGATTGGTGGTTCTATGGAACCCAATGGTGTTGGTATTTCCAATGGTTGATACCTCCAACTGTGGTAAATTTTCACCAACAAATAGAACTAGGGTTAATGACAGCACTATTATGGCTCTAATACCAATGTTTGGACAAATAGGGCAGCATGAAAACAAGTATAAAAATAAAGGTGAAATCAACAAATGTTTCCAACAATGATGTGGGGTTTTTGGGAAGCTTGTTGTGGGATAATTTGAGGGATTTTAGACAACTTTTCAGCCTTGTGAACAACAATAATATTTATTACTTGATTATGACTACATCTAGGGTCATTGTAAGCAAATTATAGCCAACAATAAAACTCTAAATACCCATCAATCAGAACTGTTCATCTTTCCTTCAAACATGAACCAATTTAAATCTTCATGTGTCTTCACCTTACAGAAATTTTGTGGTAGAAATGGTGGTGGTAAAAAATATCATAAGGGTTATTAATATCTAGTGAAAGTATTTTTTTTTTTAAACCCTTGGAAACATACAACGAACCCTTGAACAAAGGCACTAGAACCTTTGTGAAATCCTTAGGTAGCATTTGAATTGGACATCAGTATGTCATTATAAACATTGGAGTGCTTTGGTGTTCAGAGGCATTTCAAGAGCCCTTTTCATATCTTACTTGGAGTGGTTTGTGGATATACCTCTCATTGTTGGGTGTTCCTAGACTAGATCCTAGCAATCTAAAGCATGTATCATATCCTAGTAATCTGTTGGGTGTTCCTAGTAACTTGTTGGTTGTATTAGATCCTAGACCAGCAAGTGTTCCTCCTTGGCAACATACATTCCTTAATTCATAGAGAATAACGTGAGGAAAAGGAGACCTTGAACCACATGTATATCCATAACCTTATGTTTGACCGTTAGCTTGAGTACAACAGCCTGAAATAGGTCCAACCTCCTCATCTTAGATATTATCTAGGCTTTACTCAGACAGTGCAGTTGATAAATGGGTTTCAACTGACCAACAGTTTACACCGAAAACCGCAATTTGAACATAGTTCAGGCTAGCAATGGCAAAATTGGATCTTATAATCATCCAAAAGGTTATAGAATTTCAACATTCTAATTGCCCCATGGCCAAGAAAAGCCAATTCTTTGAGTGTAGGAACCTCTTTTTTTTATAAAAAGGCAAGGTTATACAGGTGGTAGAAAATTACTTGGTTATATAGGTGGTAGAAAGGTCAAAAAGGAATTTGGCCAGCCCAACTTTAGAAATGGCATCCACAAAACCATGTTGCATTAGTTTAGGTCCTTCAATCTACAAACAACAAAAATTTACTTCTATAGGGTTTTTTCAAGGTGTTGAATCCATATATGTACTCAAAATTCCATTTTAAATAACAAAATTAAGATTTGGCCAAAAACAAATTTGGGGTAATAAGACAAAAACTCAAAAATGTAACAAGTTTAGATTCCTAAGATTGCACTTTTTGGTAGCCACAGTGCATGGGTTGTCTATAGTTGCACACAATCCATGTTATGTCTTACACTGTGACCTTATCTTAAGGCATACAGACACACCCTAGTCTAGTATTGACTATGTGAGTCTCTCTATATATATCATTGAATGTTCTGCTTTAGCTTATCCACCCATCCCTTGATCAGTCAATAAATTGATGATGGTGAAAGTGTCATCCATTCTCTTACATTTTTGGTGCATTCAGGTTTTCATTCACCTCTGCAAATTCCATGCTAGCAGTCAAGGGCACAAATGGGAATTGAATCCAAGAAATTTGGAAGGGAAAGGAAAGTTGGCTCATTATGGTCATCCCTACAGAAAGATTAATGCCCCAAGTTTCTTTCAACTTCACAGAGGAAATCTGTATATAAATCTAACCAAATGGGGATCTACCCTCGTCTCCCTCACTCTCCTTGATGCTAAAGGTAATCATCCCTAAACCCTACCCTTAAACTACTTTACCATCATTTACTAAGAGGGAGCTAGCTCATTAAGTATTGGTATTTATGCATTCAGGCCATCTAGCAGATGTACTTCTTGGCTATGACAATATTGCCTCATACATGGTATGTATTTTCATTTCCCTTTGGAAATTAGTACTGCCATCATATGCTAGAATTTTAAGATAAATTTACAGTTTCTACTCACATATTGGAATGCATCTCAAATGTATGTGTCACCATGGGGAATATGATATTGTTTATTAATGCAGAACATGAGCTTCAGTAGACCTTACTTTGGTGCCTTGGTGGGTCGTGTGGCCAACCGTATCAAGGATGGATAATTCACACTAAATGAGAAAACATATCAGCTACCTAAAAATGATGGCAACAACACACTCCATGGTGAAAATCTGCCTTTTCTATTCTGCATGAATGTTTTATCCAGCTAACTAGAGCCCTATAATGACGACTACTCAGGAATAAAATCTATCTTTTTCTGTATATGTATGTTTGTTTGTGGAGGTCTAGAGCACTACTATTTCAGGTAACATATGTGTATTTTGGTGATCTGAATGAATGCAGGGGGGCTGAGAGGCTTTCACAATGTGACATGTCCTGTGGGAAGTGAAAGAGCAGAGATGCTTTGACATGTAGAATTTTATATGACAAAAAGAGTCTTTGAGCCACAAAGGAGGGATCTAACATAATTTTGTTGATCCCCTACAACTATCAAGTGTTCAGCAAAGGAGGTGTTAAAACAGGTCTGCACTACAGCAGAAGATACAACAAGTACCGCTATATTGTATGGTGTTCCTATCAATCGTTGAGGCCCAAACTTAACCATAAAATTGCCCCCTGTATTAGTCTTAAAATTGGTTTAAATAAATGCCAAAAATGATGCACAGGTCGTCTCAAATTGGTATGTCGGCTCCTTAATCAAAATACACGAATGTTTAGTTCATACGCAAACAACTATAAATAACTAGTCATGCTCATCATTTTGGAATGAAAATTTCAGTGAAAAATACAGTGAGAATTCAGAGATAAAATAGGAGGCCAAGGAGATTAAAAGAAAGATCATAATTACAACTTTTTGGACTAGAAGGATATAACTCTTGTAGACCTATTTGCACCTATGGAAATAAATTTTTTCGGAACTGAATTTAGGCCTGAAATTTCGGCCCTATCAAAGCCTGAATTCGCGGCCCTAACAGGCCTGTAACTTCGACCTTTCCAGAATCTTGAACCTGAGACTATTCTCTGCAACTCAGACCCTTCTAATTCGGACCTGTGGTGAAATATGTGACCTTGCAATAGTCTTGTAATTCGGATCTATAGTGGTAGTTTTGAAGACAAATTCAGACCTGCAGATCTCTGTTTTTGGAATAAAATTATAGAGAATTCTTCAGAGGAACAATATTAAGTTTATTTTACAGTGAATATATCTAGCAGACCTATCGAACAACATCTATTTCACATGACGTCCGTTTGAATTCGTTCAAGAATCGTTGGAAAGCACTCGATGAGCTCTTCGACATGGAAACCTTTGCATTAACTTTTGAAGATATAAGTTTTTTGGGTTTGTAAAATCCATTTGGATCATAAAATCTTAGTTGTACTTTCAATTCAGTAGATATGCGTAATATTCTGGTAGGAAATAATTAGTCAGGCTGCCAGGATTAGAAAATTTAACACATTCAAACTGTAGTTGATTAGGAAAATTGTGATGGAAGTTAATGACTTTTAATTTTAATGCTTAGTAAGAATTTCTTTTATTTGTCCAAGTCTGTTACTCTGTCTTAATAATCTACTATGGGTGAAATTTTTTCCCATTTTTCAAGACCTTGTTATGAGAAACACTTTACATATTGTATGTTGTCTCTGATTTGGAAAGGAAGACAATGTTGAAATCAAAGGACACTGAAAATGGAATTCTTTAAGAGACCACTTTCAAGCTTTGGGAATATATGGGACAAAAGTAACCTTTATTTGTTTTGCAGGGACTATTTCTTGGTTCTGTTGGAGCAGCCTCAAAAATAGTTTGAATATCACTCATATCCTGTTGGTAGCAAATGCATTGGTGCCTGCTTATCCAAGGGATTTTAAATACAAGCAAGTTGAATGTTAGTGATCCTCCCTTTTGTTGTTTTAAAATAGCTTAGTTCCTATTTATCACACTGTGAGTATGTTAGCTACAGGATGGGATTCAGATTCATTTGGAGTCCATGTTATAGTCCATGATATCGAAATAGTCTCCTTTTACTCTTCTTATTGTATTGGTTTATTTGTCTAAACATAATCTTTTATCATTTCTATTTGCATATGACTAGCATCAATGATGTTAAGGAGGGTTTATCTCACTTAGGGTGCCCTATGTAAGAAAGTGACCAATTAATCTCTGCTTGGTTTTGTTAATGGATTTGTTTGTGTAGACATCTTAATTACTCTCTTCTTGGTTTTAATAGAAAAATACATATTATATATACAAGAATTACAATAGCAGAACAAAAAGCATAAGGATATATAAAAGGGAGCTTATATTCTCTTGTCTGTTTCCTTGAAATACATATCCTGGGGAAACCCACTAGGCACTCCCCTCATTCCAAGGATATTACTTAGGGTAAAATAGGATTCTTTAGGGCTTTCTACAGCAAAATGTAGCACCTTAGTGCAAAGCTTCACTGAGTACTATAGCTCAAGGGCAACATAGGGATCAGTCACCACTTTCACCTTAGTAGCTGTTCCTCTGCTGTTCTATGGATGGATGTCCCCACAACGGAGGTTATCTCAAAAAATCTTGGAGATTAAGTAACCTGAGAATTCTTAGGCTAAATACCTTTCAAGGATTCTACTAAATACACACCAAATTCCAAGGATATTATTCAATAAGGTCGGGCTCCGAGTTAGATGAGGGAAGAAATTTGAAGGACCTATGGCTAAGTCTAGAGGGTTAAGATAGTACTAAAAATGATCAATTAGATCCCAAATACATGATAATTTTAATTTAATGATAGCTGTTATAAATTAGGGTTTATAATAGACACAATTTACGGCATGCAAAATTTATGACAACAATAACTTGCTACGAGGAGCCTGGTCATGCTTGTTTTTCTCATATTCCAGTTCAAAGAGCATTTCCACAATGAAAAAAAGGCCTTGTTAGACAAGTAGAGAGATGTTGACAGGGTGAGGTAATGATTCAACCAATGTAGAAAAATCCTATGCCCCCCACAAAGATTCTCTGCTATTTGCAGTACAGTTAACCACCCTTAAACGACTTAATTTGGTTTTTATGATGCTGGACTCATGGATATTGGACTTAGTCCCAATTTTGGTTAATTTCTGTATAGTAGGGTCAACATTGTTTTGGTTCTTTCACACTGTGGAATTGCAATTTAGGAGTTTAAGTTGGAGGTTGTCCTCTGGTTTATCCAATTATGCTAATTTTTGTAATCAATAGAAGTATCATTTTCAAGAACATTCTAAATCCAAATGTCTTACATAGAAAAGCCAAATAGAAAAGCGAGTTGAATTAATAAAGTCAAGGAGAATATTTACCTCATCATAACGACTTGTGGCATAAAGAAGATTAGCATCACCTAGTTTCTTTGTCTCTTCAGGACTTAACTTTGGCCCATCCCCCTTTCTATGACTCCTCTTCTTGTACTATCACATGAGACAACAAGGAGGGAAATGTCAAGAGATGTGCCAAAAAAATTAAGGACCACTTGGTACTACAACCTCCAAATAAATTAGTGTTTGTATCATGCTTACTATCCAAAGGCTTGACAACTCATCTAACCATTATACACTATTCTTATTCTTGAACATCTTGAATTTTTTTCCAGGTGTGAATGAAAGATAGAAATTAACACCTCTTTTCTACGCCCCTTGTGACCTAATCCATAACTTGCTGCCTCCATGATCTCATTGATGTTGGCACCAAAAAGGTCTTGCTGCCTAGCTTTCTTAGCATTATCATCCCTTTTAGCAAGAAATTTAATTCAAATAGTAGAAGTTTAATAATTCAAAACAATCAAAAGTGATGTTTTCTTAATCATTGTCTAGTTATCCACTCATGAAAAAATATCATCTAATAACATATGTAAAGTGTGCACACAGAGAGTACTACTTTTAAATGTTCAATATATTACAATGAATTCATATGCAGAGAAGTATCCTGTAGATATTTAGAGCCCCAGTCTCAACATATTTTTATGATAAGAGCAAAGCAAGGAGTCGGGATATAAAAATGAACTTCATCTATAAAAGGAATCAACGACTCTTTCATGCAATATATTTTCGTGTTTACATTTGGCATCCTTGAAAATATTTTCACACGTGTCATGTTATTTTAAGTAAAATTTGAGTGGCTTCCCACCTGCAGTTGCAAGTCAAAAGTAAAACATTGCCTTAACAGATCTTTGCCACAAAAGGAACCAAAACTTGCAAATTGGCAAGAACATATACTTTTTATTCCTATATCGTACTTAGTGACTAATCCCTTCAATAATTCAATAGTTGAAAGACCCATTTCTATGATATACTAAAACATCTATGTTAGCAGGTTTAACTTAGAATTGATAACATCAAGATACCAAAGAGCACTTGAAAGTTGAAAATTTGAAATCGACTAGGGGGTAATTATGCTCGGACTTTCAGAATCTGTCATTTGGTTTCCAATATTTATAAATAGATACTAGGAAAGGGCAGCATGGTTCCCCTTGGTAAGTTCTTACAATACTAAATGGTATCAGACGATGTTCTACAGCCAAATGATACCTTTAAATGTTATTCACTTGACAAAAAATCTTCTTTCAGTTTCAACCAAGGCAAACCTTAGCTGTGTAGCCAAGATTGATGATAAAGTGAGTCATCATAAAAAATTTCAGCCAAACGGATAGTTGAGTGTTGGCCAAATGTGTGCAAGAAGGTGGGCCCATATAGTTTGCTTATGGATCCAATGAAAAACGGTGCTTTAGTGCATGAAAATCGCAAGCTAGAAGAGCCTTTGCAAAAGAAACTTAATCACCTACACTATGGAGCACACCCACCACTTAAGCACATTGTCCAAGGATTGTCGGACTTCAAGATCTAGAAGCCAAAAATGCACAAGGGTTGTGCACTCAGCAAGCTTGAAAGGACTGCTTTTCCAAGTAGTTAGCATAGATCAAGAGAAATTATTTTTCATTTTCTTATTTTTTTTAAATGTACATCTTATATTTACAGAACAATATTTACAAACATCAATAAAAAAATTGAAAGGGTATATACAATGGACATCATAACCTCTTCCTCAAAGCTACTAAAACTAAGATAAAATTAGAATAAACTTTTGGATCCAAAGATAGGAATCTTTGATCAACTAAGCACCCTTAGCCAAGAGATGATGGTGTACCTCATCCCTCTACATAGAACAAAATACAAACAAAGGGTTGAGCTCGTGATCAAAACAAACTTATACCTGATTTTCATAGAATAAATTGTTGAAAAATTGGGCAGCTATGGTCAAAATTTCATTAATAAAATAATGGAGAAAAGTCACATTTTGACCCTTGACCAAGTCAGCCCTAATGAAGTCAAGTCGGCCCCACAGTGGAAATGACCCCTCCTCAACCACATATAAATAGACCGATCGTTGGAGGTCATTTGGCATTATCACACATCACACAATCTGATCTAAAATTCGTAGGAGTTCACATGTGTGAAGGAGCAAGGAGTCATTTCTATTTTTTGTTGACCAGCAGTTTCTCTCTCCTTTGACTTTCATTGACCTGGGCACTTTAACTCTGTTTTCCTGGGCCATTGATTGAGGTTGACCACACTATTCGACTGAACTTTGACTGCAGTTAAATCTCTCTCATTTGACTGAAGATTGCAGGATTGTTTTGGATCGGCTAACCAAATCTTTGACTAAGAAAGAAGCCAAATATTCTGTTGGGTTGACCAAAGCTTTCTAGGAAGGTTTGGATGTTGACTTTGACTGAAAATTGTAGGCTATTTACTGTGGTTGACCGAGCTGCAATAGGCAGAATTTTGGCCCTCTGTTGCAGATTGTTATCTTGGACAAGAATTGACTTTTCTCTCTATTTTGATTGGTTTTGGTTTGGTTGACATGGAAAGTCAAAGCTTTGACTTTGATTGGTTTATGGATGTACTATTGGACTATGTATCTCATGCTGAACATTGATTGACTAAGAAGAAGAAGAATTTCAACCTTGTGGGGTTTTGCCCTGGTCTTTGACCAAAATCTGTGTCTCATGTTTTCCTATCTTCTATTGTGCATTATTGTTTATTGTTCTATCTATAATTGCTTAATTGTTCCTTGGGTGAATGAAATTAAATGAAATTGTTTTAAGTGATTATATCAGCATAGAACACTGTGTAAAATTAGCATGGTATCAGAGTGAGGTGAAGATTAGCTACTGGAGACCAGAGAACACCCCTTTAAGACATTTTTCTTGCTGATTGGTGATAAACTTTCTTGGAAATATGACTTCCTCCTACTTCAAGGTTGAATAGAAACTGAATGATAACTCGTAGCATGCAGGGCTAGATTGGATCTTACCCTTGAAGAGAATGATGTGATGGAATATGTGTAGGGCCAAGTAGCTGAACCTCCTGAGAATGTCAATGTTAGTGTCATATACAAGTACAAGAAAGGTGAGATCAAGGCCAAAAAGCTCATCATTGACTCTCTTAGAGGCCATTTCATCACCGATGTGTCCAAGCCGAAGAATTCAAAGGAGATGTATGATAAATTGATTGGGATGTATGAGGTCAATAATCTCAGCCAAGTCATGACAACCACAGGGCTTTGAGGAACATGACAAGGAAACCCACGTTTGCAGATTGAAGAAAGCCCCCAAGTACTAGAGGGCTAAGATAGTACTAGAAATGCTCAATTAGATCCCAAATACATGATAATTTTAATTTAATGATTGATGTTATAAATTAGGGTTTATAATAGACACAATTTACTGCATGCAAAATTTATTACAAAAATAACTTGCTACGAGGAGCCTGGTCATGCTTGTTTTTCTCATATTCCAGTTCAAAGATCATTTCCACAATGAAAAAAAAACCTTGTTAGATTGGCCAGAACCCCAAAATAAGCCATATAGCCTAAATAGATTCGTATCTCTTGTGTGCCATTCATAAAGACCGCTTGAGTGGAATGATTCCAAGTTGTTATAAGTAATGGGAGATCGACCTGTTTAGACAAGAGGTAGGGCGTAGTCAGGTATTGCATGACATTCCTTTTTTGCAAGTCAAAGAGGAAAAAAATTAAGTTGAGACAAACAAGTTTATTGATAAGATCAGAAAAATTCAGTATACAAGTTTAAATCCTTTGAAATTTTAACAATAAAAATCATAGAAATAAGATCAGAAAAATACCTATCAAACGTATCCATACAGACTCTCCGTATCAGAGTTTTGTGAGGGTGCAATTTTATCTCCATATGCACTCGAACATGGATCCATGCTAAATGCTAATGGTAGGTAACTGTCGTGAAGCGTAGCTGTAGCAGTGCTGTCCTGTGAAGATAAGTGCAGTGAGAATGGGAAGCCGAAAGCCTCATGTCGCCATTTTTTCCAGCGGAGGAATGGGCCATCTTATCCCATTCACCGAGTTCCCCCAGCGCCTCTCGACACACCATGGATTCACCGTTGCATTCATTACGTGCAAATGGATGTTATCCGGTCCTGAATGCATAAAGTCCTCACAGGGTCTAGATATCCACTTCGTCCAGCTCCCTCCTGTGGAAATCTAAGAAGATGAGGGACAATACATGAAGGTGGAAACCCTTGTATCAAAGTTATTGGAGAACTCGAAAGGATTAGCAAGCCAACCTAGTAACATTAACCCCCAATAGATTAAAGCACTCAGGAATGGAAGACCATAGAACTCTCATGAAATAAGAACTCTCAAAGTACCAACTTAATTTCTAGGGAATAAAAAAAGGAAGACCATAGAACTCTCATGAAATAAGAACTCTCAAAGTACCACCTTACTTTCTAGGGAATAAAAAACATCGGGATCAAGTCAAAACAACCTTAATAATTAACAATTTTGGATCGATTTCTCGAGCTCTTAATGCTTGATTTCTACCAATGGTAAGTTTCCCAGGCCAACTCCTGAAATTTTTCAGTAGAGATTGTTCTTCTGAACTATATTTAATGAGCTCGAACCTTAAGAGAACCTACCGATAAGATATAGATTAGTCTGAAAAGTAAACCAATTTTCTGAAACACCAAACAGTCAATGACACAAACAAGCTAAAAATACAACCTTGCAGTTCTCATAGGTAGCTTTGATGACTTCCTTGTGCAATTCTTTTGAATTAATCTTGTCTAAGAATTTCAAGTACAAATCATGGAAATTGGGTTCAATGCTAGCCCTGCAGATTAAATGTGGATAAATTAGTAAAATAGAAAAGACACCAGAAATTAAGCATAGTTTCAAAGGGAAGCATAAATGACAAATAAGCACCAAGGCTCTTTCATCTCTTTTTTCAAGCAGAGTTTCAAAAGGAAATATCAATGGCCAAGAAGTGCCAAGGCTCTTTCATCTCTTTTATCAAGCACAGTTTCAAACTAAAAATATATGACCAAGAATAGTCAAATACATAACATCATATTGACCTTTTCATCACTATATACTGAGCAAACCATGCATAGTGTGGCTCTTTTGAAACCTATAAAAACTCTTTGGATATAGCCTGTAGGTTGGAGGTTGAAAGGTTATTGATCAAGAAAGTTGTCTTATCCTGAACATCTGAGGCAGGTGCCTACATTTCCACATGGATAGAAAATAGTTCACTGTCAGTACCAATCACATCTACATTATCATAAATCTCACAAAGGAAAAAACAAAAAATGAAAACATATTAAATGATCACAAGTTATTTTCTTCAGCTATTGAATTGTCATTTGGAGAATGCAAGCACCCAAGGTTAGGATCTGTCATTTCCACATGAACCCCTTCTTAATGTTTGGGTAAATGACACACCTCAATTGGAGTATCCTGTCTTTCAGCTGCGGCAACTAATGTTTCAATATTGAGAGCATGTCCAAAACTGTTCATAGTTCTTGCACCTGTTACACACAAACGCATTTATTGAAACATAACAACGAAGAAAAAAAGCATTCTGACAAGCCATAACAGGATACAACCCCTTCAAATCTTATCGACCATCAGTTAATAGATTTGATTAATAAACCCATGTCCTTGAGCTATCATTCTCATCTGTATTGGCAACTAATCTTGTGTAACCAATACATCACATTGTCTAGATTTAGAAGGGGCATGAAGCATTTGAAAAATATACTGGGGACAATTGAAACACGAGACCTGCACAAAAATCCTTGGCTTGGTGTCATAGATGTTGTTGTCCCACTTCCAGATCGCTGAGAAGGTGCTGCTTGAGAAGTCTGTGCATGCTGAATATTGAACAGGCAAATCAGAAACAAAATCAATAATTTTATAGTATATGCAATATTATTATTATTATTATTCGATGACATTATTGTCAAATTAATGCGGTAAAACCATGCATAATTATCATTAAATGCAATTTATTAGAATTTTAGATACAGAGATATCATATGGTATGAAAAATATGTTCATATAAAAGCACATAGATGTGGAGAAAAAGCAGGCTTGAATTGAAAAATCCTTTGTATAATTTCTGTATCCTTGACCAACAATCATGAAATAAATGGACAAGTGATGAGAAAACAAGGTGAAAACAAAACTGCTTTATAAGATTTTCTCATGAAATGTTATATGAAATGGTTCAGTAGCAGAAGAATAAGTTTCAACATACTAATATCAAATTGATGGGCTGGAGCCCAGCGGAAACCATATCAAAATAAAAATGAAGAGAGAGTAATACTGTTTTATATGGTACAATCTTCTATAAAGCAAACAGAGTGAGAATTAGGGTTACCAACAACACAGGAAGAAGTGCAGATTCAATTGTGCTCACTTCCACAAGAATTCTGAAGCAATGAAATGATAGTGGATATAAGCATAAATAATTAGCAGATACCCTTTTGGTGCCAGACATGCCATAAGCATTGGAATCTGAAGGGAATTCCAAATCAATCAGAAAACTATTCAGAAGGGAAAAACAAATCTTGGGAGCTTGCAGAAATTTAAACCAATCAAACAAATACTGGGAAAAGTAGGAACACAAGAATAGAAGTAATGCTGAGAACAAGGGAGAGAAAATCATAACTCAAATGGGCTGGTGGATAAAGGGAGAAGATGACAGAGAACCAAAAGTAGTGTGGAAGATGAAACAGGCTCAAAACTTATTAGGGAAAATGAAATGAAAGATGTTGATATGGAATTCCTCTCAAAGGGGCTGGTGGATAAAGGGAGAAGATGACAGAGAACCAAAAGTAGTGTGGAAGATGAAACAAGGTTAGAAATTATTAGGGAAAATGAAATGAAAGATGTTGATATGGATTTCATCTCTTCAGTTTATGATTATAAAAAGGGACCAGGAATATGATCACATGAAGAGGAAAGATAAACAGTGCTCCACAAGACTATAAACCCACCATCAAAGGATGAGGGCCTCCTCCCATTGCCAGTCGGGTAGCTAACACCCAAGTTGGATGGTTGGATCGGTTGTGCATTAAGATTAATACTCTATGGGAAAAATTCCGAAGGCATGAAGAGGTTGTAGGAGAGCCCTAGAAGAGTATGAACAAGCATATGTAGAAGCTATAACCACCGAAAACACAAATAAAATAGATGAAGCTCGACTAATTACTAATACTTACTAATCAGACCACATTAGAACGTCCTCTTGATCTATTCATTCCTCAAACCATCAATCCTTACCTCATTCATTGGTGAAGCCATTGATCCAGCCATCCATCCCATGAAGACCAGTCTATTTTGCTACTTGACGGAAAGGATTTTCACCATAGTGGCAATATCAATCGAGCCTCTTGGATGAAGGCGAGCAGGTAAAGGTTGAAGGACAATGACAAATTAATATAGTTTACTATAGCCAAATTCGGAGTTCTTGAACATGTTTTCTGCTTCGAATTGCAGCGAAAGCCCCAAATCAGGAGAAGAAGATTTCAAATAAATATCGAAAAAGAGTGAACCCAGATCTGATATAATAAGTTCAGGTTAAAAATCTAGAAGAGTGGATAGAAGAATTGAATTTCAGAGAAGGGTATGGAATCTGCGGCAAAATAATAAAAATTATGAGCAGAGAAGGAGCACCGAACTCTGTCCTAGACCTGGCAAGGAGAATATCGGGGGGAAAATAAATTTTAATAGGTCGATTTAAATTTTATAGTAGCCACCAAATTAGATTTCAATAGGTAGTCAAATAAATTGCTATGGTTGGTTAGGTTTTCATCAAGTTTTATTTTTATGTGAGTAAAAATAATGTTAAACTAATTAGAGTATTAATCAAAATTATATTATACTTCTCTAATATAAGTAAGAATCCTAATTAATCAAAATTATATTATATCTTTCTAATATAAGTAAGAATGTTCATATAAAGAAGGAAAATGAACATGAGCTCAGAAATATCTATCAACCTTTAAGGGAGTGAAAATGATCTTTAAATCTACGAATAATGTTATCAATAAATTTAAATAGGTATAGTTAGGTTCTTATTTTTGAGGAAGTTCATTTAGAGCTTAAAAATACCCAATTATAAGGCCTTCACATGTGTTGTTAAGAGAGACATGGGATAAATTTTGATTAAATGAATTAAGGGGTACGATAAGATCAATGTATAGCACCTACTCAAATCACCAAGAATATATCCAAACCATCAAGATGACACACTTCTCTGCGAAAAATTATGAAACACCATGGAATAACTCAGATTAAAACATATAGTAAATCAATCAATAGTTAGAACATAGTGTTTAAGTGAACATAATAAAAATAGTACACATTGGACATAATATCATATACACATGGATCATACATATCCAACTAAATGTGGTAGCTAAAGGAACTTCTTCCTACACATAGTGTCCTAGATGGCTAAGGCAAGGTGTCATCAAACCAATGATACATTCAAGAATTACGTATATATCCATATACCTTAGATGAAAAATGATCAATGTGACAGGAATCGTAGGGATTGAGATGACAATCAAATTTTAAAATATCCTCTAAAAGACCATATAGAAAATGGGGTAACATATACTATGACATCCAACTTGTGATATATGGTGGGAAATCCTTAAAGTATATTTGAAGAAAGATGTCTCTTTGAGGTCTAGGTCAAGAAGAGGTACAATTCCTCACTAATTTCGTATCTTGTTGAGGTCTAGGTAAAGAAGAGGTACAATGCCTCACTAATTTGGTAGTTGAAGAAGTTTAAATCTTGGTTTGTCAATTTGGCCCTAAGTAGGTAGGGCAATATAGAAGGAGGTGACCCCCTTGGAAGATTTCTAAAAGGGAAGGGCACATAAGGCCTTATATAAAGATATAAATCCAAGTACCTCCCTCATAAAAAGTTCTAGACGTGTATTTAAAGAATGTAGATAACGACTCGTCCAAATGTTGATAAAGACAATAGAACACCCCTTGAATCTCATAATAAATGGGGGCATCTACAAATGGAAACACTAGTAGATGTTATTAAGAAGAGGAAGGTCATTATTATTCGTTTCAACTCGACACGAATGTAAACCCACTTTTAACGCACCAAGCGAGATATGAAGGACAACATCTAATACTCTTGAGTGTATGTGGTTAAACAAAAAGCCCCCCTTTCATTTGCATGAAGTGTTCCTGATACAAATCCATGTTACATTCAAGGCCCTAAAAAGATGAAGTCGAAGTACATTGAATGTATTGTCTATAAATAACCTCTCTAACAACCTGGCACAAAAATATAATGATGTCATTTCCATTTGAGGTGTAAATCACTTGAATTGTGTTACAGCTTTAATCGCTCCCCAACAAAACTGTGCCATGCTTCCTTGTGATGATGCTTCAACCCGATTGGAGAACAACCTCACAATGTAAAAGGAATTTAAACATGATGTAACTTTAATAGTGTCCCACATTCACCCTTTGGCTCACTAACCATGGCTAATTTGAAGTTATTTCAAGCACTGATGTGGATAATATCATTTTATTTTCTCTTATGTATAGTATTCTACATTGACACAATTGAGTTTGTTTAAGAAACAAAATATTTATATTGAGGGTTCACTCCTTGTGCATTAGGGCTAGACAAGCCTTGTCTTTATGAGTGATCTATTCATTTCCAACTCCTTAGTCCTTCAAATTTTGCACATCGTTAGGCCCAATACACCTACCCTTCTACCAGTCTTGTTTTCCTTCACAATCACAAGACTTGGGGCTCTTCTTTGATAGTCACCTAACAACCCTCTAATTGTACTTGGACTACCATTAATTTTCCCAACCATGGTCAATTATTTTACTGATCTAGTGCCCACAACACTGCCCTCATCTAGGGATCTTTAAAATTTCCACCTAATAGTGATTTGAGTCCTCTCAAAATCACTATTTTTGTGTACCAATTCCTTTGTTTTTCAATCTATGAACAAATCTGAACTACTCCTCTTATCATCCTTCTAACACTTTGTATATGATTGAACTAGGGTCACAAAACATCCACTAAAAGCTGATTGACTAATTGTTTATAGGTTGCTTTAGATACCTGTCCAGAACTCTCTGGACAATCCACCAAAATCAACTCCTCTTCATGTCCATCCATTCCTCATAATATGCCATAATCATTCTACCCAATCTTCTACTTGGGTTCCACCTTCCTTTGTATTTTCTATCTTCGCACATACTTCTGCAAACCATCTTCCAAATTTGTAGTAATATTGCAGAGATAAACCTCTCTCTAAGGGTCCCGACCCCTCTTCTTCTACACATATTTGTCACGGTCTTAAGGGTATAACTTATGGATTGAACATGTTTGGAAACCTCCTTAACTATGGCATGATACTTCTATTCGAATTGTCTTAGAACAAACCCTATCCACCCATAGCAAAAATAACAACTTTTACCTCCATAAGAGACACAACCTAGCTCATATGGACCCATAGATTCTGGGAACTTATTTTACTAAATTAGGGTTTAAGGGGTTAGGGTTAAGGTTTTAAAGGTTTATGGTTTAAGGGGTTATGTGTTAAGGGTTTATAGGTTTAGGGTTTAGGGGGTTAAATGGGTTAGGGGTTAAGGGTTTAGGGGTTAGGGGTTAAGGGTTTAGAGGTTAGGGGTTAAGGGTTTACAGGTTTATGGTTTAGGGGTTAACTGGGTCAGGGGTTTAGAGGTTTAGGGCATTAAATGAGTTAGGGGTTGGGAATTAGTGTTTAAGGGTTTAAGGGTTAAGATGATAGTTTCATTGGTCTCTTCTTGTGCACTGTTGAGCCCCAAAGATGTCCTTCTTTTCCACCACATTTCACTTCATTTCCTTTGTCCCTCATCAATTACAGGCTTGAATGATTAATAGGATTGATTAGGATTACTTTAAGAATATATATAATGACTAAATTGCTATGTTTTCATGATTTCGTTGTTGTAGTAATTTTTTACTAGACTCGGCTACAAAATGCAGTCATTCTGTAGCCAGTCGCGTATTCCACAGATATCTTCATGTTCACGCAGGTTCCAGGTGTCACCTAAAGGAAAAAAACATGTGGTCGTATTCCACATCACTTCCCCATCATTTATTGCTCTCCACAAAGTTTGAGCTCAAGTCTATAGGTGGTTATGCACATGGGAAACCAAAACTAGGAGATATACTTCTAATAGGACAAGGACTGTACAGATGTCCTTAATCATAGTATGAGGCCACCACCAGAGTCCTAGTTTGATTTTAGTTGGGAAAGAAAATTATTCTTGTTTTATCTCAAAGACATTTATGTAATTTTGTTATAAGTATGGCTTGGGAGACCGAGAAACAGTTAGCTAGATTTATGTTTTATTACTAGATCGTAATACTCTGTTTTTGAAGAATTTCTCCTTTAATGAAAGAAGAATCACTTTATTGCAAGAGCTGAGTCAATATTGAGTAGATTTGCGTGCTAATCCGGTGGTAGAGGGCCCCTGCTACATGAGAAGCTTTGTTCATATGGTTTAGCTAAGTAACTTATCCTTGTTTCATTCCTAGTTTAATCAATTTTCTGAACTTTGTGTTTTTATACTTACCTGCAGTGGATGCCATAGTCAGTCTTATCCTTACAAACTATTCCAAAATACCACTAACATTGGATGGGATATAACTGTAGTATTTTAGGAGTTAGTTGCATTTCCTTGAACTTTATGTTTTTTGTGTTCAATGACATCAGTTGCTACAGCTAGTCTTGTTCTTATTAATCTCTTCCAAAATATCACTAACTCCGGATGAGACATAGCTGTGGTGTTTCAGAGCTTACTGCGTTTTGTTGAACTTTATGTTTTATGCTCATTTGCATTGAATGATATAGCCAGACTTGTTTTTACAAACTATTCCAAAATATCACTCATATTGAATGAGATAGGGTTGTAGTATTTCATAGAATGAGTTGCATTTTAGTCCAGTTGAAATACTCCGGAGGTAGATGTCACTCTAGTTTAATTCTGTCACTATATTTCAAGTTTGATAATGGCACTCTAGTTCAACTCTATTCACTGTATTTTAAGTTAGATTAGTGGCATTCTAGTTCAGTTCCAGTTCACTGTATTTCAAGTGAGGTTAATGGCATTCTAGTTTAGTTGTGATCACTGTGTTTCAAGTTTGATCAATTGCATTCTAGTTCAGTGTTATCCATTGTTCTTTAAGTTGTGTTAACTGTCAAAATTAGACTTCATGGCCTTCATTGTTTACAAACTATTCTTGTTCTGACTTTCCATTAATGCATCATCATATCGACAGGAATTAGTGATATCAGTTTAAGGCCTTGATTTTTCTGCAATCTTTTGTAGTTTCACAAATAAGCCTTTTCCCCAAAACTATTCTAGAAAATCTCTAACTTTCGAATGAGACTTAGTAGTGACAAGTTGAGCTACAGAATGGATTAATCTTAGCATTACAAGTTAATTCAGAGTAGAAATCTTATTGTGCTACAAATAATCTTTTCCAATTGTGTTCCAATAAACTTTTAGCCATGGGTGAGATTCTTTGTAATATTGTAAGATGATTGTTTACTTAGGAGAACCTCATTTGCACTAAACTTGTCCTTTTCTCAAGCTATTCCAATATATTTCTAATGAATGAATTGGATGAGTTCATGTTATGATTTATTGAGTTCATGTTGTGATTTATTTCCTTGCTATGAGTCATTATCAAACTTTGCATTTTCTGTTCTTTAGTATAGGTTTTTCTCTATTTTTAGTGTGACCAACAACTATTCTTTTTCAACATTTAGTTCTTTTCCTTCTTAACATAAAACAACAAAACCAAAAACATCATAAAAACATTAAACACAACGTAGTGAGAAATAGATACCTAGGAACATATAGTGCACTTCACTTCAGCAGTTTACTAACCTTGGTTGATAATTTATGACCTCAATTTAGGAACACTAAGTTGAGTAGACATTTTGGTGCCGTTTCCAGGGAAGTATAACTAGGTAGCCTTATTTCTTACCTCCCAAAAACAATGACATGCGTAGAGAAAGAGACTCAAGGGGTAGATTCATAGGAAGCGAAAGCTTGATTCCTAGAACACCACTTGTTTCACCAAGACCAAGAGCCAGCACATATTCAACTCAAACCCACATTCCATCCTTTACTGATCCTAGACTCTCAGAGGACTTAAGATCAGATATTCCATTAGAAAGACCTTGCACTTCATCCACTGAACCTGTCTTAGAAGAAGATTCAAGGATCCCTGCTAGAGGCACAAACTCTTCCACTTCCACAGAAGAATCAACTATGGCAGAAGAAGGGGGAGGAGGAGTCTTTAATGGATAACACACACTATTTGGAGGGGGTAGAGGTAGAGGTAGAGGTGTATAAGGAGAAGGAGGTAGAGGAAGAGGTAGAAGAGAAATGTGAAGCTCTTTTGGGTTTCCTATAGTAGATGAAGAAACCAATGCAACTATGAAAAACATTTCACCCTCTGTCCTTCCAAACTTTTATGGAATTAAAACTAAAGATCTTGAAACCTTCCTATTTGAATTTGAAGTCCTACGTAGAACCTATGAATAATTACAAGATGCTCAAAAAATTAAACTATTTCCTTCAACATTGAAAGGAGCAGCATTCAAGTGGTTTATGAGTTTGATCAACAGTTCTATTAGGACATGGGAAGACATGAAACAAGAATTTCTAGAGAGGTATTTGGATTACTGTATGCCAGTCAACCATAAGGAGGAAGTGTTTAAAATGCTACAAAAAGAGGATGAAAATTTGGAAGATTTGTTGGAGAGATTTAACTACAACATTAAAAGAGCAAAACTGGAAAACCCAGTCCAAGATACCTTGAAAGCTCTCTTGTTGAAGAAAAATAGGGATGAATGGTTATATATCCTTAACATGATGGGAAAATGGGATATATCTCAGCGTACATTACCTGAAATAGCTGAATTATTTATCAACCTTTCAAGAGGGAAATCTAAAACTATAAAAGGATCAAGAGACCCTGCTCTTGCAAGGGCAAGTAAGTCTGCTTCTGGGACAGTAAGTAGGGCAGAAATAGGACATATGCTTGATGAATTCAAATCTGATATCTTAGGGAGTCTTAGTGAACAAATAGACACCCTTAAGTTACAAAACAAGAAAAAATCTGAATTTGATGCCTTAGCAATCTTTTGTCCCAAATGTAGAAAGAAACATGCCTTGAGAGAGTGCCCTTTGGATGAAAAAGTTGTAGAGACTTGTATAATTTGTTCAGAAAAACATGAGACCAAGAGTTGTCCTTTACTTCCCGGTCTTAAAGCTGTCTTTCAAGTAGAAACTCCTACAAGTTCCACAGAATCTCTCAATTTTGTCTATAGGAGGCCTTGGCAAGGACCTCAAACACAAGGATTTCATGATCAGTTGTATAATCAACCCCCACCAAATTGGAATTCTTTGTAGCAACTTTGGTCCCAATTTCAAAATCAATCACGAAATTGCGTGAAAAATCCCTATGGAAGATACTCTCAGTATTACCAATATCCACCATCCTATCCACCATATCCATATTTCCCTCCTCAACAAAATTTTCAAAAAAATCTTCAAAATCCACAACATCAAAATCAACCACTTCCATTACCATTTCCTCAAAAAAAAAATCAGTTTCCTGCCCAACCCATACCAAACCCCAACAATAAAAATCCTTAGAACACATACATGATAGAAGGCCAACAGTTTCCAACTTATTTGATCACTCCTTTAGACCTTAGTGATGTTCAACTTAGGTCTGGAAGAATACTTGAAAAGAGGAAACATTCTGTAATCATACAAGACCAAGACAATTCTGAGGAAGATTCTCTACGGGTAAATAAAAGTCTTGAAGAGAACACAACTTTCCAAGACTCAAATATTGAAAAATCAAAACAAAAAGAACCAATAATTTCAACTCCTATATTAGAGCAGCCATCAACACCCACTTCTACACCTCCCTTTCCAGAAATATTACAAATTGATAGGGGTGTAGAAAAAAAAATTATGGTGCCTAATTATGATTTCCTAGATGAGTTGAGAAATGTTTGTATTAAGATCCCATTATTACAACCCATCAAGGAAATTCCAATCTTAGAAAAAACAATAAAGGAGTTGAGCATGAAGAAAACTAGAAAAAGAATAAGAGAGATAAATAAAATTCAACTGGCAAGAAAAATAGTAGATATCATGATGGGTAAGATGGCTATTCCAAAGTATCTAGACCCAGGAAATCCAGTTGTTAAAATTCACATCAATGGAATTGAGATCCAAAACACACTTATTGATTTAGGAGCAGCAATCAATATTATGAGTAGAAAAATCATGGATAAACTGAAACTTCCTAATCTTTTTTTTACACCCACATTATTACAATTAGCAGATAGATCTGTGATCAAACCTAATGGGGTAATAGAATACATTCCAATGTCCCTATATTCTTGGGAATATCTTGTGGATTTTATGATCCTAACTCCTAAGAATAATCTAGGAGGGCATCCTATTATATTACGAAGACCTTGGTTAGCTACAGCTGATGCTTTCATTAGTTGTAGATCCGGTGATATGTACATCTCTGATGGTATTTCAACCAAGAAATTTACCTTGTATCCTCTAGCAAGAACAATTACATAATTAGATGATACTCAATGGATAGAGGATGAAGAAGACTTACAACCTCTCTTCACAATTTCAGAAATTAGTGAAGATAGCCAGATTTTGAATACCTTAGAAAACTTTGAATCCTCTTCGGAATATAAGCATGAAAAATTTCAAGAAGAATCCAACATTGAGTTCTTATCATCAAGGCAGATGTCTCTTTATTCCATGGATAAATTCGGCAGCTCTACAATTGAGATATTTCCAGGCAAAACCTTAAACATAAACAAGAACTTAGAGAAATCTCAACAAGAAAAGCTAGTCAAGATTTTACAGAGACATTCTTCTACATATGCATGGGAGTACACTGATATGAAAGGGATAAGCCCCAAGACTTGCACTCATCACATCTACATAGAGGAAAATTGTAAACCAATCAGACAACCTCAGAGACAGATGAATCCAAATCTTAGGGAGATTGTTAAGGAAGAATTACATAAATTATTAAATGTTAATTTCATCTATCCCATTTCAAATAGTCAGTGGGTTTCTCCTTTGGTAATTATGCCAAAGAAAAATGGTAAATGGAGGGTATGTATTCACTACCAGGAATTAAACAAAGCTGCTCTTAAAGATCATTTTCCCTTACCTGTCATAGATCAGGTGTTAGAAACATTAACTGGAAAAAAGTACTTTTCATTTCTAGATGGGTTTAGTGGTTATAACCAAATTCAAGTAGCACTTGAATATCAAGACAAAACCACATTTACCTGTCCTTGGGGTACCTATTCTTACCGAGTATTTCCATTTGGACTATGCAATGCACCCGCAACATTTCAAAGGGTAGTACTAGGAATCTTTTCAGGTCTAATACATGATTGTGTAGAGGTATATATGGATGATTTCACAATTTATGGAAACACATTTGAAGAAGCTTTAACAAACTTGGAAAAAGTCTTAAAGAGATGCAAAGAAGAAAATCTTTCACTTAGTCATGAGAAGTGTTTTATGATGTTTTCTGAAGGAATTGTTTTAGGACATCACATTTCAGGGGATGGGGTTAGAGTTGATGAGTCAAAATTTGAAGTCATCTCTAGCTTATCTATTCCAAGTTGTCAAAAATATGTTAGGAGTTTTCTAGGATTTACAGGATATTATCGAAGGTTTATAGAAAACTTCACCAAGATAAAATCTCCACTTTTCAAATTACTTACCAAGGACTGTGAATTCAAGTGGAATCATGATTGCCAGTTAGCCTTTGAGACCCTGAAAGAAAAAATCTCTGAAGCACCTATTTTAAGAGGACCTAACTGGAAGTTACCTTTTCATATTTCAATAGATGCCTCAGATACAGCTCTAGGAGCAGTATTGGGACAAAAAGACCTGATTCCTTATGCCATCTACTATACCAGTAAAAATTTGACTCCTTCAGAGTTAAACTATAGTGTAACTGAAAAATATTTTTTAGCTGTTGTTCATGCCATAAACAAATTTAGACACTATATAACAGGATATGAAACTTTTGTTCACACAGATCACTCTACAGTTAGATATATAATGAACAAATCAATTACTAATGGCAGAGTCATAAGATGGTTATTGCTTTTACAGGAATTCAACATTACCATTCTAGATAGGCCTGGGAAAAAAAACAAAGTAGCTGATTTCCTATCTAGACTCCAAAACATCAAAGACAATATTCCGTTGAAGATCAATTCCCTGATGAATATATTTTTGCAATTTCTACTCAGACTCCTTGGTTTGCTGACATTGCTAATTATTTAGTTTCAGGGAAATTTCCTTCAATAATTAATGCAAGAGACAAAAGGAAGATCATTTATGATAGTGAAAAATATTCATGGATTGCTAATGAGTTATACAAAACAGGTCCAGATTTTATCATTAGGAGATGTGTTCGGGAAGATGAAATGCCTGAGATCCTCAAGGCATGTCACAATGAACCTTCTGGCAGACACTTTGCTGATAAAAGAACAACTTATAAGATCCTTCATTTAGGATATTATTGGCCATCCCTTTTTAAAGATGCTAAAGAGTATGTCAAAAGTTGTGACAGTTGCCAAAGGGTAGAGAAACCTTCTCCTTCAGGGGAGATGCCATTGCAGCCTCAGGTACATATTGAACCTTTTGAAAAAAGGGCTTTAGATTTTGTAGGACCTATTAGTCCTCCATCAAGACAAAAGAAATATATATTAGTTTGCACTGATTATGTTACCAAATGGGTAGAGGCCAAGCCATTAATTTCTGCCACTGAAGCATCTGTAGTTAATTTTCTTTTTGAGGATATTTTTAATCGTTTTAGTGTCCCAAGGGAAATTTCTACAGATCATGGAGCTCAATTTACATCAAAGCTAGTGGAAAAAATGATGGAGAGGTACAAAATTAGACACAGAAAATCCACTCCCTATCATCCACAAGAAAATGGTCAAGTGGAATCTACTAATAAGGTCATTGAAGGGATCCTAATGAAGATTGTTCATTTGCATAGAAGAGATTGGGAAGATAGGCTTCCTAAAGCCTTGTGGGCCTATAGAACTACATGGAGGAGCGCAACAGGCCATACTCCTTATGAAATTGTTTATGGAAAGCAAGTTTTGTTTCCCATAAAGTTCCAGATTCAAACTTTCAAAATGGCAGTTCAGCTAGGACTTGATCTAACAGAGGCACAAAATCACAGATTGGAGCAGATTAATGAATTGGATGAGATCAGACAAGATGCAATTCAGAAAAAAAGTATAGTCCAACAACAAAGGACTAGATGGCATGACAAGTACATCAAGGAAAATAAGTTCAAAGGTGACTAGGCTCTCTTGTTTGATTCAAAGTTCAAGTATTTTCAAGGTAAATTCCAAACACATTGGCTTGGGCCATATGAAATTATAAGAATTTTTGAAAATGGAGCAATAAAAATCAGGACAATAGATGAAGAGAAGGTCACTTTTCTTGTAAATGGTCATAGATTGAAGCTGTATCACAAGCCACTTTCAAGAGAAGAATTTGTCAAGAGATTTCAGGAAAACAATGATGTGAAGTTAATGAACAAGAATTTTTCTTCTTCATCAACTTAGTTGAATTTTCTAAATTCAAAAGAATAAAAAAGAATAAATAAATAAATAAAAATAAAGTATAAACATGAAAAATAATCACTGATTAGCATGTTTATACAGAAAAGATAGAGTGAAAATCAGAATCTTTCTGACACTTTAGATTTTCAAATTTGTTCTTTTTCTGCAAGCAGCTATTACAAAATCATAAGTGCAAACCCGTATTTCACTTATGATTCATTTCATTCCATTCATCCATACCCCACTTCATTCCATACTTCATTCATTTCATTCCATGGTCCACCTCATTTCCATCTTAGATTTTTAAGATTGATTTCTTTCTGCAATTGAATAATACAAATCATAAGTTGCAGGTCACCTTCCATACTTCACTTCACTTCATAATTTTGATTCATTTCATTCCATTATTCACTTCACTCATACTCCATTACACCATATTTTATTATCCATTTTTAACTCATTTCATATAAACATTCCATTCATGCTTCAAACCTTTCCATTCCATGTTTTAAGACTTCTACAGGTACATTCTGCAATCAGTCAGACATTCTATAGCTAGTCAAACATTCTACAGCCAGTCAAACATTCTGCAGCCAGAGATCCTGAAGGCACTATCCAGTAATCACTTGATTGAGCAGCAAATTGATCCTGCATATCCAAGACAATAAGAAAAATCAAAGGAGTTATGAGGATTGAAGATCAATGATTTTCAAAGAAGGACAAGGCATATCAAAACCACAAAAAAAAAAAAAATCAAAGGAAAAGTTATGAAATTATTATAGTGACAGATCATGAAAGTTTTAGCATAGTTAAGTCATGTATGATTCAAAAAGTTATTTTAATTAGTCGTATTGATCATTCTTATCAAACCTATCATAAAAAATTTGGACAAAATCCCTTTCACTCTGCCATTCCAAATCATCATTTAAAACTTAAATGGTTAAGTACTGAAGTAACCTGAGCAGTGACGTCGCTAGCCCGAAGCATTTAGTGATTATTTTGAAATTACATGAGAATTTTTCCGTGGTCTTTTCTTCTGTGATAACTCTCAACTCATTAATCCGTGTGAATCATCCTCACCGCATTATACTCATTTCATAACTAATCCATATCATTTCTTTTCGTAGCCAATTCTTAGCCATTCCGGTTTGTAAAACAGAGGAAACATCTGTGGAGTAAAAACATCTCTTTAACAACCATTTTCACCGTGAGCAGAGGAGCAGTAATTTGAAGGTTGAAAAGATAAGTTATGGGTCTCATAGTAAGAAACGAACCAGTTGGAACCAAGTACTTGGAAGGATATCCACAAATCAGAGAAATGCTACAGCAGGCTGGATGGTTACAATTCTTGGAAAAATTTAATGGTTTTCATAAAGAAGTAACCAAAAAATTTGCACGGTCCTTCAATGGAGCAGAGGTTGAAATAGGAGATATTAAATTCACTATTACAGAGGCTTTCATTGCAGAAGCAATGGAATTACCTAGGCAAGGAGAAAAGTGGTTCAAAAATAGGGAATTTCGTAACGAGGCATGGAGGAAAATACTAAAAACACCAGGTATGGATGTTTCCATTTTTAAGAAAGGTATTCCTAGCTCAGCACTGAAGAATAAATGGAGGAACATGTTACTCATTTTGCAAAAAATTATCACTTGTGAAGGAAGATTTGGTACCCTCTATGTTTATCATATTCGGTTAATGATGCATTTCTTAGATGAAGAAATCAATTTTCCCTTTTTCCTACTTCATAGTCTGAAAAGAATGGCCACTAATGTTCAAAAGAGGGTTCAATTTCTAGAAACCACTTTGTATCACCATGGTTTAGTCAAAATCCTCATTGAACATCATTTGAGAAAAATGGGAGATAATTGGGATGAGTTTCTAGTGAGGAATCACTTTGAGGAACCCAAGGAATCTCCACCTGAAGGCAAACCCATAAGAAGAAACAGGAGAAGCGAAATTTCCAAAGTTGTTGAAACTAAAACTGGTAAATCAATACAAGAGGACAGTGAAGAGATGATTTCTGAGAAATTGGCTGAAATTAAGAAGTAGCTTAAGAAGGAGAGGATAATAAGAAAATATGCCAAAGAAAGAGGTGAAGGACCATCTCAACCAAGACAGAGCCATAGACTTAAAGGTATATTGAAGAAAACAGGGCTAGACAAACGAGAATCATAAACATTGAGGATGAAGAAACACCTACTGCTAGATCACCTGAGTACCAGTACGAGGAGGATATTGATGAAGGAGCCATAGAGATAGACCCAGCACAATAACATATTTATAATTATGTTGAGACATTAGAGAAGAGAGCCTCGGAAAGTAGAGACAGAACTCCTAGCCCACCAAAATCTGCAATTGATGTACTAAGAAGAGACAAATATGAGTTATAAGTGCTCAATAGGCATATCAAGAATGAGAATGAAATTTTAAGAGAGCAGGTTAAGCTAAAAGGTGACATGAATACAACTCTGTCTCTACAAATGAAAAAGTTTCACAAGGCCAGTGAAAAATTGAAGAAGAAAAATAAAAAGTTAAGCAGGGCACTTACAAATTTGAGATTCAAGTTGATCATAAGGAAGCCCAAGAGGCCATTGACTGTCAGGAAAAGCAGAATAAGGGGCCTAGATGTCCTAGCAGAGGTCTTAGAGTACATGGATTAGTTGCATGAGAACATGCAAAAGCCTTGCAGTGGGGGTATGTTGAGCCCCAAAGATGTCCTTCTTTTCCACCACATTTCACTTCATTTCCTTTGTCCCTCATCAATTACAGGCTTGAATGATCAATAGGATTGATGAGGATTACTTTAAGAATGTATATAATGGCTAACTTGCTATGTTTTCATGATTTCGTTGTTGTAGTAATTTTTGACTAGACTCAGCTACAGAACACAGTCATTCTGTAGCCAGTCGCCTATTCCGCAACTATCTTCATGTTCACGCAGGTTCCAGGTGTCACCTCAAGGAAAAATGCTTATGGTTGTATTCCACATCACTTACCCATCATTTCTTTCTCTCCATGAAGTTTGAGCTCAATTCTATAGGTGGTTATACACATGGGAAACCAAAACTAGGAGATAGACTTCTAATAGGACAAGGACTGTACAAATGTCCTTAATCATAGTATGAGGCCACCACCAGATTCCTAGTTTGATTTTAGTTGGGAAATACAATTATTCCTGTTTTATCTCAAAGACAGTTATGTAATTTTGTTATAAGTATGGCTTGAGAGACCAAGAAACAGGTAGCTAGATTTATGTTTTATTGCTAGATCTCAGAAGACCGTAATACTCTGTTTTGAAGAATTTCTCCTTTAATGAAAGAAGCATCACTTTATTGCAAGAGCTGAGTCAATATTGAGTAGATTTGCGTGCTAATCTGGTGGTAGAGGGCCCTTGCTACCTGAGAAGCTTTGTTCATATGGTTTAGATAAGTAACTTAGCCTTGTTTCATTCCTAGTTTAATCAATTTTCTGAACTTTGTGTTTTTATACTTACTTGCAGTGGATGCCACAGTCAGTCTTATCCTTACAAACTATTCCAAAATACCACTAAAATTGCATGGGACATAACTATAGTATTTTAGGAGTTAGTTGCATTTCCTTGAACTTTATGTTTTTTGTGCTCAATGACATCAATTGTTACAGCTAGTCTTGTTCTTATTAATCCCTTCCAAAATATCATTAACTCTGGATGAGACATAGCTGTGGTGTTTCAGAGATTACTGCATTTTGTTCAACTTTATGTTTTATGATCATTTTCATTGAATGATACAACCATACTTTTTTTTACAAACTATTCCAAAATATCACTCATATTGAACGAGATAGAGCTGTAGTATTTCATAGAATTAGTTGCATTTTAGTCCAGTTGAAATACTCCGGAGGTAGATGTCACTCTAGTTTAATTCTGTCACTATATTTCAAGTTTGATAATGGCACTCTAGTTCAACTCTGTTCACTGTATTTTAAGTTAGATTAGTGGAATTCTAGTTCAGTTCCAGTTCACTGTATTTCAAGTTAGGTTAATGGCATTCTAGTTTAGTTGTGATCACCGTGTTCCAAGTTTGATCAATTGTATTCTAGTTCAGTGTTATCCATTGTTCTTTATGTTGTGTTAACTGTCAAAATTAGACTTCACGGCATTCATTGTTTACAAACTACTCTTTTTCTAACTTTCCATTAATGCATCATCATATGGACATGAATTAGTGATATCAGTTTAAGGCCTTGATTGTTCTGCAATCTTTCGCAATTTCACAAATAAGCCTTTTCCCAAAAACTATTCTAGAAAATCTCTAACTTTTGAATGAGGCTTAGTAGTGACAAGTTGAGCTGTAGAATGGATTAATCTTAGCATTACAAGTTAATTCAGAGTAGGAATCTTATTGTGCTACAAATAATCTTTTCCAATTGTGTTCCAATAAAATTTTAGCCATGGATGAGATTCTTTGTAATATTGTAAGATGATTGTTTACTTAGGAGAACCTCATTTGCACTAAACTTGTCCTTTTCTCAAGCTATTCCAATATATTTCTAATGAATGAATTGGATGAATTCATGTTATGACTTATTGAGTTCATGTTGTGATTTATTTCCTTGCTATGAGTCATTATCAAACTTTGCATTTTCTGTTCTTTAGTATAGGTTTTTCTCTGTTTATAGTGTGACCAACAACTGTTCTTTTTCAACATTTAGTTCTTTTCTTTCTTAACATAAAACCAAAAAACCAAAAACATCATAAAAACATTAAACATAACGTAGTGAGAAATAGATACCTAGGCACATATACTGCACCTCACTTCAGCAGTTTACTAACCCTGGTTGATAATTTATGACCTCAATTTAGGAACACTAAGTTGAGCAGGCATGCACAATAGTTGCTTATTCTTTGCGTCTCAATGTAACAATTTTGTAAGTATTGTTGCTTGTTTCCATGTCTTCTTTATTTATTAATTTATAGTATTTGTTAGACATTTCTTTACATTTATTGATGAAAATGTCTATTGCAATCAAACCAAATTTATGTTCAATCTTCAGTTTCAAACTCAGCCACAGTGTTGTCACAAAATTTAAGTCTGGAGAATGGCCATCTGATGAAGTCTTAATAACCAGACTGCACTTCATGAGTACTCTAGAAAATCTTAAGTTCGAGTGTCCCACATTCATGAGAAATTTGGCTCTTATACTCTTGCTCCACTTGACTGTGTCCTAGAAATACCCTTGTTTATTTCAAAAACATCTGAATGTTGTCGACCTTGTCCCTTAACAGACCAAGGAAACATATGTGACTGAGAGGAATGGAAAGCACTACAAAGTTGAAGAGAGTACAAAAGACTAAGATAGTTTAACGGATAAGCTTGAAGAATGTAGCAGTGTTGAAACAACTAAAATTTGTCCCAAAAAAATAGTTGATAATGCGAAACCTTCTTCTATACAGTCAAGCAAGACTACATTCATGTGAGAGAAAGAAGAGGCCAAGCGACTAATAGGAATAACTTGGAAGATAGGGTATGGTTCCCTCTTTTTGATGAAATATTTGATCTACATTTTGTCTATCGAAGATTAAACTTTTTAACCTTGCCAACAAGGGGTAATTAACCCAATCGTAGGTCCCAATATGTCATGATATATATATTAAATATAGATATATATGAGGAGTAATAATAAAGACATAGATTGATAGAGGTGGTGAGACAAGGGGAGTGACAAGGGAGAGATGGAGATAAACTGAAGGAGAGGGGAGAGAAGGAATGGAGAGAGAGAGAGGGAGAGGAGTGAGAGAGGTAGAGAAGGGTAAGAGAGGGAGATAGTGACACAAAGATGGAAGAGGATGATGTTGAGAGGGCCTTCCTGGGTGACTCTGGGAGAAACCCGAAGGTGGTCAGACAAAGATCTTCTAAGTTACAAATCTAAAGAGAAAAAATTTGTGATGTATATGTGATTGCTCAACCTGGGCTGTATGGAAAATCTTGGCTGAGAGTGTTTACCTTTCCATGTCTTCACGAAAGTAGGTTGTCTAGTCACAGAATAAGATCATGACAACATGTAGGTGATGGTTCTATAGTAAGTTCTCAGCCTTATCTTCAGAATGACTAACAGAGAGAATCAGGTTTGAATATAGGATATAATTTGATGAATTTGGAGATTTAGAGTTGAAGAAAAAATTGTGGTGATGTTTGGATGGGTGTTAATTTGTAGGGTTTTCCATTTTTATAATTTTCTTTTTTGTGCTTTCTACCATGCTACCTAGTTGCTTTCATGTTTCCCTAGCATTTTAACTTTTTCAATTTCTATCTCTCTATTGTTTCTTGCCCCATTTGAAATGTCATCCTTATTTGGTAGGTGTTTTCTTCAATATAGTGTGAATATTTCTCCATCACACAACTTTTGTGGAGTTTGTCTACAAAAATAGCTTGTAAGGCCCATTCATCAAGGTATTTGATGAAATGAAATGGTTATCGATGGTCACCAACTAATGGTACCTGCAGATATTTACTCTAAAAATTATACAGTTTTATTGTGCCAATAATTATACAACATTTTAACCGGATGAATTAGTCTCCTCTGTTCTCTTAGCTGATTCTATAAGCACTTATTGCTGTTGTCAAAGATTTTACTCTCTAGTCCCATTGAGCTATTTCATTTATTTGTGGACATTGATATATTTTCATTTCATTTATTCAATTTTTCTAACTGTTATGTGTTGCCTTAGGCCAGATCCTTCTTTCTTACCTATGCTTTTTCTGCTTAAGCATTCCAACCAGCCAGAGCAATATGGGTAGCAGGAGCCACGCAGTCCAACTAGAGCTCAGCAGGGGTAGCGTAGAGGCATCAGGAGCCACGCAGGCCCAGTCAGGGTAGCGTAGGGGCAGTGCAAGCCCTTCAGTTGTGACGTAGGCCCTTACTGAGTAGCGCAGAGGTCGACGCAGGCTAGTTAGGCTGACGTAGAGGGCTTCAGAGTAGCGTATTACTGTCGTTTTTATTTCTTTTGGGTGAACCAATTATGGTTCCCAAGATTGTTGTACTTAGATTTTGCATAATAATGAAAACCCTCCAGACCTAGCTGCACCGGTTTTCCCACATTGGGTTTTTTCCAGGGATATTTGTCCAGAAAATCCATGTGTCACTTTGTCTATGAGCATGTTATTCAGTATTTGATCTGTATGTGTAGGTTGGTAGCTGTATTTACTATTTACTTTGCTAATTTATTGAATATTTCAAAAATTAAATTGTAACTTAATTCAAGTAGGAGAATTAAACCAAGATACTGCAACAGGATTTCTTAGATTAAGAAATTTTCACATTCCCTAGGTCTAGCCCCATTAGGTCACCTAGGGAAAAAATTTCCTAGGAATCTAGCTAGAGGAAAGCTTTTATCTCCTAGAGGTAGCTGCGTTGCTGGGTGCCCTCACTCTCCTCAGAACATGGGCCAATTCCGATAGTGGAATATCCGAATACCTCAAGCCCTAGGTCTAGGATCAAGTTTTGCCTAGGTGTTCCCAAGCATAGAACCTAATAGGATCAATTTGACCTATCGAAGTAAAAAAACTTGTCTAATCCTTTCCCATCACCTTATCCAGGATAGGAACATCATTGTTTGCTAAATTCCATCCCCGAACCTGGGTTGGGTCCACTTGGCCCCGTGTGGTCCCATTTGGTGTCAAAGGCCTTTCATCAAGGACCATTTGGGAATCCAAGTTCTCAAAGGACTTTAGGGATTGAGAACTTTCTTCATAAGTCTTATTCTTCTCCCTCAACCCTTCAATCCCCCTCCTCTCTCCCTAGAAGATAATTCCCTTGCTTAAAAGGAAATCAAGTCCCACTCTTTATTTTATCTTAGGGAAAGGGTTTCGAGTGTCACTTCCCACCTATTCATTGACCTATACTCTACAAGTGAATTCCTAAACTACCGGGACTCCACCCATCGGTGAAAGTCCGTGAAGAGCAAGGAGCCTTAGCTATGGTGACAATGGGCTAAGCCTCCATCATTTCCCTTGTCCTAGCAGCTGCCCTCGTAGGAACCCCTTTTAGATCCACTACTAGTTTGAGTGGTAACAAGTTGTTCACAATTCCATTTGTGAACAACTCTTTGGTATGCCCACTTTTTCCATACTACATCTCCAAGATGAGAAGTCCAAGGCTATGGAGGTCGCCCTTCTTCTCACTAAATAAATCATCTACAATATAGTGAACTAGGGCTAGTTGGTTGGCCCACTTGAATGTTACTTTAGTCCTTGAAATTTTGCACATCCTTAGGCCCTATACTCCTGCCCTTTTACCAATTTTGTTGTCCTTCACCAGAACAAGAGTCGGGGCTCTTCTTTGATAGTAACCTAACAACCCTCCAACTGTACTTGGCCTACCATCAATCTGCCCAACCACAGTCAATTCTTTTTACTGATCTAGGGCCCACAATATTTTCTTCATCTAGGGCTCTTCAAATCTGCCACCTAACAATGGTTTGAGTCCTCTCAAGATCATTGTTCTTGCGTATCAGCAATTTGATCTTTGTTGTCCAATCTATGAACAAATATGAACTACTCCTCTTATCATACTTATAACAATCTGTAGATGACTAAACTAGGGTGACAAATCAGCCACTAACAATCCATTTACTAATTTTTTATAGGTTTCTTGAGATCTTTGTCTAAAACTCTATGGAAATTCCACCAAAATCAACTCCTATGCATGCCAATCCATTCTTCATATGGCACATTTATTTTTCATGCTCAATATTTTTCTCAGGTTCCACCCTCCTTTGGATCTGTTGTCTCCACACATACTGAATCTGCAAACCATATTCCATATCTGCGGTCTTTATTGCATAAATAAACCTCACTCTAAGGGTCACAACCCATCTTCTTCTATGCAAATTTGTCATAGTATTAAGGTCAGACCTTATGAACTAAACATGATAGGAAACTTTCCTAACTAGGGCATTATACTTATGTACTTCTAATTGTTGTAGAACAAACACTATCCACACATAGAAAAAAAATGACTCTTGCCTCTATAAGAGACTCGACCTAGCTCATATGGATCCATAGATTCTGGGCATTTCTTTGACTAAATCTTGACATGAACTTCAAATCTCAATTTCGACCCTCAAACTAGGGTTAACTCAGTTAATATTACGGCTGCGTCGACTTCTGTTATGGCTCTAAATTATAGTGCAAGCCCTCCTCCATTTATGTTGTTCTTTATCAAAGACCTTGCGGCCTACTAACCAACACAAGGCAAGATGGTATCAACCCTCTCTTCTATTTCATGTAGAAAATCTAACCAATGGGATTCAATCTGATCTTGTAATCATGTACTAAAACAAGATACCGAATCCTTCCTACAATTTGTGGAAACAAAACACAATCGCACAATCACATATAAGTAAGAGAAACAAGTTATCAATCGCACAACACAAGATGTATCTGGAGAAGCAACTGCTCAAAACCCTCTATCTCTATTTTTTATTAAGTCAAGGAATCACGAAACAACACAATGCTTAATCTCTCTTAAGATTCTCCAGCACACTGCCAATTGTCTCTTGCTGATCTAGGAAAAATCGGTCTAGTACTTAGCCAATTCTCAGCCTTCCTTCAGCCTGCCTTGCACACACAATTCCTATGGAATTATCTCCATATTAATTAGGAAAATCAACCTTCCTTGATTGCGTAATCCATCATGGCATCCCAATGACTTTATAATTGCACATGGGAAATTTTCTATAAATACAACTGATAGTTATGTTCCTCTGAACTGTGTTACAATAAGGATCAAGGGTATTTTTATTATTTAAAATAAGATAAAACCCTAAAAAAACAAAACCCTATCCTGAGGAGATGTAACACCAAGATTTTATGGGCCCCGTTGGGGTTAGTTGGGCAGCCAACTTCCTGGGGTCGTAACTTGGTCATATGATCTTCCTTTGACGCACATGATACCTCGTTAGAAAGATCTCTCCGAGGAATAAAACCACTAATATGATTTATATGAAAGCGCCAAACCTTTCATGCCCAAAAAACATCGTTTGGGGCCTCAAAACGGCTTCGAAAGTTTAGGCCCCGAAAAACTAACAAAAATAGTAAATTATGCTATAATTAAGAAAACTGAAAAAATGAAAGACACAATGGCAAGGGCCCAAGTGGAATAGGTAGGTGGCCACCAATATCCACCTCAATCACCTTAAATCGAATTTATTGAGCTAACTCAATCACCATGACTTAGTTAATTGACACAAGTTGTTATGAGACGAAATTACAATTTATTGTCCAATTTATTTAAGGGAAAAATAAATTAGACGCCTCACATTCCTCACTCCTGGTACATAAAAATTCCTCACCAGTGTGGGTGAATTTTTTTTGTCCTTTCTAGTCGCCAATTTGACTATTTCTTGTTGCAAATTTCAAAAATCCCTCTCAACAAGAAAGGAATTCAATCTATCCCCATCCAGTACCTTTGGAATGTTCTGCATGCTACACTTCTCTAGTGTTGTTTGCACCTGCAACTCCTGAAACTGAATAGCCTCTGAAAAACTGAATCACTATAATGCATCTGTCATCAGAGTCTTCCCCGACCGCTACTAGCTATCAGTCGTATTAGCACCAGATTCTCTCGCATTGTTGTTGACACCGCATCCAAGGCCCCTTGAACTATTGCTAACTCTATTTAGGCCCGAAAAGATGCACACCGACATTATGATTTCCTCGCTCTCGTGGCCGACATCCTAACACATCAATCTAACCCATCCTTCCCTACTACTATTGTAATGTGGCTCGTAGCTGTAAGCTTGATCCATGAGACACGCCATCTCAATGGACCTTGCCCAAATTTCTTATCTTGGGATTATGTCTACACATAACCCCACCTTACACCTCAAGGTATGGTTGCTCCCTCTTCCCATCTGGCTCGAAATTTCCCCCTCATGGAGGTCTCTTCTTGAGTGGATGCTTCCACTAGGTCTCCTCTCTGCTTCTCCAATTGTGGCAGCTACTCCACAACCTTCTGAGACTACTTCTCATGAGGATGCATGTTGAGAGGTAATTTATGCTCCCTCTAAACCACCAAGTCTCTAACTTATGCCTTTCTCCTCAAAGCTTTGCATGCATCTGGTACCTCAAGTGCATATAGGTTCTTGACTCGCACACAGTGTAATTGTCCCGAAGTTAGAAAAAGTTTCTAAAAAAGAGTTGATTTTAAATCGATGATATCTCCCCCATCTGAGCTTCGATTTGACGGATTATTTTTCCATTTGGGTAGATTTTCGCAAGGAATCCAAATATTCTATTTTTTTTCAAAAATTTTACACCAAAATATTCAAATATTCTCTACAAACTCACCGCCCCAAAAATTCTTGCTCTGATACCATGTAGAAAATCTAACCAACGAGATTAAATATGATCTTGTAATATACTAAAACAAGATACTGAATCCTTCCTACAATTTACGGAAACAAAACACGATCGCACAATCCTATATAAGTAAGAGAAATAAATTATCAATCGCACAACAAAATGATGTATTTGGGGAAAGAAACTAATCAAAACCCCTCTATCTCTATTGTGTATTAAGTCAAGGAATCATGAAACAATATAATGCTTAATCTCTCATGAGATTCTCTAGCACTCTTTCAATTGTCTCTCATTGATCTAGGAAAACTCGATCTAGTACTTAGCCAATTATAATCTTTACTTCAGCCTGCATTACTCATGCAATTCCTAGGGAATTAACTTCTTATTAATTAGGAAAATCAGTCTTCCTTGATTGTGCAATCCATCATGGCATCCCAATGACTTTATAATTGCACATGGGAAACTTTATATGAATAAAACTGATAGTTATGTTCCCTTTAACCTCTGTCTCAACTGGGTATTCCTCGAAACTGACATGCATGTAACTATTAATATTGAATTATCAGTTATCTGATTGATCACTCATTGTGAATTAAATCTAATTTAATTCACTGGACCTCTCACTAGCTCATCACTCAGTTATAACTAGTTAAACTGATTTTAACTCATTTAATTGAGTTAATTGCACTTGCACACCACTAATGCATCAAATTCAACTAGACCCCAAAAATATTAGAATCCCTCTAGATGCCTCATATTAGACCCTCAACTCGAATTTCTTGAGCTAACTCGGTCATTGTGACTTAATCAATTGACACAAGTTGTTATTAGATGAAATTAAAATTTATTGTCCAATTTGTTTAAGGGAAAAATAAATTAGACGCCCCACATTCCTCACTCTTGGTGCATCAAAATTCCTCATCAGTGTGGGTGCATTTTTTTTTTTCCTTTATTTTTTCCAATCTCACTGTTTCTTGTTGCAAATTTCAACATTTCAGAATTTGATGCGGCCTTCACACAAAGACACCATTGAAATCACATGCCCAGATTCTCATGAGAAACCTCTCTTAAGCTTGATCTGCCAGAAGAGAACCAACAATATTCCATCCTACTTCCTAGCGCAAACTGATCATTAAGGTATGCAACATTCTTTTGAACCCTCACATGATGATGTTGATCTTGGAGGATGATCGTGTCCTCCCTTTAGCAACCCTTACTCAGCCCTCATACTTGACCTACTTTAGGACTACATCTCTCTTCACCCCCTTGATGTGCCAGATAGTGGGAATACATGTCAAACATGCTAAGATGTGCCAAGTGATAAGGCATGCCAAGATGTACAAGGGTGTGTCAATGCGTGTCAGGGACTTTCAAGACAACAAAAGGGAGAAAAAATTTAAACTACAAGGAAATGAACACATAAGAGGGTTAATAAGTCATCAATTACCTTTTCCAAGAGGGGCATGCTAGCCACACTAACACTAGGCAGCAATAGGTTCCAAGTGCAAAGTCTTAGTGCATTCTAAGTGCCAAGTATTCTTTTGTTGCTTCTCATCTACTTTCCAACAATTGATCATCACAAATAAATTTAATATTAAACCATGCTAAATCATACCAAGGCATCTCAACGTATTCCATACATGCTAAGACTTTCCAAGCGCTAACATGTGCCAAGCGCCAATATGTGTCAGGGACTAGTGTTATGCATGTTATGAAGTGGAAGGGAATATTGAAGAGTGCTAAGGTGTGCTAGAGAGTGATAATACATGTTGATGAGTGTTAAGGAGTACTAAGAAAAACATTAAGGGAGCACTAGGTAAAAATTCATGGAAGTTAATGAATATGAGGAACGTGTACCGCCAGAGACTAGTGTTAATGGTTAATGTTATTTGTCATGCCATGGAGGGAGTGACAAGGTATGCTAAGCATTGGTAAGGCATGCTAGGGAATATCAAGGCATGTTAAGAATTCCCAAAGTGTGCTTAGGAGTTCCAAGGTGTGCTAATTATATCATGTGCTAATTAATAGTGCCAAGATATGAAAATACATGGTAGGTGCTAAGGATATGGCACACGGTGCCAGGGTATATCAATATGTGTCAAGGCAACAAAAGGAAGAACCAATAAGAGGGTTAATAAGTCAGGACTTTATATTTTTGAAAAGGGGAATGCTAGGCACACTAATAATAGGTCCCAATACATGCCAAGTGGCATTGTGTGCCAAGTGCTAATGTATGTCAATGCATTCAACCAAGGTGTTCCAGGGCATGCTAGGGACTATATGCAGCATGCCAACACATGCTAGGAGAGTTCCATGTTGTGCTAGCACATGCCACTATGTGCTTGGGCGTCAATGTCATCACAAGATGTTCTAGGTACAAAGATGTTCCAAGACATGTGGGGTAATAAGAAATGTTAGTGTGGGCCAAAGCATTAATTTAAGGTGTGCCTAGATTTTTGAGGATTGTTAAGTCTTTCTCATTAATAGAATTTCCAGAGCTTGATTATGTATTAAATAATATGTTTCCTACACACAATAGTGGAACTTTATCTAAATGGAATTTGCTAGATAATAAACATAATAGATATGAATCATGTGTTGACTCATAGGAAATCTCTATTCAGCTAGTCATTACTTGAGGGAAATGATACACACTTATTACTTCTTAAAAAATTGACTGACCCTAACCACTATGGCCTTGGAAATATTATAAAAAATTCTCAACAATAATGGTATTAAATCATTATATTTTGACAAAAAATATATTAACAGGAACATAGCGTCATCAAAAACTCATTGGAATGATCAATGATGACGGACATTTTTTTATCGTCACCAAAAGTAACAAAAAGAGCATTGGTGAGGGTCATTAAAATTTCGTCACTAGAAGTGTCACCAAAGAGAGAATTAGTGATGGGCCTTTAACAACCCCCACCAAAAGTGAAATGTCTTTAGTGACGGACCATAAAGGACCATCACTATATACACTTACAGTGACAGTTTTTAGTGATAAATGATGACGGACATTTTTTTACCGTTACCAAAAGTAACAAAAAGAGCATCGGTGAGGGTCATTAAAAGTTTGTCACTAGAAGTGTCACCAAAGAGAGAATTAGTGATGGGCCTTTAACGACCCTCACCAAAAGTGTCACTAAAAATGTCTTTGGTGACGAACCATAAAGGAGCATAACTATATACACTTACAGTGACGTTTTTTTAATGATTGTCACCATATGTGACATTGGTGATGGACCTTAAAGGTCCGTCACAAGCATGACCCTCACCAATGTGCTTTTTTCTTGTAGTGGCTACAAAAAACCATATTTATGTAGTAAAAGTAGTTAAACATTGAAAAGAAATAGTAAATACTTCATGTATCCAACAGACAAGACACGATTTAAAGAATTTTCTATATATTGTAACGTCTGGTAAAGGGACCAAATAAGTGTTAATAGTCCCCCTCAATAGGATGGGTTATTGGCTGTCCTCAACACTTCAATTCCAGAAGTTTCTCTCTCTCAATGGTGTGGGAAGCCCAAAATGTGTTGAACTCTATGGGAGCTCAAGAAGCAAAATAAAATAGTTACAACAATGAGAATGATGAGAGCGCAAAAATGAAATTGATCAACGTGAATAATGAATGGAATAAGCCTTCTATTTATAACAAAATATCGAGTTATCCTCGATAATATTTGTTGTAGTGTATTCGATGCATGAGCAGACGAAATACACTGTGGTTGATGAGGGAGGATTCTTTCCTACAAGCAAGAGGTCAATTGGTTTGTTAGATTGTTAGTGGAACAACATAACATGTATTAAACTAAGTAAAGAAAATATCATGCTACAATAAAGAAGAAACAATAAACAAAATAGTCACGTACAATAACAAGCTCAATCGAGTCAAACACACTAATAATCCAAACATAGAACTCTTCCCCTTTTATTAGTTGTTGGTGGTATAAGAGAATAGGATGCTAAATCACTTGCAATGAATCCTTCGAGATATGGAGATCTACTATTCAAGGAAAGGGGGTCTCTTCCCTTTAATATTCTTACAAGCCTCTCTCTCTCCTCGATAGATGGTAGAATAACAGACACTTGGTGAACTTCTTCTCTTGGATTTGAGGTGTTGGATGGCCAAAAGATGAATCCTTCCACTCCTTACTTCTTGTAAAACACAAAGTTGGTTTTATCTCAAGAAATTTGGCCAACATAATAATTTTTTCTCTTGTTCTTCTTCCCATAGCAGCCTTTTATAGGAAAATTTCAAATTTTCCCTCCCTCTCTTGGTACAAAATGGATGTTCACACAAGAGTGGGAGGTTGATTCCATTGTGTGCTACGCTTAAGGCCTCATGGTGGCTCCAAGGCAATTGTACTTGGTTGGACTGAGTGGGAATATTCTTCTTCAAGGTGATTATAGTCCTAGATGGTGACTTTCAGCATACCCAGGACCATGTGACTATCTTAGGGATAACCGCGAGGATCTTCACTACTATCCAAGAAAAGGTCACACAAATCGCTTAGGGTTATTTATTTCTATGTGCTATTTGATAGATTTTCCAACTTGACCTTAGTAAAAGTTAAATTTTTAGATCTTGTAATGTCTTCCTTCCCTGTAAATCCTTATTTGTACGTTCTGCTTGAAATTTCCTAATGTATTTTTCTTGTATGATTTTCCAGTGATAATATTTGCCCCCTAATGTATAAGGTCTAGGAAGAGCTATATATCCGAAATACATTATAGTTTATTTTTTGTATAATCTATTTGAGAGAGAGAGAGAGTAACTTGTGTGAAACTTGAGGTTGGAGAGCCCTTGCCATGAGTAAAAGAGGTACCATGCTCGGTTGAAAACCTGAAAGAGATAAAATAAATACAATATACCTACAAGGCGGGAATGTCCCGTGCTCGTGATGATTTGGCTAGTTAAAGTGTATATGAGAGGTAGTGATTCTTTCCGTGTCACTTGTGTGGTAGTGACCTGATGCATGGTTGATGACGACAATTGTTGACACCTTTAGGGGCATTTTTCCTTCAGAAATAGGTTAATGTAGTTCCCACATGCATAATCTTGGTATGGCATGTTTTTAGAATAAATACTCATTGTATGCATGGGTTTATGACTGGGTACCTTCTCATGTAAGCATTTTTGAAAGAGATTCTTATGATGTCATGGGTCTTCGACAAATTTTGACAAAATGCAACAATTTTTAAGTACGATGCCATCTTGACATGAGAGCTTATGTTGTAGTCAAATGTTAGGAGGTTTGATGACATCAATGGGAAATGATGAATCCCATAGTCTCATTCAAGAATGCCCCTATTGAGGTGATGATCCATCCAAGGTACTGCCTCCTTCTTGGAATATGGTTGTTGAAGTCAATAAGAAGGAAGCCTCAATCGGCCGAGAGAAGTACTGATGCAAGGGACAAGGGTCTCTGATGTAGCAGGTGGGGTGTGATAGGTTAAGATAGGCATGATGATGAGAAATGGTTATAACTGATGATGTAAGTTCATCAACCTAAGGTTAGAGCTTATAAATGCAAGTGGTGAAAGTCATAAAATTTTTTTGGTGAGGAAATCCCTGGGGTCAGTAGGATGTCTAGGGTGGGTATGTGGTTGTTATGAGTGTCACGGTGGGGTTGGGTAAAGAATGTAGCTCCGACCAAGGGTGATTAGGGACTAATTCCAGGTAATAAATGTGGATGGATGGGTTAGATTTTTCTCCTAAGAAATATGTGTACACTTGCCAAAAGAAAATAGAATAGGTTTGGATGTACAAGCATGGAGACAGGTGCCCCAATAAACATGAAAATGATCACTCACTGATGATGTGAAGAGGGTTTTCTTTGCTGAGGGCAGGCGCCCCATTGGCTGGTCTCAGTGCAAGGGTGGTGAAGAAGATGAAAAGTGTAGCATATGGGCTATGTTGGTGGGGGTGTGGTAGGCCAAGTGAAATACGCGGTGGTGCGTATTCAATCTTCTTCTAAGAACGACAGTCTAGGAAAGGGGTTTTATCATGACATGGGTAAACCTTGACTTGATGTGTGATGGATGAATGAACATGAAGTGTTTCCCAGACTTGGATGTTATTTCCATGGCACCATGTTTTTGATGTATGATCTCCTTGAGTGATGGACGTTGTTAGCACTACAATTTCTTCAAATATTTTCAAAGTGTGATCATCATTCTCCAAGGAATCAATCTTCCTTTTAAGTTCGGTTGTAATTTGAAAGTGTCGATGTCAAAGTGTAGTAGTGAGAAAATTTCATTTCTACCTTCATTCATTTCATTTTCCCTCTTTTACCTTTCATTTTTCCAAAATTAACCAAAGTCAAGCGTTTCATTTCTTTCAAAACCGCTTTTTAACTATTAAATTAAATTTTTATAGTTAAAAAGAAGCACTATACACCCACTAACATCCATATCATATTATAACCATTTTACTTTACCTTCTATCACATATTCAAACCTTATACATATAACCATTGTTGAATCCTAGAAACCTTTTGATATGCAATATTGTGGGGACCCATCATTTCTTTTTTATTCTTTTCATAACATTTAAAATGTTTAGAAAGATCCTTTATATTATGCTTCGGATGAATTTTACCATATTCATTGACTTAACGAAGTTTTCATTTATAAACTTTTAAAATTCATTTAATGGGCCCCACCTACCTTTTCAAATTGCATTTTCAAATTTCACTTAGCGCATTCACTTCCACTTCCTCTTTTCCCTCAATTGCAATATTGAGTGGGACCCTTTCTTGCCATGTCATCATCGCTAATCACATATTGCAACAATCCTTGCCACATTCATTTTCCACTCCACAAATATTTTGATGCGATACTAAAGGCACCCACCTTTCTACCACGTCACCCTATCCCCATCACACATCACAAGCTCTAGAGGATAGGCACTCGGGATCATGTTATAAACACCAAAGAGTGATGTGCGATATTGGTGGGACCCAATTGCATATCGCAATTCGCAAGCTCATGAGGATAGGTGCTCAGGAATTCATTATAAAATCCAAAATGAGATTGCGATTTCCACCAACTATTACACCTCATGATCTTCCTCGCCCTTTGATCCACAGTTCTCATGCCTTTTCAGCCCCCCTTCTCCATTTTGCTTTTAACACTGTGGGGGGGTTTGAAAATCTTTTTTCTTCGTCGCTCCTCCTGCTACATGTCCTCCTCTCTGCATTTCACATCCCCCTCGGTCAAAACCTCCTTGCCACGTCATCACCCCCTATTGGGTCAATTTACTGTTGTAAACTAACGTAAGTATTTATTATCAATCCGGGTTAGTGGAACTTAGAAGCATCCCCAAAGTATATGGGTTTCAATTGCGATCAATTTAGAAAATGGTTTATTTATGATTAGGGAAATGCATATTACAAATATAAATATAACTTAAACAATTTCTAAATTCATATGTGTAATTAGAAGAAGACAAATATCCTAACTTAAGAGATTTGTTTGTCCTTCTCTTAACAAGATTACCATGTGAATTAGAAATCAAAATAATTAAATAAACAATAGATTAAGATACATGAAATAATTGAAGAGCCTCTTCACTGAAGAGGTCCTAGTTGTCCTTCATCATATATTCATTTATTAGTAATGCTATTATTAAAATAGGAATTTAGAAAAGCAAGAAAGATGAATCTTAGTTTTAATATCTAAACCAGATAAAATAAGTATTTAACTTAAATACGTGTTTGCCTCTTTGTATGTGGAATAGAAACAAGATTAAGATCCATCAGCAATCACAACATGTAAAGGCATGTAAAGATGAATTATAACTAAAAATATTGATTAGATAGAAAGAGTGCTTAACTTAAACACTTGTTTATTCTTTCAATGTAGGTTAAGAATGATCATTAGATTCATCAATACTTAAAAATAATTAGCATAAACAAATTAAACATAAGCAAACTAATTTAGAAATTGTAGCTATGAAATAAAATAAGAAGTGCACTTAGCTCGGTGTGGGGGCCCTCCACCCTTCCCTCGTACATTGAAGGTAAGTTCAGCTACTTAAGACTTCAATCAATCAACCAGCATGTAATAACATCAAAATATGATAACAAAAATCTTCAATTATGTCTCCAAGTCTTAGGAATAATAATAATAAGTCATACAAATTCCATATCAAAGCCTTCAAAGTTTGAGGCTTAAATAGATAAAATATCTAACTAACTCATATAAAATAGTTCAATTAATCATATATATCCTTATATAATCATATAAAGTCGAATTCATCTATTAGATCCATCATAACTAGAAAATCCCACAAAATAAGAGTTTTGACCTAGTTTATAGGGATCCTCCATAAAGACTGGTCCTGTTTGATCGCCTTTGAGTGGGCCTATTAAAGCTCAATCTGAATGTGCCAATAGGTGAACTCTTATTCTTAGTTCCCATGACTTCTAGAAACATATCCATCTTGAACCCAAGTGTCCTGCACATATGCAAACCATAATGCTATTACAGGAATTTCAGCTACTGTCCAAAAATGCACTTAAATTTCAATTTTTACAAAAACATATAATAAATGAAAAGCATAAATTAAATACCTGTATATGCATCTTTAGGTGAATATAAGGTGGATATGATGTTAAAATATGGATAATATGGTAGAAAAATGTGTATTTTCTAAACAAAAAGAGATAAAAAAACGAGGGCCAACATCTCCCTCAAACTAATGATCAAGCATGTCCTCATGTTTGATTTTTCCTCTTTGACCTTCAGAGCCCTGATGTTGATCCCATTCCTGGTCCAGAAACCTCATGTCGTGTTGTGTACAAAATAGAATCCATATCTTTACCTTGCTTTTCCTTATAAATGGAGGTTTTAACATTCTATTTCTCATACTTGGCTTTCCAGGAATTTTTCTCATGAAGCCACCTAAATGCCTATGTATAGAGAAGATTGTTTTTGTTTTTTTAACCTTTCCACTTCTTCACTTATCTTCTCATTCTCCTTACATAATTTCTCATTAGTTATTTTAAAATTTTCATTTTCCTCCTTTAGGTGCCTCTTCGTGATTTTGCTTATTTCTAAGCTATCAATCAATTATCTAACTCTCGAAAGGTTTTGATCCTCCCTCTTTGAATATTTGGAAACTAAAGTAGCTTCCATCTCATTGTTTTCAAAATAGGAATTTCCATCCATTGAATTTTCATACACTTCCTGTTGCAGTCTCTCAAGGATTTCATTTGCATGTTTTGTTATAGGAGATGTTTCCATGACTTGCATTTTTGGTTCTGCTGAATGCTTCTTCTTTTGTTTCCTGGAAATAGTCAAAAGTGATGTTTATTTCTCTAACATAACTATCTCCTTTTGTTTATTTGACCTTGTGTTAGGATAAAAAGATTAATGCACAATATTCCTTGTTTCTTCTATGGGTTTAAGTTTGTTATCAACAACCTGTTCTACAAACTTTTCTTCAACCAGTAAATCTTTCCAAACCATCCCTTTGACTTTGAAATGGTAATCTACAAAAATTTTGATAAGTCCTTAAAGAATAAATTGAGACTCTTTGGGTTTAGTCTCTAATTTTATGCTTTCAATAATTTTCATCAAGTTTTTGTAAGAGAAATAGGGCAGATTCATCCTTATATCTCCCTTGATGTCTTGTAGTAACCTGACATGGTAAAGGTGTACTACACTAAATCTATTGTCACAAGTGAAGAACTTCAGAATTATCAATGCTAGTTCCACCCATGGCTCATTGAACCATTCCCTTGGGATCTCTTTTGATTTATCAAAAGAACCCTTCCTTCTTTTGTCCAAGGAAAATGTCCAACCCTTGTCTTTAAAATGTAATTCCTTGTGATATAATTCACTTGAAGATGGAACATCTAAAGCTTCAGAGATATAATCAGGAGTTAAAAGGATATGTAAGATGCCCACCATGGTTTCATTCTATCTGAAATAATTTACAAATTCTCTTGTGACATCCTCATTATGATCTTTGAAATTTCAGAGAAAACCTACTAACCCTGACTGACAAAGTTTCTCCACTGTTTCCCTACTCCAGTGTTCTATTTGGAAGTCTTTAGGTTCTTCTCTTGAGGCCATTTGGTCTGAAAACTATTTTATATAACCATCTACCATCATTAAATTCATCTTGAAAAAAAAATTTAAGCACTAGATGTAATCATGGTATTACGCTTACCATTTTGCTTCACCACCTTTGTCAATCAATCAATCCTCTGTTTTTCTCTTTCGAAGAATGTGAGCTTACTGTAAATAAACAAAATGATTGATACAAAGGTTTTAAAAAAACATAAGTTTATGTTTATAACATTCTATCCTCTATTTAATTCGTTGTTCTCCTTAAAAACAATTCTTGTCTCTGTTTTGTAAAATAATTTTGACTGTGTAAAAAAAATTGATTTTTTTTTTAAAATAGTGCTTTTCACTCATCAATTGCATATTAAAATGCTTTCCAAAACATTCAATTCAGACTCACTGTGTATACAAAAGAAAAAATTCAACTATCTTCATCAAAAATTCATGATAGATTCACTATTTCTCTTCAACATTCCTCATAACCTGTCCTCTGTCATAAAAAACATGTCTAAATTTCTTCCATTTTTCTTCACAAAATCTATTTTAAATATTTAAACTGAGTGTGCTAAAAAAAAATCTATTACACAACGTAATTGAAAACAACCTCACTATGTAATTCGAATTGAAACTCTCACTCTATGTTTTATATTTGAAATGAAACACTGTATGTGAGGATGTGTCGAGCTTACCTCTCTTATGCAACATCTCTTGTGATCTTCTCTGATCTTCGCAATCTTCTTTAGTTGAACTGAAGTTTCAACCCACAACAATCTCATTAAAATCTTCATTTACTAACTCACTCAACAAAATATTTCATTGTTTTGATTGATGGCAGTGTAGTTTTTGAAAGGTATTAACACAATTTTTAATGGTGTCAAAAAAAACACAACGTACTGACAAGCTTGCAAATAAAATGAAATCACTCCCTTTTATAACTCATAGTTTGTTGACACAATCCCAAAATCTATTCACCGTTGTTTAAACAATGGAATCTTCATTAACTTCTTACCTTAACTTCCACATAATTCTGCGTCCTGATAGCTCGGCTAATCAATAAGTTTTCCATATTCATGGCTTTGAAAGCTCCAGTTAGCTCCTTATCACTCCATTTCTCCTCTTCACTATATTATTTGCCTCTTTCTTTTGCATTTTATCTCTTCTTTTCCTCTTCGATTCCTCACAGTTTTCTCTCCGCATTTTTTTTTCATAGGGTTGTAGATATGAGGATGTGCTTTGATTGCATGCTCCTTTCTCTCACTGAGCCTCTTAGATGGAAATGATGGTGAAAACACAATGGAAATAATCGTTTCTGATCTCTGCAATGGCGGAAACGGTCTTGGTAGTGGCGGAAATGGTTTCTTATGTTTTATACAGTGCTATGTAAACACATTTGAAAACATTCTAACCGTTCATCAACTCATTTGACCGGCCCATGCATGTCTTTTCTTCTTTGACTGTCATGTCGGTGTAGATTCATCCTTATCTATGCAGCTTCTTCACGTTTTGTGTTAATGACTATGTTCATTTCCATTATCCATATTACCTCTATGGATCATCATGCTGACTATCTCCATAACTCGCATTATCTCCATGCATATGTGCACCATCATTCTTCATTATCATATGTTGTCTCATTTCATTTCTCCACTACATGCATTCATTCTCATCATAGCATACCATATACCATCATAGCCATGCACTTATTTTATCTCTGCAACATTCCTTAGGATAGTAATTGCATTCATTTGTTTGCATTACATTTGATCCATTACCTTAGTTCATTTTCTTGTATGATTGTGCTCGTTTTGTTTTGACATTAAAAAATAATTGCACTATATCATATATCTTTGCACAATATCATATGTCTTTTGTAATTGTGCTATATATATTTTGAAATTTGGTTTTTTTCTTTTGCTATTTAATTTCTAAAAATTGACTAATGAAATAGTCAATTTTTTAAAAATTAAATGTTTATGATAATACTAACCTTTGTTTTGTTGTTTTGTAAGTCTTCCAAGAGTCTTTCATAGGTTCAACATTGACCTTTTGTTTATAATTCTCTTTGTTTAGGAAAATACATAGGGTATGATATAAATAGGTTATGTAATGTTTTGAATGGTGATATGGATACAAATGTGGATATAATAGGGCTAGTTAGGATAGTGGTATGAATATGAATAGGGTTAAAAATCATAAATGATAAAATGTAGATGAAAGTATAGGAAATGTACATGAAATGTAGGAAACATTGGTGATGTAAATGAAATGTAGGTAAAGATGCATAACTAGTATCAAATTAGTTTGTACAATTCTAGAGTATTTTGAAAAAAATGAAATTTTAAGAGCGATTTTTTTACTTACTGTACTTGTACTCCCGTTTTGAAGTTGTTGATGATCGACATTATGCTTATTGTTATGACAACTCTTGTAGAATTTGTAGAGACTTTATTTCTTCTTGCATCTGATTTTGATTTAGAATAATTATTGTTCAGGTTCCTTCTGCAGGTTAAACTTTGACATTTTCAAATCCCAACTGATATGGTCTTCAGTTAATATAACTTAGGTCCCTTCTAACATGTTAACTTTCAGGTCTATTCTCACGTGACTTTGCAATAATTTTTCAGGTCCCTTCTCACGTAATTTTGCAATAATTTTTCAGGTCCATTCAGGCGTAATGTACAATGATGTTCCATATTTGAAATTTTCTTCTTACATAATGATTAAGGTCCCTTTCTGAATAATTTTTCTCAACAACAATTAAACTCCCTTTCTAACAATGTCGAATGATATAACAAGTCCCTTTATGATTGTAGTTCACATTCTGTGTTCAATTCAGCTGCTAAAAACTATTTTCGTAGTTTTTTTTTTTTATTCACACCTTCCCCCAAGCTGATGTTTTGACTTGTCCTCAAGTCTGTAATGTCTTAGAGGATATATATACAAAAATATAAAGTAATGTAAAATAAAAACAAAAAAAAGAATTCATATTGGCTAAACAAGTTGGTTTTCCGATATGAATTCGAGTTTGTATTGTGCTAGTTTGCTGAATTTTCACAACCAAACTCTTTTTTTTATGTTTTGTTTTTTATTATTCTTCTTCTACTAGAATTATGGAAGGAATATTGCTATGCTGTCCCATTAATTCCAGATCTGAATCCATTGAAATTTTTCCCAGAAAATCCTCCTTATTTATAGCCTTATTGTAGACTTCAAGCCTATGTCCATTGACAACGAACAAAACAGATGCTTCATCAATTGTTTTTATCATGACAACTCCATTATCGAAGATTTCTTCAATCTCATATGACCCAAGCCAATGAGTCGTAAATTTTTCTTTGAAATATTTGAACTTGGAGTTGAAAAAGAGTGTTCAATCATCTTTTTGAAACGCTTTATTATTTATAAATCAATCATGCCATTTGATTCTTTGTTCTTGGACAACAGATGTATGTTCAACCTCTTGTTGTCGTATATCATCCAGTTTGTTTAACTGCATAATCCTCTCTTGTTGTGCTTGAGACAATTCCATCCCTAATTATGTTGTTAGATCAAGTATGTATGTGTTTTAAACTCAGTGGGTGATAAAACTTCTTTTCCATACACCAAATGATATAGGCTGAACCCAGTAGTGTTTTTCCAAGTTATTCTATATGCCCATAATGCATCTATCAAATTTTCTAACCAGTGCTTTCTGTTCATTTTTATAGTCTTTGTCCTAATGTTCTCTAGGACTTTACTTGTTGATTCCACTTTTCCACTGGCTTGAGGATGATACAGAGTTGATTTTATATGTTTGATCTTGAATTTCTCTGTAAGATCTTGAACATTTTTTGATGTGAATTGTGCACCTTGGTCAGTTAATATCTGTCTCGAAACTCCATATCTTACAAATATATTTTCAAACAAAAAAAACACAATAGTTTCTTTTGTTTCCAATGCTACTGCCTTAGCCTCCACCCCTCTAGTTACATAATCTGTACATACAATGATGTATTTATTTCCATTGGATGGAGGGTTTATTAGTCCCATGAAATCTAAATCTCATTTTCAAAATGGTTCAATAAGTACTTCTGGCTTTAATGACATTTCATCTGATGCTAATGGTCTACCAATTCTTTGGTAGTTGTCACATCTTTTGACATAAGCTCTGGATTATTTGAAGATGGATGGCCAATAGTAGCCAAGTTTCAACACTTTGTATGATGTCCTTTTATCTGCAAAATGATCACCACATGGTTCATCATGACAAGCTTTCAAAATCTCATTTATTTCATCTTCTCTTACACATTTTCTAATAATTAAATCAGCACCAATATAAAATAAATCTCCATTGATCCAGTGATACCTAGTAATTTCTCTAATTATTCTTCATTTTTGTTTGTTTGTGTAGTCATATGGTAGGATGCCAGATGATAAATAGTTAGCTATATCTACAAACCAAGTTCTTCTAAAATTTATAGAAAATAGATGTTCATCTGGGAAATTTTCTGATACTGGATTTCGATCACTAGGTGAATTTAATCTTGACAGAAAGTCTGCAACTTGGTTATATTTTCCTGGTTGATCTTGTACAGTAATATCAAAATATTGCATTAATAATATCCACCTAGTTATTATGACATTTTTGATAGATTTTTTCATTAAATATTTTATAGCAGAATGATATGTGTGAATATAAACTTGATAACCTGTTATATAATGTCGAAATTTATTTACTGCATGTACAACGGCTAACATTTCTTTTTCCGTAATAGTGTAATTCAATTCTTCTAGTGTTAAATTTTTACTAATGAAATATATAGCATAATTGAATTTATTCTCTTTTTTTCCAAGTGATGCTCTAATAACTGTATCAGATGCATCTGTTGAAATGTGAAATGACAAAGACCAATTAGGTCCTCGAAGAATGGGTGCAATTAACAAATTTTGTTGTAAATTTTCAAATGCATTTTGACAGTTATCAATCCATTGGAATTCCACGTCTTTTGCAAGTAACTTGAACAATGGAAAAAATATTTTACTGAAATTTTCAATAAATCTTCTATAGTAGCCTGCATAACCCAAGAAACTTCTAACTTCTTTTTGTGTTCTGGGTGGTGTTAAATTCATAATGACCTGAATTTTTGCTAGATCCACTTTAATCCCTGAAGAAGAGATATGGTGTTCCAACACTATTCCCTTAGTTAACATCATAATTTTTTTTCATTACTGTGTGATAGGTTTGTCTCAATGCATCATTTTAACACTTTTTCAAGATTTTGTAAACAAGCATCATATGTTGTACCATACACAGTGAAATCATTCATATAAACTTCCACACACTCATGAATCAAATCAACAAAAATAGCAAGAACTTCTCTTTGAAAAGTAGAGGGTTCATTACACAAACCGAAGGGTAATACATTATATGCATATCCTCCCCAAGGGCATGTGAATGTTGTTTTATCTTGATCTTCTAAAGCTATCTTTATCTAATTATATCCACTAAATCCATCTAGAAATGAAAAGAACTTCTTTCCAGCTAATGAATCTAACATTTGATCAATAAATGGTAATGGAAAGTGATCTTTTAATGTAGCTTTGTTGAGTTCTCTATAATCCACACAAATTCTCCATTTCCCATTTTTGTTAGGTACTACAACTAAGGGTGAAACCCATTGACTATCTAAAATAGGATAGATAAATCCAACTTGTAATAAGTTTTGTAATTCTTCTTCCACTATTTCCTTCATCATGGGATTCATCCGTCTTTGTGGTTGCCTTACAAGTTTTACTTCATTATCAGTGTAAATGTGATGGATGCATGTTTTTGGATGAATTCTTGGCATGTATTTATAATCCCAAGAAAAATATTTTGAATATTTTTGCAATAATTTTATTAGATTTTCCTCTTTTGTGATGATTGTAAGTTGCTACCAATATTCAAATGTCTCTCCAGATTGATTTCAATGATTTTTCTATTTGAATTGGTAATTGAATTTACAGGAAAAATGCTTTCAAATGTATTTTCCAGTGACTGTATTATGAAATTTTCCTGAAAACATTAATTCAAAAGATAACTAACAATTTCATATTGAGTTATTCTAAGTTGCTCTGAAAGATTTGGTTTTGAGATGAATAGATCTAATAAGTCCTCATTTTCTTCTTCCTCTCTAAAATTGTAAACTTGATTAATACTAAGAACAGGTTGAAGTTCTTATGGTTCTTTTTCATCAAGCCATGATAATAAAGAAGGAGATTGAGCTGGAGGATATAATGTAACATGCTTTCTTTCATCTCCATGTGAAATAATAATGCTTCCTGACCTGCATTCAATGTAATCATCTGTAGTGGCTAACCATGGTCGGCCTAAAATTAATGGATGCCCTTCCAAGTTTGTTTTTGGCTGCAAAATCAAGAAGTCTACAGGATACTCCCATCAATCCAGTGAGACAATGATATCTTCTAGTATACCTTTTGGAACAACTTTAGATCTGTCTGTAAGTTCTAAGACTATAGTAGTAGGTCTAATGTTGTTCAGATTCAAATGTTTCATAGTCTCTATTAGCATAGCATTGATGGCTGCTCCCAAGTCTATTAAAGTAGTTGGCACTGAAAGTTTGTTAATCGAAATAGTAACCATAGGAATTCCCGGATCAACATACTTTTCAATGGCTATGTTTGTAGATATGAGACTAGCCAAACTGCCAATTACCTAGATTGTTGGTGGATCCTTCTTTCTTCTGCCATATTTTTTAATGCATAATTTCTTTATTTTTTTCACATATATCAGAATGTCTTTAATTTCTTGCAACAAAGGAATTTTAACATATGTGTTTTTCAATTCATCCAGAATACTAAATTCAGGGAGAGATATTGGAATATTTTATTGTATCAATCTCTTTAGATATGGTAGAGTCTGTGTCATAATGATTTACCCTTTTGAATTTGTTTTTTAGGTTGAGATTGTTCACTTTTTTCTCCTTGTTCTATTTGTTCTTCAATTATTGGAGGAGAATATTTTTGTAACACCTTCCCAGACCTTAGGTGGACATATCGCACATGAAGAATTGAATAAGTAGGATAATATGTTGCCTCTTCCACATGATATTCTGGTCTATCCACCTTGTTACTTGGATTAGCTACTGGCTGAGCTGGTAATTGTGTTGGTCTAGGAGGTGGTTGGTTAGTAGGCAGTTGAATTTGTTGCAGTTGAGTTAGCATTGGTGGGTTTTGAGATGGATATGGCATTAGTTTTTATTGCTGGAATTGTTGATATTGAGGAAATGGTTGTGGAGGAAATGGTTGTTGATATTGATACTGATGTGGATACATTTTCTGTGGTGGCTGGTTTCCATAACCATATCCCCTCCAACCTTGTGCGGGCTGGTTTTGATATTGTTGTGGTGCCCAAGCCTGCCATGGCATTGGTGCATTCCATGTGTTTTGAGGATATTGAAAATCTTGGGGATTTTGTTGAGGGATCTGTTGAGGCATTCTTGGTTTGCAAGGTCTCCTTGGTGGCATATAGTAGAGAGAATCTACTCCTTGCATTTCTTCTCCTTGCAATTCTTTTAACTTTGGACATTTTTCTGTTGCATGATTTTCTATGCATAGTCCACATACTTGTATACCTTGCAAAGGAAATTCCTTGAGTGGATTTTTTTGTCTACATTTTGGATAGAAAATTGCTAAGATTTCATATTTCTCTTCTTTCTTTTTTCTTAGCTTTCAAAACATCTACTTGTGTAACCAAAGTTCTCAAGAGATCTGTCTTAAAATTTTCTAACAGACTTCCTATATCTGCTCTTGTTACTGAACTTGCTACATATTAGGAAGATTTTGATGAAATGTCTCTTTTCCCACTCTTGGCTCTTCCCCTAGAGTATTTTTGAGATAATTCAGAAATTTCTTCAAATGGTATCAGAACTAAGAGAATGGTGTTTGGATTTTTGTAAATTGTAAAGGAATCTTTCCAAGTATTCCTCTGAACTTTCATCTTCTTGTTTGGACATTCTAAAAATGTCTTCTTTTGAGTCTCTAGCCCTATAGTAAGTTTGATACTTTTTAAGAAATATTTTCTTCATATCTTCCCAAGAAGCTAACGTGTGTTCTCCTAATCCCATGAACCATTTAAAGGTTGCAGCTTTTAAAGTAGCAGGAAAAAGTCGAATTTTATGTGTATCGTCAGTATAGCCATATGTTATACACAAGATGTCAAACTCAAACATGAATTGATTAGGATCTTCCGTTGATATTCCACAGAAATTAGGCAATACAAAAGGTGGAATATTTTTCATTTTTATTTCTTCTCCTAGTCTTGCTCTTGCATCTAAAATAGGAAAGCCAAAAGTAGTTTCTTGATCATTGTTAACTTCTTACTCATTTTCTTTTGTTCTTCGATTTTGGTTGTCTCTTCTTGCTTCTTCCTCTATTCTTCGAAGTGCTTATGTTCTTATATATTCTTTTGCCTTTCTTTCCACTTAAATTCTTCTTTCTTCTTCTATTTTTCTTCGTCACTCCCTCTGTTGTCTTTCATATTTTAATATTTTTTCAGGAGTCATGTTTAATCTAGTTGATCCTTCTCCTTCTTCCACCATTTCTTGCTCATATATTTGTAGTGTTTCAATAGGATGTTGGCTTTGTATTTCTTCAACTACTTGGATTTCCTCAAGGACAGGTTTCTCTAGTTGTTCAACAGTTGGTTTTCTTGGGTATTTTTTCTTCCAAGCGGAAGGAGGTTATTTAGGTGATTTCTTTTTATTTACCTCTAAGGCCGAAAATGTTTTTCTTTCAACTATAGTTAATCTCTATCCTGATCTCTATTTTTCCTCTAAATATTCTATAGTAGGTTTTCCAGCAACGAGTGTTATTAATCCTGTGGATGAATGAGCTTTTGGGGGGTGTTGTTTTACAAATCTACCTTTTTTATCTCTATCTCTAGGCATAAGAAAACATTACTTGAAATAAAAACTATGTTTTTGTTGTTTTTAGTGAATTGATATTGTTTTTATCTTTTAATCTTTTTGTTTTCCTATTTTGACCATTTTGGAATATGCTTCCCCATCAACGATGCCAAAATGTTGGGGCAATTTACTGTTGTAAGTTAATGCAAGTATTTATTATCAATCTGGGATAGTGGAACTTATAAGCATCCCTAAAGTATATGGGTTTCAACTGCGATCAATTTAGAAAATGGTTTATTGATGATCAGGGAAATGCATATAACAAATATAAATCTAACTTAAATAATTTCTAAATTCAAATGTGTAATTAGAAGTAGAAGAATCTCCTAACTTAAGAGATTCTTTTGTCCTTTTTTTAACAAGGTTACCATGTGAATTAGAATTCAAACTACTTAAATAAAAAATAGATTAAGATACATGAAATAATTGAAGAGGCTCTTCACTAAAGAGGTCTTGCTTGTCCTTCATCATATATTCATTTATCAGTAATGCTATTGTTAAAATAGGAATTCAGAAAAGCAGTAAAGATGAATCTTCGTTTTAATATCTTAATCAAATAGAAGAAGTATTTAACTTAAATACTAGTTTGTATCTTCATATGTAGAATAGAAACAAGATTAAGATCCATCAGCAATCAAAGCATGTAAAGGCATGTAAAGATGAACTCTAAATCTTGATCAGATAGAAAGAGTGCTTAACTTAAACACTTATTTGTCCTTTCATATGCAGGTTAAGAATGATCATTAGATTTGTCAATAATTAAAAATAATCAGCGTGAAAAAATTAAACATAAGCAAACTAATTCATAAATTGCAGCTGCGAAATAAACTAAGAAGTGCACTTAGCTTGGTGTGGGGGCCCTCCACCCTTTCCTCGCACACTAAAGGTAAGTTCAGCTACTTAAGACGTCAATGAATCAACTAGCATGTAAGAACATCAAAATATGATAGAACATATCTTCAATTATGTCTCCTAGTCTCAGAAATAATAATAATATGTCATACAAGTTCCATATCAAAGCCTTCAAAGTTTAAGGCTTAAATAGATAAAATATTTAACAAACTCATATAAAATAGTTCAAGTAATAATAGCTATCTTTATCCTATCATATCAAGTCAAACTCATCTATAATATCCATCGTAATCTAGAAAATCCCACAAAATAAGAGTTTTGATCTACTTTCTAGGGATCCTCCATAAAGACTGGTCATGTTTAACCGCCTTTGACTAGGCCTATTAAAGCTCAATCTGATTGTGCCAATAGGTGTACTCTTATTCTTAGTTCTCGCATTTTCTAGAAACATATCGAGCTCCAGCCCAAGTGTCCTGCACATATGCAAACAATAATCCTATTACAGGAATTGTTGCTGCTGTCCAAAAATGCACTTAAATTTCATTTTTTACAAAAACATCTAATAATTGAAAAACATAAATTAAATAGTTGTATATGCACCTTTAGGTCAATATAAGGTGGATATGATGGTAAATAGATGGATAATATGGCAGAATAAGGTGTATTTTCTAAACAAAAAGAGATAAAAAACGAGGGCCAACACCCCCATCACAAATCGCATTCCCCCCCGCTTGTGTATTATGCTTAAACGTTTTCGACCCCAATCTACGATCACGATATATGTATAAAATTTTTTCTCCTCCCACTCATCATTTATGTAATAATCTCTCCTTCTAATAAAATGAAACCTTGCTATCTCTTTCAATCCACCTCCATAACCTCTTTAACCTCCATATTTCCCACTCCTATTTTATTTCTCCCACTATCCCACAATTCAATGTGTCTCCTTCTCATATCTTTCACATGCCTAGTCCTTTTGTTTGGAACCTATCTGTATGGGATTTTCCACTCAAAAAATATTTCCATGTTTAATTTGAGACCCTATCATGACAATCAAGAAATCAAAGGAAAGGAATAGCGACAGAGTTTTGCTAAAACAAATTTCTACCATTACTCTCAGCACCAGCATGTTTCCACAAGGCATCATGCAACATTAAAAGAGCAGTCACATGTCACTTTCACTATTTTTTACACTTTTTTTGGAGTTTGTTGCACCAGAACAGAAGAGGAGTCTTCCCATAGACTGCCACATCATACAACCACTTCAAATTGTTAGCCTTGATGTTGTTTATTTTGATTATGTCATAGTACTTTGTATTAAAGTTTTAGGATAAGCCTCATCTCTTGCGATTGCAATATATGTATAAAAGGTTTTCTCCTCCCACACATCATTTATTTAAAAAGCTATCCCGCTAATAAAATGAAACCCCACTATCTCTTTCAATCAGCCTCCATAACCTATTTAACCTCCATATTTCCTGCTCCTCTTTTCCCGCTCCTCTTTTATTTCTCCCACTGGCCCACAATTCAATATGTCTCCTTCTCATATCTTTCACATGCCCGATCCTCCTGTTTGGAACCTATCTATATGGGTTTTTCCACTCCAACACTATTTCCATGTTTAATTTGAGACCCTATCACGACAAATAAGAAACTAAGGAAAGGAACAACAGCAAAGTTTCTCTAAAACATATTTCTACCATTACTCTCAGCACCAACATGTTTCCATAAGGCATCATGCAACATTAAAAGAGCAATCACATGTCACTTTCATTGTTGTTTACACTTTTTGTGGAGTTGGTTGCACTAGAACATAAGAGGAGTCTTCCCATAGACTGCCACATCATACAACCACTTCAAATTGTTAGCCTTGATGTTGTTTATTTTGATTATGTCATAGCACTTTGTATTAAAGTTTTAGGATAAGCCTCATCTCTTGCATAAGATCATAATAACTTTTGGGAATGTGTTTACTCCTTTTGTGGAAATGACAGTTTTATATTTTTGTATATATGTGACAAATTGCTATGTAAAAAAGGTTCGTGATTTTAGAATCTTGGCTCATATGATCAATACTCTTTTTAGTGAATAAAATTGAAAGAAACTTTTGAGGACTTATTATCAATATGGTGTGTGTATTGTTAATTTTCACTTGTGTTTCCATATCTTATTATTTTTAGTGGAAGTTTGCGATCCCTCATGCTGTTATGTGTTTTTATCAGTCTCTTGACATGTTCATGTGTTTCATGAATTTTTATTAGTCTCACACAGTGAGATTTCTTGATGAAATATACATGATGACAGTGTAAAGAGTATCACTTATAACAGTTATCTTCCATGTAAATTCAACGAGAATATTGTAAGTCTATAAATAGCTTTCTCTTGTTGAAATATTGACAAATTGCTACTTGTATTATTTTCTACCAAAAGAAGTGGATTTCTGCCTTGCAGACCCATTGTTTCTTCTTCCATTTCACATACTCTTCCCCTCATAGGCTACAAACTCACTTTTTTGCTACCACATCAGACCCAATACCTTCATTAGTAAAATAATGGATTTGACTGAAATCTCTTTTCAGTGAATGGGAGTTTAAACCACCTACCAATCCTATAAACAAAATCATTAAATTGCCTTAGAGTTTAGGATGTGTCTGGTCAGGTGCTTGAAGCAGTCCAAGTGTTGATTACAATGCTAATAGATGCCACAGAGGGTGAGGATATATTGACCAACAAGAATATTTATCATGTGCAAGGTAGGGTGATGATAAATGTGGTTAGGTGGCTAGGCCCTATGGTTGATTGTTATGGAGAAAAGATGTTAGGATATGTGAAGCTTCTTTGGGGAGCCTATCATGCTGAGGATAGAATGATACTTTCTCTTGTACCTTCAGTGGCTGGGGCGATAGGTGATTTTTTGTGCTTGTAACACCTACAACCAATACCCCAAGTGAAAGCATCTTTTCTATTCAAATATATTGAAAATAACGTTGAATGGAAATTGATAAGAGAGGGCATACTTGTCATAACTAAAAAGTGATTTTTTCTGAGGCATGGATGTGTTAAGCCTAATTCAGACGTGATGAGGTTTTCACCACTATCTTTCTTTTGATTTTGCAATTGGGCATTCTGAGCTCCCATTATGGTTTGTCAATTGATTCAGAAAGGGCGATATATGGGTTAATATGTCTCGTTTCAGTTCATTTGTGTTTGTTTGAGAGCTTTGAGGTCAGAGATGAGCCCATGCTGTCAAGCCTTTCTTTCCATTGTAGTCAGTCTGTGTACTTAGGATTCACGCTGTCAGTGTCAGGTAGGGCTCTGAACATCTTGTAATTCAATTTTTTAGCTTTCTCTAGGGATGTGTCCATATAAATTAGGTTTCTATAGATACCTACTTCATTTTTTCCTTGATCATGCGGGCGATCAAGGCATAAGCGCACGGACCTCTTAGGGAAATAAACTTTCCCATGAGGTTTTCACGTATGAATACGTCTTTGTGCGAAGACTTGCACGTATGTTCTTGGTACAGACACGCGAACATCGTGCCTATGTACAAAATAGGCACAATGTTGAGCCAAGAATTTTTTTGCTTAAATATTTTATTTTATTTTGGTTTTTGGGTCACTGATTTGGTTGTGTTTGGGGACAGGTTGTTGTGCCATGAGCATGATTATCTTGATTTGCGTATTTTTGTGGCACAGGATGCCAATGCATGGAGGCTCCTAGCATAGTGGGGCCTACTCAAGTTCTTGGCGAATGGTATCCTGAGATCACAGGATAGACTGCTTCGTTTCCTAGTCCGCTATTGGAACATGAGACGGAAGGTGATGGTCCTATGGGGTGGAGATGTCGCCATCTATCTGAAGACAAATGTGTACTTTGTGACTGGTTTACTGCCTCAGGGTGAGGCATTACCACATCCACTCTCATCTAGGAGGGTGATTATTCGGCATTGGGCGGAGCAACATTGCGACGGTGCTCCTCTTTCTCAAGGGTACGTCCTTATTGCATTGGTCATCGACCTAGCTAAGTGGTGTGCCCTATCAATGATAGTTCGCTTGATAGAGCCATCATCACCCAAAAGGGCATCATGACTATAGATTGGTGTCTTACGTCGACTTTGGGCCGGTCATTTTTATGGTTAGGTGTGCCTGTATATGATGGCATGGTGACATAGCTAGGGAAGGTCCGGGGAGTATCTTCCAAATTATTTACATATGCCAACATCCTCTGCAGTATCATGTTTGAGAGGGTGGTGATGCTGCGACCTATCGTGCGAGTGCCTATTGGTCCTTGCCGGGATCTTCAAATGCGACGGTGGGTGCCCGTGATGCCTTGTGGCAGAGGAGGGGAGGTGGGTCGCTATTGGGATGCAACCACAGAGGCGTGGTTACAAACGAACCCGCAAATCTTTAAGGATTATCCATACGCCGGGCTGGATTTCTAGGGGGATCCAGATATGGGTCTTCGTGCTAGTTATGTGTTGGGCCCTGCAAGTATGATGTTTTGCTGCATTTTTTAGTATTTTATGATGTGTATATTTATATGTCTATTGTGGTGACACTAACACTATCATTGTTTCTCTTGCAGATGTGAGAGTGGTTGGGCATCCTATTACCTGCTTGGTGGGGCATCAGCCACCGAGGAGGGTTCCAAGCGAAACTGTTCAACCTCAAATTGAGAGGCACGGTGATGGTATTAGACCCTGAAGAAAAAGTAACAATGCAGTCGTTGTTGGAGACGCTGCTCATAAATCCTCAAACCACACCCAGAATAATGTAATTTCTATAAACTTAAACTACTTTACAAACAATAATAATAATAATAATAATAATAATTTACAATAAAATTAAATTTTATAAAAAAATAATTCTAATAAAATGAAATAAATTTTTTGATATTTATTATGAATTATTATCGCAAATCATTTCTCTTACTCAAAAACAAATTAAAAAGTATCACCAAACATCTTACGGTGGCTAATTGGTTATAATTAAAAAGTATTCAGAAAACTTGAGAAACCTTTTGACTTATTACCTTGCCACAAAATTTTGTACGAGCTTATGTTCCTCTTGAGTATGTCTACCTTTACATTGTCTCCAATAAATCCCTCTTATCACAGAAAATAGATAGTTTCCACGATAACCTCTCAGCTCTTGGTCTAGATATTGGTCTTCCAAAATGCATAAAAGTATGGAGTTGTCTATCTATGCAATAGAATAGTTTGGACTGTTTTTTTTCAGAATAAAACAAAATTCAAAAAATTAGATAATTAAAGGTAGTTAGAGTGTTTAAATTGCATTTTTTATAATAAATTTAGTACCATCAAAAACTCTTACAGTACCCAAAATACTAAAATTTAACAAAGTCTTTGCCATAATTTTTTAAAATCTTACCTAAATTTCTAAATTATTCTATGACTTTTTTTTTTGAGTAGGGCTTTTAGCCACCATCACTGGGAGAGGGGCAGCGGGAATTGTGTAGGCGTCATGCACCATGGGGTTGCAGTAAAGAAACTGATTGCTATTGGCCCTCTTCAAAAGATCAAATGATCATGGTTTCTCTGCAGAAATTCAGAACTTGGCGGTATCAGCCATTGCTACGTGGTTAGATTGCTGTCATTTTGTTCCAACCATGACATTGATCTTCTGGTCAATGATTACATGCCCAAACGGTAACTTCCCGCCTATCATTCATAGAAATCCAACAACATTCTTCTGAAACGCCACCTTTGAATTTTGTACGATTCCGGTACCTACCCATGCTTGTCTGCCATTGAAGATCTTATGGCTAGCTTAACTTGCTCCACGTAAATATTCCTGTCTTATATTCCTTGTCTTAATCTTACGGGCTGTAAGAAAAAAATAACCGAGAGATGGAAGAATCTAGGGTTTGTGATTGATAAATTTGGGCAACCCACTTATACGCAGCGACATCACATGAAAAAGCAAGATACAGGCAAAAGCACTACATGAAAAAGTCACTTATCATCCTACCCGTGACCCCACTAGTGTCGGAGCAATAATTCAATTACCCACCAAGCCTGTTCAGAGACAATGAATGATGCCTGCGCAGACTGACAGAATCAATTTTATTTCATAGTGACATTAGGGTACTCTGTATGTTCTGTATAGTTTCCATAGTATGTCGCCACCAGGATTTGAAAATACAGTTCCATCAACTCAAGTAGCCCACAAGTCAGTCCCAACAAATTTAATATGAATAATAATTGTTGTTGTTACAGAGTGCGTTCCCGACGTTGATTGCCTTCTGTTGGCTGAAGTTTATTAAAATATATATATCTGCAATTTCTAAGGAATTTATTGTTAGATGTGTATTCTTGACCAACTAAATCATATTTATTTGAGAATGTAAGAAACGATTTTTTAAATTATATTTATTTGAGAATGTAAGTACAGATTTTTAAACATTCATCGTATTTGTAGGTGTCAATCTCAATCTCAATTTTTGTTTGAGGGTAATTTGTTAAACTCTAAAATTAAGGTTTGATATTTCACTTTCTTGTCATGGGTTATTTGCTGAGATCGAAAACTAAGTTTAGAGAGTGAAGAGTTTCAGTAATGGGAAGTGTGTTCTTGTTAACTAAGTTTAATGAGAGAATTCAATAAGTTGTAAATTAAATTTTATAAAATATAATAATATTTTTATAAGTATTTGAAAATTAGAATGGTAATTGTTGTTGAGTAAGAGATCATAATTTGTAAATATAAGTATGCGTGTTTTTTATTAATATGATGCACAATGATGCTCGATGATGATTCATATTTTACACCATAACTCTAACAAATTAAGTGTCTAACAATCTTCAGTTGTGTCTAACAAATTTCAGTTAATCTGAAAATGTTTATGTAAGTCCAAGGATAGAGATGAGGGCTGCTGCCCATGGCTGAATGTGTTGTCTGAGTGTGGTGGTTTAGGGATGAACACAAACTCAATAAGTAGCAAAAGAAAAAGCTTTCTACTAAATGGTGATTTAAGTCTAGCCATCAAAAATGCTAGCAAATGGCAATTTGAAGATGATCCCAAATTTATGGTGGTTTGAAAATGACCTCAATATATAATTGGATCTAAGGGTTGGAGGTTCCATAAACATTTATTGATTTAGCTCCAAATTGATGTGTTATGCTAAATAATTGATTTTTGTTTGAAGATGACCCCAAACTGATATTGGTTTTAAGATACCAAAACTGCAAATTGAATTAAGCTCATGGCTTTGAAGCACTCTTAGCCTTGATTCAAAACTAGAAGCTCTCACTCTTAGTCTTGTTTCACTCTTAGTCTTGTTTCAAAACTAGAAGATATCATTTTATAATGTTCAGATGGATGAAAGTGAACTTAATAAAGATGTTAAGTTATGAAAATTCTTAAGATGTGATTTAATGGATAGAATTAAAAAAAAATAAAAAATCTATTAGCATATTCACATTATTTTTCTACGTCTCAAAATAAAAAAATACAATAAAAAACATGAATGCATGTAGAGAACTTCTCAAACCTGTACTCTTATTATGAATGCATATAAATACCCCACCATGTGGTTGAAAATGTAGAGAATGCCTTAGCACATCTAAATGACCCACAATGTGGTTGAAAATGAAGAAAATGCCTTCAAAGCTTTCTCTTCTAATAATTATAATCAATATATGCATCTAAATACCCCACCATGTAGTTTAAACTGAAGAGAATGACTTAATACATCTGAATGCCCTACAATGTGGTTGAAAATGAAGAAAATGCCTTCAAATCCTTTTCTTCTAATAATTATCATCAATATATGCTTTATCTCAACCTCTGCTCCCTCAAGCCAATGAAGGTTGTAACATGATTTTTTATTAACTTCAACTTAATTTTCGATGACTTAGCCACTGCTACCCTATCAACATGGAAGTCATTTATCTTTTTCCAAGTTGTGAAAATGAACATTGATGAGAACAGGAGTGAAAAAAAGAGATAATGAATATTGATGAGAACACGACTTGACCCTGAAAAAATAAATACAAGTTCAGATCTTGATTTTCGAGTGAGACTAACGGAAAAAATTTAGAAAATTTGGTGGCATCCACATATAAGACAAAATTCAGGAAGGAAACACACACCAAGAATACGAGGTTCACTCTTTCTTCTTTAGCAAGTGTAAAGTAAAAACCGCAAAGAATATAGTGGCATCCAAGAAAGACATGGAAGGCAAGTAAACTATTTCTCCCCTTCCATTGATTTTTAACTCTAGATCTAACAAGCATCTAGAGGGATCAATTATCTCGAGGTGCAAACCTATTTTTTGAGTGAAAAACTTGAGGAAAGGTTTGCACCTTGAGAGATTTTATCCCTCTTGGTGCTTGATAGATCCAGAGTTAAGATGGATCTAGGCTGGTTTCAGTCATGTGCAGCCAAGGAAAATATATCGATAATATGAGGAACATATCATTAATTTTATGAATAATATGTAGATACACCTAATATTAATATATCTAATTTAAATATGCTAAATATGTCAAGATTTATCGAGTCATTTTGATTTTTAATTTTCTTAGTTACCTTAGTTTTTTGAGATGATAAATATTGTAAAATAACTTTAATGATGAAAAATGATGAAATAAAAATTTTGAATGCAAACTAACAATGTAATAATATTGAATGATAGAAAATGTGAATAATAACAATGTAGTCAATTACAAATAGTCTGTAGAAATTATATGCACTAAGCATGCATATGTCCAAGATCCACCTGATCTCACACTATTTAACTTTATGCAAGATACTGAATCTATTCCACTTTTTAATCTTTTGCGGAAAATTTAATTTCACAAACATGTGAAGCATAAACAAAAATTATCAATCGCACATAACACAGTTTTTAACTGGGAAAGCCTGAAGCTGAAAACCCCAACAATATATTATGTAACATGGAGATCATATGACAATCTCATACAAACATACAAAGCTTATCACAAGCTCTCAGTACAGTACAATCAGTACCATCGTCATACACTATACAGGCCCAATATTCCAAATCCATGCATCGTTCTTTGCCACCTACTAGCTTGCCTCAACTATGCAATATATGCTGAAGAATAGCTCTGAATGAATTCGAATTACTCTTGGATTGACTACACAATCCTCATTGGCATCTCCACTGTGTGTTGGATGCAATCAATGCATCACTAATAGTCACAACAGATAGTCTATCTTTCCCTTCCACCTATCTCTCCACTGGTCTCCACTGAAACTACCATGCACTGTAGTTAACTGATGTATTGTTCAATTCATTAATGAGTTATTATTTATGAATTAACCAACTAATTAATTCACTCGACTCTCACTAGCGTATCAATCTGTTAGACAATATACAACTAGCTCAACTGAGTCTAACTGAGTTAAACTGAATACAACTCCATAACTACTTCTTCCAACTGTGTCATAACTCTGCCACTTGAGTTCTAACTGAGTCCTCCATGCATTAGCTCCAGTAAACCCTCAGGAATAGTGTAATTCCTTCTGCCAACTGTTGTGCCACATTTGTCCACTGAACTGAAGTGCTCCAAGAGAATAAGTTGTTGTTTAGAGTCTTATTATTATTAAGAGCTAATAATAATCGACATGTATCTATTTTTATATTGACGATCTATAAATATACTTCGCCCAATATTCTAAAAATAGAATTTCATCTACTTTTCCAACGTGATCAACCATCCACAAATAGCATCCTGCAACTTCAAAAATATGATCGACATGTCTAAAAATAGACTTGTGCCAAAATAGCCTGCGGGCCCACTTAGTGAAGTCGACTCTTCTCACTAAGCTCATCATCTTGTTGAATCTCAACACTCCCTCTCAACAAGATAGGGATTATCATTCACCCCGATCATGCCTCTATGGTATTCGAATTTAATCCTGGTGAGCGCCTTCATCTGAATCTCTACATCCTGATCCTCCATGGGAATGTACTGAAGCAGCATGATCTTCTGCTACACACAATCTCTGATATGATGATACCAGATATCAATATGTTTAGATCTATCATGAAACACAGGATTAACTGAGAGTTTAATGCAACTCTGATTATCATAATGACTCACCGTGGTATCTAAATGTGAACCAAACAAACCAACCAGAATCTTCCTGATCCAGATAGCCTCAGATGCAGCTAAAATTGCTGCCATGTATTCTTCTTCCGCTGAACTGAGTGCTACGGATCTTTATTTCCTGTTGTACCAAGAAACTACCATAGATCCGATACTGAAAATCCCCCCCTGATGTGCTCTTTCTATCTGTTGGGTTTCCTGCCCAATCTGCATTTGTGAAGCCATGCAACTTCACCTCATTCATTTGTTTGTACCATAAACCATACTCATATGTGCCCCTGAGATATCTCAGGACATGCTTGCTCGCCTTCCAAAAGAGCTTGGTAGGCTTAACCATCGCTTGTGAAAGCTGGTTCACCGCATAGCATATGTCTGGTCTTGTATTGACTAAATACATGGGTGAACCCACCAATTGTCGATAAATAGTGGCATCCACTACCTCTGCTGATGTAGCATCCTATTTTTTCCAATTTCCTGGAAGAGGAGTGTCGATAGGCTTGCATCCTTGCATGTGAAACTTCTCCAGTATCTCCCGGGCATACTTGCCTTGAGACACAAAAAATTCACCTTCCCGCTGCCATATTTCCAATCCAAGGAAATAATGAAGGAGGCCCAAATCCTTCATCTCAAACTCCTTTTCAAGATCTGCCTTGCATGAGTGTATCAACTACTCATCACCTGTTAGTATCAAATCATCAACATAAAGTAAAATGATCAAAAGATTACCCTCAACCACAATCTGGTACAGGTTTTCATCTGCCTCACTCTTGGTGAAGCCAAGTCTAGCGAAATAGTTGTTGATCCGACTGTACCAAGCACAGGGTGCTTGTTCAGCCCATACAACGCTCTTTTGAGTCTGCACACATGCGACTCACTGCTGAAGATCTCAAATCCTTCAGGATACTCAATGTACACCTCTTCCTCAATGATCCCATTAAGGAACACAATATTCACATCCATCTGATGATTGTGCCAACCCATCTGTGCTGAGAGAGCAAGGATGGTCCGTATGGAATAATACCGTGTGATGGGTGCAAAGGTTTCTTCATAGTCAATCCCCTTAATCTGTGAGAATACCTAGGTAACAAATCTTGCCTTATACTTCTCGACGCTCCCATCACCAGCTTGCTTTACCTTGTAGATCCATCTTGATCCTACAACTTATTTCCCCACCAGCCTTGGAACAATATCCCGAACACTGTTTCTGACAATGGAGTCATACTCCTCCACCATGGCATCTACCCATGTGGCATCCTACACTGCTTCTTCCAAAGAATATGGCTTTGTCACAATACACTTGCTCATAAGATCCATGTATCCATTATATCGGTCAGGTGACTGTCTCTGTCTGCGCTATGATGCAGGGACTTCTACATTTTGTGCCACATCCACCTTCAATCTCTCAGCTTCTGTGGTATGCTTCCTGCCTTTTCTGATGTTTGGTTCTACATGAGTGGACTCCTCCACTCCATGAATCTCATCCTGTGGTTGATCCAAATGCAGAGGCTCATCTTTGGGAACAAGAAGTTCCTCTTCCGCATGCAAGTGTAGCTCCCTCTCAAGCTACAACTTCATGGATTTCACCTAATTGAATTTTATATCCCGTCGCATAACAGTCATGCGACCGTTTGGAAAATACACATAATAGTTATGGGGTGTTTCTATGCACCCCACAAATATCCCAACTTTTGTAGACAGCTCCAGCTTCTTCGTGGCATCCTTCGTCACATGAATGTAAAAAGGTGAGCCAAAAATCTTCAAATGAGAAATATCAAGCTTCTTACTAGTAAAATCTTCCTCGAGTGTACTCATTCCAAGTACTCTATGAGGACAACAATTTTGCACATAAACCACAGTATTGCATGCTTCCGCCCACAAGTGCATCGGTAGGCCCTGGTCATGCAGCATCGCTCATGCAGCACCCATGATCATTCTATTCTTTCTCTCCATGACCAGGGATAATTTTAAGGATGGAAAATTATCTTGACGTTTAAAAAATTGGCGAATCTCACTAGTCCCTAATATGAAAACTATAAAATTTTTATTGATGTATTTGTAATATTATTCAAATTTATAATGATATTATATATATTTTCTATATAATGTGGGTGATTTTTAATGTAAAATAATTTTATGTTGTAAAATTTGGGCGAATCATTTTTATAAAAAAATGGAAATTGACGAATCTTTTTTTTGGAAAAACCATGGAAAATTAGCCCACCTGCGAATATTAGCCCCTAAAATTTTCCATGTCCACGACCCCATTCTGTTGTGGGTTATGAGGCGCTATGAGTTCTCTTTGAATTCCTTCTTTGCTACAAAATTCTTTGAATTCGCCCGAGATGTATTCACCACCATTATCGCTCCGTAGAGCTTTCACCTACTTCCCCGACTCCTTCTCCACCAAAGCCTTGAACTCATAGAACTTTGAGAACGTTTCACTCTTCTTATGCATGAATAAGATCCAGCATCTATGAGAAAATTCATCAAAAATATCACATAATACCTGTGTTTCGCTATTGAAGCGACTGAGAATGGTCCACACACGTCTGTGTGAATTCTCTCAAGGATCACCGAAGCATGGTTCTCCTTCTCATGAAAGGTGGTCTTCACAAACTTACCCATTTTACATCCTTTGCACTGATCTGACCGCGTAAGAGTACCCTTGGGAATTCCAATAGAAATTTGCTGCAAAATTTTCAAAGCACCATGGTGAAGATGGCCCAATCTCCTGTGCCATAATTCGCCCTCATCCCGGCTCACCACTTCTTGTGCTTTGCCCACCATTGTAGCGCAACCATCTACCTCTAGCTTGTATAGGTTCTTAATTCAAACCCCTATCTTCTTGGTTTGACCCATTGTTTTATGTCGAAGGAAAGATTTTCCCTCACTGAAAAAAAACATCATAACCCCTGTCTTACAGCATTGCAACTGAGACCAAGTTCTTCTTTAGACCTGGAACATGCATGACATTCTTCAACAAGAATGGATTACTGGACTTCCTCTCAATGGTCCCAATGCCAGTCGCACTATACCCACCATCGTAGCCCATCTCTATATGCATCTGGAGGTCCTTCTACTCCAAGTCACTAAACAACTTTTTCTCTTCCGCCATATGGAAAGACGCACCACTGTCAAGATACCACACCGATCCCATGCAGCTTGAAACCAAGCATGCGATCAAAGAAAAATCTAGCTCAAATTGCGAGGCTAAGGCCTCTCCAGCTGTAGATCCAGCAACCTTCTTATTCTTCTTCTTCTGTGGATAGTTAGTGGAAAAATGTCCATGCTTGTGACAGTGAAAACACTTCACTTTGGACAAAACCTACTTCTTGCCTTTCACACTGGATTTAGAAGGAATTTTCTTCCCCTTCCATTTCCTTGCTTTGGCAGCCAAAGAGAAATTATCTTCATCTTCATTCTTCTATGAATATCCATCCCTGGTACCCCGCCTTATCTCCTCCTACACAAGATCCGACCAAAGTCGCTCCCATCCTGGTAGTTTCTCCTATCCATTGATAGAGTCTTCATAGCTATGCCAACTCTTCGGAAGCCCAAGGATAGCCAAGCTCACCAAGTATTCTTCATCAACAGTAATCCCCACACTTCCTAGCTCATCCTTGCAGTGGACAAAGTTCGTGAGGTATTTTGGAATACTGTCACCTTCCTCCATTTTTATTTTTCTGACCTTGTCTTTAAGTGCCAACTTCCTCTGGTCACTTCTACTTTGGAACAAGTCTGTCAAAGCCTTCCATATTAAGAATGGAGTGGCTTTCCTGTGAAGGCTGGACACAATGTGGTCCTTCACACCTTCCAACATAATCCTCCTCGTCTTTGCAATCTTCTTTTGCCATGCATCAAGTAATGTAGCATCGCTAGATCCCTGCTTAGGAACATCGCTATCGATGAACTAATTTAACCCATTATCCTCCAGCATTGCCTCCATCCTATCCTTACAGGCTATGTAATTCGAGTTCCCATCAAGGGCATACTCCAATCTCAACCCATTGGAAGAAATTTCAATGTATACTCGATTTCTGCACCAAGAATATTCTGTAGCAAATTTGAATTGTCCACCAGCACAAACTCACTTCACAATTGAAATATTCAATCAACAATACTTTGATACCATGTATAAATTATATGCACTAAGCATGCATATGTCCAAGATCCACTTGATCTCACGCTATTTAACTTTATGCAAGATACTGAATCTATTCCACTTGTTAATCTTTTGTGGAAAATTTAATTACACACACATGTGAAGCATAAAAAAAAATTATCAATCGCACATAACACAGTTTTTAGCCACGAAAGCCTAAAGTTGAAAAACCCAACTATATCTTATGTAACATGGAGATCATATGACAATCTCATACAAACATACAAATCTTATCACAAGCTCTTAGTACAGTACAATCGTCATACACTATACAGGCCCAATCTTGAAAATCCATGCATTGATCTTTGCCACCTGCTAGGCTGCCTCCACTGCGCAATCTCTACCGAATAATAGCTCTGAATGAATTTTAATTACTCTTGGATTTAATACACAAACCTCATTGGCATCTCCACTATGTCTTGGATGCAATCAATGCATCACTAATAGTCACAATAGATAGTCTATCTTGCCCTTTCACCTATCTCTCCATTGGTCTCCACTGAAAGTGCCATGTGCTGTAGTTAACTGATGTATTTTTTAGTTGATTAATTAATTATTATTTATGAATTAGTTAACTAGTTAATTCACTACACTCTCACCAGTGTATCAATCAATTAGACTAGATACAACTAACTCAATTGAGTCTAACTGAGTTAAACTGAATACAACTCCATAACTACTTCTTCCAACTGTGTCATAACTCTGCGACTTGAGTTCTAAGTGAGTCCTCCATGCATTAGCTCCAATAAACCCTCAAGAATAGTGTAATTCCTTCTGTCAGCTGTTGTGCCACATCTTTGCACTGAACTGAATTTCTCCAAGAGAATAAGTTGATGTTTAGAGTTTGATTATTATTAAGAGCTAATAATAATCGACATGCATCTATTTTTAGATTGACGATCTATAAATAGACTTCGCCCAATATTCTAAAAATAGAATTTCATCTATTTTTCCAACTTGATCAACCATCCACAAATAGCATCCTGCAACTTCTGAAATATGATCGACATGTCTAAAAATAGACTTGCACCAAAAATAGACTGTAGGCCCACTTAGTGAAGGCGACTCTTTTCATGAAGCTCATCATCTTGTTGAATCTCAACATAGCCTTCATTGTGATCAATCTCAAACTATTTTCTCCTACTTTTATTAATGTCACCCGTGTTAGTCTTGTCATTTTTTCATATCGATTATATGAAAAGGAGAGTTGGAATCATAAACCATTTAAATATCTAGCTCAAGCTATTGTAGTAAACAGCCTACTTTGTCTCTCTTGCTCTGCAATATTAATAGGTTTAATTACTATAACACAAAAATCAATATACATTGTCAATAAGTTTTTTTTCTTAAACTGAAATCAATGGACAATATTAATCCAATGGCTTTAAAATTAATGTATCTTCATACATCCAACTAGATAAAATCATAAATCAACATATACAAATCAATGCATCTAATGCAAGGAAGAAAACAAGATTAGAAAACAATATCTACACTGAAATAAATGCATTTAATGCAAGTAATCAAATAGGATTAGAAATCAACATCTACACTCAAATCAAGGAATCTATTTCAAGTAGGAAAATATGATTAAAAACCAACATTTACACTAAAATCAATGCATCTAGTGCAGGAAATCAAATATGATTAGAAATCACCATCTACACTGAATCATTGCATTCAGTTCAAGCAATCAAATAGGATTATAAATGATATGCATTAAAATAAATGCATCTAGTGGAAGCAATCAAATATAATTAGAAATAAAGATCTACATTGAAATTAATGCATCTAGTGTAATCAATAAAATAGGATTAGAAATCACCATCTACACTGAATCAGTGCATTTAGGGCAATAAACAAAATAGTATTAGAAATCATTTACATTGAAATCTATGCATCTAGTGCAAGTAATCAAATATCATTAGAAATCAACATCTACGCTAAAACTAATGCATCTAGTGCAAACAACCAAATAGGATTAGAAATCACCATCTACATTGAAATCAATGCATATAGTGCAAGAAATATTCTTCCCTGTCTCCACCCTCCATATATATCTATATCTCCCTCCATCTCTCCTCTTTATCACATCCCACGAAACACACACTCTCTCTCACTCCCTATCTATCAATATCTTTGTCCCTCCCTCCTTGTCTTCATCTATCTCTTATCTCTTCACCTTCCATCTATATCTCTATCTCCCTTTGTCTATCTATATCAACCCAAAACATACACTCACTTTCTCCAATCTATCTATCTATCAGCCCCTCCTCCTCTCTCTCTTTCTCCATATTCCTTATCACTCCCTCTCTCTCTCTCTCTCCACATTTCACTCTCTATGTATTTATTTTACCTCCCTCTCTCTCCCTCTCCATATCTCCCTCCTTCTCTCCATCTCATCTTGTTTTTCTATTTATCTCACCCCTAAACATACACATTCTCTCTCCATCTCTCCCTTGTCACTCCCTATCTCTCTCCACTACTCACTCTCTATGTCTTTCTTCTTCCCTCCCTCTCTCCCCATCAAGCTCCATCTCTCTATCGGTCCCTCTCTCCCACTCAAAATCCATCTCTTTATCCCTCCATCTCTCCTCCCTCTTTCAAGTCCCCTCTCTTTTCCTTCCTCTTTATCACTTTCTCTTATAACTCCCTCTCTCTTCCCCCATCTCTCTCTCTCTCTCTCTCTCTCTCTCTCCCCCTCCCCCTCCCCCTCCCCCCCCCCCCCTCATTTACAATCCTCTCTCTTCCCCCATCACTCTCTCCCTCTATATTCTACCTCCCTCTATGTGCCCCTCCACCCCCCCCCTCTCTCTCTCTTCCCTCCAATCCCCTCTCTTCCCCCATCACTCTATCTCTCTCTCCAACTATCTTAATATATCCCTCCATTTCTCCTTCTCTCTCCTTCGAATTTTCCCCATTTTCCCCATCACTCCTATGTCTCCATCACTCATATGTCTCTTTATATCACCCATAAACATAAACACTCTCTCTATCACTCCCTTGTCACTCCCTCTCTCTCAACTTATCACTCTCTATGCCTTTCTTCTTCCCTTCATCTCTCCCCTTCCAAATCCATATATTTATCCCTCCCTCTCTCCTCCTCCTCTCCTCCTTCCTCTCTCTCCCTTTCTCTCCTACCTTCATCTCCCTCCCCCCCCCCCCTCTCTCTCTCTCTATCTCTCTCTCTACACTCCAATCCTCTCTCCTTCTCCCTCCCTCACTCCTTGTCTCTCTCCCACCTCCATCTTTATGTCTCCCTGCTTTTGTTACCCTTCTCTACCTCTCTCTTCATTCCTCCTCTCCCCTCTCTTTCAGTTTATATCCATCTCTCCCTTGTCACTCCCCTTATTTCTCCACCTCTATCATATGTCTTTGTTCTTCCCTCCCACATATATCTAGAGTTAATATATATTATAAGATAACACATTTAATATTGTATTAATCTAAATTTATTAATTTATTAATATTAATATTATTATATATTAATATGAATATTTGATTTAACAATATAAATAATAAAAATATTGATAACAATGATTTAATATTAATGCTAGGGTTAATAATGTTTTTTTTTCATGGTATTAATAATAATTTTGTCCATGGTATTTGGGCCATAGACTTCATATATAATTAGATGTTGATTTCTAATCCTATCTGATATATTTTTATTTATTTACCTTACCTCTTTTATATTTGTTTATTTACCATACATCTTTTATAAATATGGTATTTAGGCCACTGTATTTGTCCTTGGTATTAATAATAATTTGTCCTATGATATTTGGCCCATATGATTCACCTAAATAAAACCTATTTTTTGAGTTTTTGTAAATATAGAGGTTTATGGAGTAAATTTAAAAATAGGTTTTATTTATTTACCATACCTCTCATTTATTTATATTTTTATTTATTTACCACACCTCCGGAGTAAATATAAAAATATTTTTTAATTATTTCCCATACCTATAGTTTATTTATATTTTTATGTATTTACCATATCCTTTCTTTAGTGTTAGCAAAGCTATTCATATTTTAAATATATTTTGTTCAAATTTATTTTATATTATTAATTTTTTATTTATATGGTTATGTAAGTTACTGTTTAAGCTGACATTATTTAGATTTTATTCTTTAAATTTTCTTTAGTTTTTTTTTTTTTTTTTTTTCAGTTCAGACATAATTACATATCATGGTCATACTGGGTTGTAGAATGTGCCTCTCAGCACAATGAAAGTTTTAAGACCACTCATCCAATAGAAAAATTACATTGCAAATCTTACAATATATTCGACATTCTCATGGATTAGAATATAATAGATGGGATGGTTTCACTCATAGTAAGCTCATAAGTGGCGATTCTTTCTCCCTATTTTAGAGTGCAATCATGGGTGTTAATGAGAATGTAGAGTAACCCAAGCTTCTCTTCCAGAGTAAACTATGAGCCTCCACTTGAAAATATGTTGACAAAATATTTGAGAGTTGTTGGGAGAATATAATGGAGGGTTTTATAATTGTTTATAGGTAAATAAAGGCATGGTCTATATTATATAAGAAATGACTTTTTTCACTATCACTTTTAATTGTTTTAACCAAAATTTGGTAGATATTTTTAAAAACTTGAGTTTTGTTGTGGATTCAAAAATGTATTTTAAGCAATAAAAATTCATGTTATCTCTTGAAATTTGATGACACAATAAATAAAAAAAGTTATTTCATGTATAAATTAGATTATTCAGTAAAAAAATAGCTAATTTTTTATTATGGCTCATAGTGAAAGATCTAACAAATTTAGAGAGTCGTAACTAAGAGGTTTCTTAAGAAAACTTACTCTACTATCTAAATTTGCCTAGGCATATCTAAGAATATTTTTTTTCAAAAATGATACTGATTTAAATGAAATATTTTGAATATTAAATCTATTTTCTAAAGTCATTTAAATTTTAGATGATGATTTATATTCACATCATAACCTTAATAAATTAGATATCTCATCATTATAAGTAAGAAACACATTTTTTATTTTCAATTTAAAATTAATATATGAATTGAAAATATATTTAATAATTTAAAAAATAGAAAAAATCTCATAAAAATTAATATATTTTGTTTATTATTCATATTGAGCTTGAAGTATACCCTAAAACTATTCTTGTTTGATTAGGAGCTCTTTTATTTTACTTAAGGAAAAAGTTAACAACTAAAGACCTAGAGTTATATGGGTATATCGAGTTATGGACCACACAAGAGTAATTATAGGTGTGGTGGTTTTCCCTTGAATAAAAATGATGAATAAACTTGCATTAGAATCTTACCGAGTTAGGGACCACCTACTGGTAATTATAGGTGGGGGGTTTTCCCTTGAATAACAATGATGAATCAATTAACTTGCATTAGCTGATAGTAGTGAGGGATGACTATCCCCATTGTTAATTTGATGGTTGTTGGGTTGTTTTGATAACTTAATTATGATAACTTTTTCCACTATTTGAAGAAAAGAAAAGACAATCCTAACACATCAACTATAAATTATAGACATCAATAAAAATAAAGGTTTTTTTTTTGGTTGACTATGAAGGAACACCAAAGAAAGTAAATAATTGTTATTTGGTTACTAAGTATTAAATTGAAAGTTACCAATGCTTCTAAATACTAGTGCTTAATTAAAAAAAAATCTAAACAGCTGGGAGTTCCGTCTAGAAAAGAATGATTACGATGAATTTCTTGGGAAGGAAAGTACTCTAGGGGTTCTTGAGTGTGTTGAATAGGTAAGAATGATCTTTTAGGCACCATGACATTTTTGGAAAGTCAGGTACTCTAGGGTTCTTGAGTGTGTTGAATAGGTTTCCATCATTAAAAAAATTATTCAAATGCTTCGAGTTTCAATTTAAAAAAAATAAATAAATTAGTGAACGATGCCTAAACAAGTCCCTTAATTAATTAAAGCGTAGTCTAACTTATAGACAAAACTTAGAGACGAAACTTTTTTCACAAGATTTTTCTGGTTAATTTAACCAAAATCCTCGAGAGACTTTTAAAAAATTGACTTTAGGTTATTTAATATGGATAATTCAAGTTCTCCATGGGGTTTTTCATGGTCTTGAATCCATTTATGCATTCAAAAATGCATTTTAAACAAAAAAAATTCACTTTCTTTAGTGAAATCGTTTTGACAGATTTTAATTATAATGAAAGAATAGTGTCAATCAAATCAATAAAATATTTAAATGAATTATTATTAATTCAAAAAATGGTTTTATAATATTTATAATCTAAAAAAAATGAATAATATATATAAATGATGAAGAAATTTTAAATATAAAAATTGAAGAAATTAAAAAAAAAAAAACCCGTCCTAAAGATGGATTCCTGTTGGGATTCGAAACATCGACAAATGTTCTTTAACACTGTGGATAATCTAATAAGCTCCTCAATAACTAATAACCGCACGAGATTGAAAACCAATAGTTTTTATCATTTATAAAATCAAAATGAAATACTTGAATATATTTTTTCATAATTATTCATATTAGAGATAGATTTTTGGACCTAAATTGTGTAAGATGGGTAGACACTCTAATCATGTTCAGCCCAAAAAGAATTTTTTTGAATAATAGTGGGATATACTTAAGGAAAATATATAAAAAATGGACAAGATTAAGGAGATTGATAAATTCTTCAATTAAGGTCAAAATTAGTTATAGGTAATAATAATAATAGAAAAATATAGTCAGAATTAATTGGTAATTATCATTATTATTTTACTTAATGTACTATAAAGAAATTAAAAGAGAATTGATTTAAATGAAAGAAAAATATTAATTTCTTTTTTGGATAAAAATTAGCACTTAGTGTTTTTTACAAATGATAAATTAATATAAAGAAATTAAAAGGGGAGAAAAGCTCAATAATAAAAAATAAATTAATAAATTGGTTTAAATGAAAAAAAAATAGAGAAAACTAGAATAAGGGTGGATATTAACTAAAGATTAAAGGAGGTTTGAAAAGTACATAAACGTTTAGGATAAAAAGAAACAAAAGTAGAAATAAAAATAGTGGGAATAATGGAAATAAAGGAAGAGAAATTTATTGGAAAGGGGAATAAATAGAGAAATTTAAAAAGAAAGAAAGAGGTTGGAAGATTTATGGAGGAGGGGGGAAGTATCATGGAATTAGAAAAAAAAGGTTTTTATAATAAAACACCTGGCATGGAAGATGGGAAATGGGATATAGGAATAAAATAAAATTTGAGAAAACACATAAAGAAAGCCACGAGAAGAGAAAAACATAGATATAAGAAGAAAAATAAATTAAATAGGAAAAGGATAGATAGGAAAATTATGGAAAGAATGAGGGAAATTAGAGAGATTGATTGGAAAGGAGGAAACGAATCACACGAGGTAGGTGGACATAATTCTCTTAACCTACATATCACATCAAGATGCCAAAGAGTACCAGAGAAATAATGCCAGAAATGAGACAAGATGGAAATATTTTAATATGAGCAGTATAAAATATTGTTCACTTTTGTCTTTAAGGGGGTAACATCTAGTAGAGTAGAGATTAATTACAACAATACTCGACAATACTTCCCTTGTTATCTTGGACTATATATAGTTTTATGAGATCCAAAACCCTAACTACTCATGGTCCCTTGCTAATGTAGGTTGACCACTTTATTTATTATCTATGACCTATATATTCATCATTCTTAACTAAACTAACTAATTCTAGTCCCTTTTCTATAATGTGGGTCAACCACTTACAATCCTCATTAATGTAGTTAACTCCTTATGGTATTTATTTACTAAAATAATTAATCATGACTCTTACAAGGGCCTATGGGTCTATTACGTTAATAAAGGGGTTAGGGTCAGACCCTAATATGCCCTCACCCTTTAGAAGAAATCGTGTACCCAAGGGTGGAGCTACAAAAATTACTGGAGAATAACCCATGTTTCATATTTTCGTAAGGTGTATTTCCATTGAAGGAGAATTCTTCGATAGTGCAACCGAAAGTATGAATTTCCCATGAATCTAGTACCAGTTATGGTCAGAGCCAAAGAAAAATTTCCTCATCTAATTCAGGAAGTATGGTTTGAACCTTGCAATTGTGTCCCGCTACTTTCTTGAGGCAAGAAAAATGGAAGAGTCTGTGGATTTTTGAAGTGGCTGGAAATTCAAATTTTTAGGTGGCTCAGCCAAGACATCAAATCATCAGATAAGGACCATCAAATTTTGGAGCTAATTTTTGGAAAAACATTTCTTTGAGAGACATCTACTTATAAGGCTGGAGTTAAAGAAACACTCAGTCACCCAATTGAAAATACCTTTCAGAGCAATATTGGTATGCTTGTTGCTTCATTTTTTTTTGAGCTTGATGGAGATTATCCTTCAGAAGAGTGAGAGTGGTAGTGTGGTTCTAAAGTATCTAATCAATTACATGCACTTTCGAAGATCCTAGAAGATAAGAAATTGGCAAAGGCGGGAGTTGAGCATACAACACCTATTATGGTGTCATATTTGTTGCTTCATGATAATTAGTATTACTATTATACCACCATTTTACTAAAGGTAACCACTACACCCATTGATGTTTTTTGTTTGAATCAAAGCACCTAAACTAGGTCTCTAAACATGTTTTTACTGTTCCATTTTTACCATCTATTTGGGGGTGATATGTTTGTTGAATTTCCACAACCTTGGGTCTAGGATAGAGTCTTAAAATATCTGACATTACCAAACCAAGAATCTCAAAAGAACTTTTTTCCACAATGAAATATAAACATTAGTAAATCACATATGCACAAATATATACAACTTTTTAAAATTTTCAACCCAGCTTCGTTATATTGATTCAACTGATATAATACAACAGTCTAGGGCTCCCGTACCAGGGATAATGGCCCTCATACATCCACTAGTACAAGGTATAAAAGAAGATACTCTGACCATGTAGTTGTATCATGCTCTCTGAGCTCCTCTTCATCATACCCTGTACCTGCATGGTCCTTCGACTCTCACTCTACAGATCTTGCCTCCATCAACACTCCAAGTCCATCTGACCACTAAACCTCGACTATCCAATATGCTGACTAGTTTATCATTTGTCCACCAACACATTAACACATCTAGACTCTTTTTGAGTTGTTACCAACTCCACTTGTGAAAATCTCTCAATCTTCCCACTATTTCTCCTCGGCTACTTAGGGACTTAAACCCACTATGGTATTCCTGCGATACTCTAATGAAATTCAACATAGGGAATGAATTGATACCACCTATCAATGCAAGATGTCCATCTTCCACAATGAACACATGCTAGGAGGACTATGCATCATATGCTATATAAATCCTTCTCCACAAACAAATCTCTGGCACCACAAATTTCTCCTGGTTGATCAAACCCTTGAGCTCCAACAACTTCCATTTTAACAACTACCTTTTTTAATTAAGGTGTCCTCCATAAGACCATACATGCCTAATCCACGTCTACTCTTAGTCCACTCTCATGCCACCCTCCAACAGTCCACAAGTGAAAAGTCCTCATTATATAATTTTCTCCTAATTAGGGCATCCAATCATTTAGCAGACCCTTACACATGGATGCCAATAGACTTCACAAATATTATTTTTTCTCTACAATAGTGGATTTATTGCACAAATCTAGTCTCCAATATTCACACTCGAAAATGCCCACTGGTTAGGGCTTCTAAAATGCCACGACAGCCCTACCCCCTTGGCTTCCACATGCTGCAAAAAAATTTTCCACACAAGGAAACCTACATCCCTCCATAGAGGGATATGATCCTAGTTGGAGTTCCTTCATACCCAAGGAAAATCCAACAAATGGCTCCCAAAAAACTGAAATTTAAATTGATTCAAAATTGATCCTAAACTATGATCTAACAAAAGGAAAATCTAGATAAATACATACGTTTCATTTTTTGTTCATTGACTGAAGTATGGTCACTAGTTAGGGCATCCTTACAACCCACAAAAACCTACCATATGTGATCAAAACCTAAACCAAATACTGCAATCTCCTCAAATCTATAAGCCTCCTCCACTCACTAGCACCTATAACACCCAGATTAGTCCTGTATAGCCCTCCAAAAAACCACCACAGGTCTATGGCCTAGTATCCAAAGTCCTATGATCTCCTCAACCTTTTCTAGCATGAGAAACCACATCAAACTAGGTCAAAACAATCCTCATCTATTGAATCCTTCCTTTTGTGAGCTCCCCTACCTCGACGTTGAAGATCTGGGCACTTCTTACACTTAATCAAACTCAAACTACACTACGATAAGGTGTTTAAGGCTTGCGGCCTATTCACACCTTCCAACTATGCTCACGTCCCGCATGAAATAGTGGAACCCATGCATAAATAATGCCACAACAAATATGCACTTCCTTCGTAAGCGTCGATCCTCCAACAAGGTGAAAGTAGCTACCAAACAATCATGAAAAATTACACTACATGCCTCTTATTCCTTCATTGGTCCTGCTCATTTTACCTATGACCAAGACATAATTATTTCTCCTCCACCGATCTCTCTTCTCACACTCCTATGATGCCCTTGTGTTTCCTTCTTGGATAATATAAATGACTCTCATATCACCTCCTTTATATACCATAAATAAGAGCTCTTCCAACGTCATGTTTAGGCATTTTCCAACTATCATGAAGGTTATAATAACTCAAGCTAACCTTAAACATAAGCAACAATCCCGCACATAACCTTCAAAAATTAATAAATCTTTAAAGAAAACTCATAATTGGATGAGTTTTAATGCATTAGATTCATCTCGACGATAATTTTCATCCTCATCCATCACATGTCGAAAAATCATAAAAGTTTTATCCCAAATATCAATGGGTGCAAAACTCCATGCTTGGGTTACAATCCCATAACTGCCTCTTGTAGCGCTTTTCCCTCCAATCCCCAAACACTAGAGATTGGAGTACCTCCCCAACTACCAAAAAAATCAACACTCCATGTTACAAAGCGAGGTACTTCCAAGACTAGGAAGCAACCATCATCATCTCTGGTGACGACACTAGCCCATATGGAATCCATGACTATAAAAAACACTATACATTGAACCGAAAATCTCGGTAGTGCCTGTGCCTCATCACATTTCAACCTAAAGATCTTGAACATTTCTCCCTATGAGGCTAGAATCCCTCTGAGCCTACACGATATCCACTAGCTCAGTCCTGCAAGCACTCATCCTCCTAGATCAAATACCACTTGTGCAAATCCCTCCAATATCGTATATGCAACATCATGATCTGATGAGGACTCTATCCTACCAATATATAGTCCATCACATGAATCCATCTTGATCAACCTGATCTCATCCATGCCAAAGAAACCCTTGAGCTACCCCAACCATCCATGACAAGGCATAGGATTTTCAAGATCTACAAACTGCCACATAACATACTAAAGTGCACCAAGTTCATCACTAATCCACCAGAACTCCCAACCCATCTCATCATGTAGTCTATCGAGGCAGATCTCAATTTCTTTAGCTGAACCCTCTTCTTCATGATCTAGAAACTGAAAAATCCCTCTGAGTTTATTCATTGTGCAAACTTTGATTCACTGTCCCTAAAAGTAGCTTAGATATGCTCTTATACCATGTTTAATTTCCACGACCATGGGTCTAGGATAGAGTCTTAGAATCTCTAATGCTAACAAACCAAGAATCTCAATAGAACTAATTTTCACAATGGAATATAAGAAATAGTAAATCACATATGTGCAAAATATAGATAACTTTTTAAAATTTCAACCCAACTTCGTTAAATTAATCTAGTTGATATAATACAAAATTATAGGGCTCTTGTACCAGGGATAATGGCCCTCATAACACCACTAGTACAAGATACAAAACAGGATAATCTGACCATATGTTTGTGACATGCTCTATTAGCTCCTCTCGGTCATACGATGTACCTTCCAGGTCCTTTGGCACTCAATCTGTAGCTCTTACCTCCATCAATGCTCCAAGTGCATCTGACCATTGAACCTCGGCTATCCAATTTGTTCACTAGTTGATCGTTTGTCCACCAAAACATCAACACATCGAAACTCCTATTGAGTTTAACATAGCTCCACTTGTAAACAACTCTCACTCTACCCACTACTGCTCCTCATCTATTAAGGGACTTCAACCCATTATAGTCTTCCTGCATTTCTCTGATGAAGACCAACATAGGTTAGGGAGGGCTACCACCTATCACTGCAAGATGTATATCTCCCAAAATGAACAAGGGCTAGGAGGGTTTTCCATAATTTTTTGTAGAATTCCTCCAAACTCAAGTCTTGGGCTCCAAAAAATGCTCCTGGATGATCATACCCTTGAGCTCCAACAACTAACATTCTAGCAACTACCTTTGTCCATCAACATGTTTCACACCACACTCCAACCTAAACACTATAATGTTGTCCTCTAGCATACCATAAGTGCTTAATCAACGTCCACCCTTGGTCAACTCTCATGCTACCCTCCAATATTCCATGAGTGACAAATACTCATTGTAGCATCTACTCCTACGTAGGTCATCCAATCATTTAGGAGACCCCTACAAAAGGCTTCCAACAGAATTCACCAATATGCCCTTTTCTCTACATTAGAGGAGATATTGCACAAATGTAGGCTCCATTATTCATTATGTAAACTATCCACTGGTTATGGATTCTAACATGCCACGTCATCCCTATTATAAAATTATATATTACAGAGAAATGTAACACATAAAATATGTAGAAACACAAACACAGAAAACATATAAAACAAGAGAGACACAAATATACGTGGTTCACTCAATTTGGGCTATGTCCACTCGGAACAACCAATCCTTCCTTTATATTATCCAGTAGGATGAAGAGACATAACCTACAGCAGATCCGTTGTTATATCCTCTACTCTCTCTCTCATTCCCCCTTTGTGTTTCTCGCTCATAATACACATATAATACATCGGCGCTATACAATACCCTCATACAAAACGAGGGGTTTCCTTCTAGGGAAAAAATCCCTACATTAAACATAACATCTACAATTAGATCATCCGCCTAATGAATGACTCATATTGACTACGAAATTACAATATTTTACAAGGCAATTTTACATACTTTTTTACCTTCAGGGGCGCTGCCCTCGAAACCCTCGCCGAGGGACTGCTGGCCCTCGGACCCCCTAGCCGGGGGGCATCGGCCCCCATGGACCCCCGTGGGGGCGGGGATACCCCACTACATGGAGGGGTGTACAGTCTTCCTAAGGCCTACATCTGGCTAAAACAAAGACCTCTGAATCAAGATGAAAATCAGGCTCCACAACCAACAATATCCCACTTGGAGGTTGATTGTATCAACTCCATTGCTGGTTAATTTGATATAAAATGACTCCACTTTGGACCTGCTTGTTTCTCATCCTCATCATCATACTTGAAAAAAAATGGAAAGTGATCATAGTATTGGTTTCCTCCTGGATATAACTTTTGTTAACATATCTACAGGATTCTAGCTAGTGTGTATCATTTCCAGCTTCAATTGTCCATCTTCCAACACTAATAGTATGAAATGTTACTTGAGTTGTATGTTATTAGTCTTGGAATGAAATGATGAGTTCTTTGCAAGATGAATGGAACTCTGGTTGTCACTATATAACCTTCCCATCTCCTGCTTCTTACCCAATCAATCCATAAGCCTTTGTAACAAAATCATTTCTTTACTAGCCTTTGTAGCAGCAACATACTCTGGTTCTGTTGTTGAAAGTGCAACAATAATTTTCATTTTTGAAACCAAACTGACAGTTGTTCCACTTACAATAAATACGTACCCTGTAGTGCTCCTCTTGTTATCTCTATCACTTGCCACATCTACATCAACATATTCGTATAGAGAAATGTTTGAACCACCAAAGAAAAATTCTTGATTTGTTGTACCTCTCAAATATTTGAGAATCCATTTCACTACCATCCAACGTTCTTTTCCTGGATTTTTCATGTACCTGCTTACAACTCCCAATGCATGTGCAATATCAGGCCTTGTGAAAACCATTGCATACATTAAGCTTCCAACTGTTGATGCATATGGAACTTTAGACATATAATCCATTTCTTCTTGGGTCATGGGGCACATCTCCTTACTAATTTTTAAATGGATAGCCAAAGGTGTACTAATTGGTTTTTCATTATGAATATTAAATCTTTCCAGCACATTTTGTATGTACTCATTTTGAGACAATGTTAATTTGCGATTTTTCCTATCTCTAGTTATTCTCATACCGACGATTTGTTTTGCACTTCCCAAATCCTCCATTGAAAATGATTTTGCAAATTTTCTTTTGAGCACATTTAATTCCTGCATGTTAGACCCTGCAACAAGCATGTCATCTACATACAATAACAATATAATACAGTTTCCATCATTTTTCTTTTCTAGATAAACACAATGATCAGAGTCACATCTAGTATAACCTTTTTCAGACATAAACCTGTCAAATTTTAGATACCACTACCTTTGAGCCTGTTTTAAGCCATACAAGCACTTCTCTGACCTGCACACTAATTTTTCCTTCCATTTGATGTCATATCCTTGTGGTTGTTGCATATAGATCTCTTCCTCCAAATCTCCATGGAGAAATGATGTCTTTACATCTAATTGATCAAGATGCAAACATTCTGCTGCTACAAGACTTAAAATAGTTCTTATTGAAGTCATCTTAACAATATCAGAAAATATTTCATCAAAGCCAATACCTTTATTTTGTGCCAACCTCTACATCATAAGTATAGCTTTGTAGCTTTGCTTTCCTCCATCTTCTTCTTTCAGCCTGCAAACCCATTTATTTTGCAATATTGTTTTACCTTCAGGTAACCTGACTAACTCTCGACTCTGGTTATTTATTAATCTGTAAATCTCTTCTTCCATGGATAGCTCCCACTTCTTCCTCATTTCTACCTACATTTCTTCTTCATAACATTCGGGTTCACCAGAGTCAGTCAACAATAAATAATATAATGAAGGAGAGTATCGTTCAGGGGGTCTACTTATCTTGGTAGATCTTATGACACCACTTTCAAGTGTTTGAGGTGCATGTTGTTGTTGTGGTGGCTTTTCTTTTTGGGGTTGTTGATTATTATTATTTTTAGGCACCTTTACTTTTTATGTGATCTCATCAAGAAATGTGTATTATTTGTTTTCTTTTTCCTGTTTCGTTTCCTACAATTGATTCTTATACAAGACCTTTTCATTGAATATTGCATCTCTGCTCCTAATGATTTTTTTATTTGCATAATCATATAAGAGATAACCAAAATCATTAACACCATATCCAATAAAGGTACATTTCTTTGATTTTTTCTCAAACTTTGCTCTATTTTCTTTGTTAATATGGAAAAAGGCATCAAAACCAAAAGGCTTTAAAAAGGATTAGTTTACCATTTTACCTATCCATGCCTCCTCTAGAACACCACCATCCAAGGAACTTCAAGGCTCTCTGTATTAGATAAACAACAATATCTAGAGCATCTACCAAAAATTGTAAATGAAATCCTGCATGCAATATCATGCACCTTGCATGCTCCATGATTGTTTTGTTCACCCTTTTTGACACACCATTTTGTTTTGTCTTGGAATTGTCTTCTATCTGCGAATTCCATGCTCTAAAAAATACCTATCAAAATCTTTGTTGTAATATTCACCTCCATTGTCTGATCTTAGACACTTCAACTTATTTCCTGTCTCAATCTCAACCAAAGCTTTCCATTTCTTGAAAGTATCAAATACATCAGATTTATTTTGAATACAATAAATCCAAGTTGGTCTAGTCTTGTCATCAATAAAATTAACATAATAATGAGAGCGACTAAGATATGATACATGAGAAGGTCACCATACATCTATATGCACAAGCTCTAATTTTTTTCTCTTATTCTATTTCCTAACTCTAAGAAATCTGACTCTCTTCTGTTTTCCACAAATGCAATTCTCACAGGAATCCAAATCAACATTTTTCAAACCTCGCAAAAAATTACTTAATTGAAGAATCTTCATCCCCTTCTCACTCATGTGTTCGAGCCTATGATGCCATAATGTTGCATCTTCTCCTTTGGAATTTAAAGAATTAATAGAATTAGAAATACCATTGCATAAATATAATGTACTGACCTTTTCTCCATTTGCTATTACCAGAGCTCCTTTATTGACCTTCCAGGTTTTATCTGTGAAAGTTATCACACAACCTTCACCGCCTAACTACCCTTTTGAAATCAATTTTTTCTTCATATTTAGAAAAGTCCTTACCTCCTTCAATAACCATTGGTTTCCATTTTGTTGTTTTACAAGAACTTTACCCATTCCAACGATTTTATGGGGTTTACCATCACCCAGTCAAACTTGTCCAAAATATCTTTGAACATAGTCATGAAAATATTTCTTATCAGGCATTGAATGGAATGAGGCCCCTGAACCTACCACCAAGGAATCAATAACATTTTCTAAAGAAAGAATCAAAGCATCTTGTAACACATCACCTCTCACATTTACTTCATGATTGTTTTCCTATTGTGCATCTCCTTCTTTTCCCTTCTGATATTTATAGTCTTTTTTCAGGTGTCCTTTCTTTCCACATTTCTAGCACACTATCCCCAATCTAGACTTGGATCTACCTTTCCTTGGTGATATGCTAAGCTCTTTCCTCTTTCCATTTTTCTTCCCCTAGTCTCAGCACTCAAAGCATTACCCGATGTATCACTAGATCTTCTCCGTCACATTTTCTCGCTAAGGATAGAACCAACAACATCATAAAAATTTAAAGTACTAGATACAGAGAAAGACTTACTAATGGCCATAACTAAACCATTCCAAATTTCTGGCAATGAGAAAAGAAATAGAAAATACCTAACCATATCATCAAATTTTAGCCCTATAGAACTTAGCTGACTGATAACCGTATTAAATTCATTTATATGGTCAGCAATAGATCCACCGTCTGACATATTCATATTAAATAAACATTTCATAAGAAATACCTTATTTGAGGCTAGGGTTTTTTCATATAGCTTTTCCAATGCCTTAATTTAACCCTCTGTTGTTGTTTCCTTTGAAATATTGAAGGTGACTAACGCTGCGAGGCATAGTTGTATTGTTCCAAGTGCCTTACTATCGAGAATATCCCATTGTGCATCTGTCATACTCGATGGATTATTATTTTTCCTCTCAATGGTAGGTACAGATATTTCTAATACGTATAATCTTCCATCTGAATCTTCCACAGTGGGTAGTTTTGGCCATTAAATATATTGACCCTAAACCTACCATCTTCTGCCATTGCTTCCACTCGAACCAGGGACCGTTCTTTCCTACAAGTTTATCAACCAAATAAACCTTCGGCTCTAATACCAGTTGTTAGAAAATTATATATTACAGAGCAATGGAACACATAGAATATGTGGAAACACAAACACAAATAACATATAAAATAAGAGTGACAAAAATATACGTGGTTCACCAAATTTGGGCTACGTCCACCCTAAAAAAAAAATCCTTCCTTTATATTATCCAGCAAGATGAAGAGATGCAACCTATAGCAGATGTGCTATAATATCCTCTATTCTCTCTCTTATTTACCCTTTCTATTTCTCACTCATAATACACATACAATACACAGCTGAAATAAAATGCCCTCATACAAAATGAGGGGTTTCCTTCCAGGGGAAATAACCCTACATTAAAAATAAATTCTATCGTCAGATCATCCGCCTAATGAACGACTGAGATTGAGTACCAAATTACAATATTTTACAAGGAAATTTTACATCTATTTTTCGCTTCAGTGGTGCTGCCCCAGAAACCCCTGTCGGGAGAACACTGGCCCCTAGACCCCCCAGCAGGGGGGACTCGGCCTCCTTGGACCCTCGTGGTGGGGAAAATCCCCCCCGCACCCCCAACATGGAGGGGTTTACAATGTAATATTCCAAAATAGGAGAAGCAACAATATTGAACACAATAATGGAAAATACAAGAAAATAAAAATATAATACATATGAGCCAAAGAAATATCCATGGTATTAAGCATAATAGCAATCAATGAGTACAATATCTTGGGGATCAAGTCCCTCAAATTAGGAAATAGAAGCCTCTAATGCCTAAAAGCACCAAATCATGAGATATAACTGCTACACAAAATGTATAAAGCCCATACAACACAATTTTAATGAATAATACTATAGCTAGAAAATATCTATAAATGGATCTGACAATAAAATGCTCAAAGAGTGTCTAGAATAAATATCTAGGCCCTTATACACTTTTCCTAGACAACACAGAAAGGGTTTCTGGAAATATAAAAGATACAAAATGGTGAACTGCAACCCTAGGGCTGAAGATTCACTACAGCAAAATAGCTAGGAAGATATGGCTAAAGTTGATGTAGAAATATGTGGCTCTCCTCCAATAGAATCTCCAGGTGAAAGGCTTATCCCTCCATCAAAGATCTATCTCCCCAAATCATGCACTCAAACCACCCCTACAACTCTTCCCTAATATATTGAATTCTAAGACTGGAACTACATTGTAGGGGATGGTAATGTCCTAGCCTAGTGCCAAATGATGATACGATGCCCAAGGACCTTCCTTTCTTGCCTCCTAATGGAAGGAATGATTCCTCCACTGAAAAAAAAGCTCAGAAATGGCCCTATCAAACCCTCCACTTCTGCACCCTACAACACAACATAACTCTAAACAAAAACTGCATTGTAGAAGAAATTTGTAGCATGGCCTTATGCTAGAATGTGGAAATAATACTAAATGACCTCTCCTAAGTGGGCACTCAACGTCCTCCAAGGATGAGGGTGGGATTCCCGCTCGGGAAAACCCTTGTGCTAAACAACACTACAGTGTCTGCTAAACAATTGAAGAGAGCAACAAGTCATAACAGAGCATAGTCAAAATAATAATCAAAAAATGATTTCCATCGCTATCATCCCCTTCCTTATATGCTTTGTGAGCCTTATCACATTGGGCCCCACTCATTAAAGCCACTAGTTCCATGCAAGGAATCTCCCTCCAAAACTATGTTGTCTCTCATTGAATGTCCACTCCCTCCATACTGGCGTTGTTGATTTGGTCAAAGTTGACCCATTCCACATGCTACATCCCCTATTCACACATAAGGGTGCTTTATCGAGCTACTTTGATGACCCCCATTCACATTAGTAGTGATTTTATTCCTACTAAGGAGATTTATGAGTCTCCCTACCCTCTTAATCTTTTAATTAAGAAGAAAAAACAAAATTTAATATTCCAACTAGTTGAGAGCTAACTGGGAATATTACAGTCCTCCCCTCCCAAATGTTGCTTGTCCTCAAGAAACTGTAAAGGTGAGTGCTGAAACTCTTCTCCTCCTTCCCTTTTGAAACCTCCATGTGATTAGCTCTCCTCATGAACCAAGTGTCCCCCAATCAATCCCTCCATGAAATTTTCCTCCCAAGCGTTCATGAGATGCATCTCAGAAGTGCTCAAGTTAACCAAATAGCTCATCCCATAAGGAAAAAATAGGTCTAATGTAGCAATCATGGAATTCCCATTGTTCTCCCTGAAGCATGAAGCATAATAAATGTGGAGAATCTCACTCCCAATTGGAACATCCAATCCATGTGTCATCCTTCCAATCATGCCCACAACAATGATAAGAACATCATCAACATATAGGATCAAAATAAAAGATACACAAGCTGCCATATGAAATATCAGAGGAGGATCATAGTCCCACATGTGGAAGCAATGTAGTATGTCTCCAGTCTACCTCAGAATATGATATGATAACTGGTTTCCACACCACTTTCTTACTTCCCCAATCCTCTGACATGCTTGGAGAATGTTATTTATGTGTGGTGCCAATGGAGCACACCGTGAATAAGATATCATCTCCCCAAAATCTCCTAGGGAGTGGCCACAATCATCACTTCTTTTAGCCCCAAGAAGACCATGAAGTCTATAAGAAATAGTGCCCCCTTTTGGAGCAATGTATATTACATGAATGGAAAAGTAATACTGCACTTAGTTAGTGAATCATTATGCACAAAAACACAATGCTTACCATGTACTTTGATCCAGATAGTGAAGTGGCTGATATATGGGCCTCCTCTCATACCCAATGAGAAAGGAAGTGGTTGTGATAACTCTACCAAAGGTTTATGTCTCTCCTCAACCTCCAAACAAGCCATGCATCTCATCATATAACGGTGCATCTCCTCTTTGATTCCTTCCCAAGTGATTCTATCCATGATAGTATGGTATGCCTTCATGAAATGAGTGTGGCTGGAGAGAAAATCCTCATATGCTACATGTAGTAGCTTCTCTTTGAGCTTATAGGATCTAGTTAACAAGATCCTACTCTGATAACAGATGACCCCATCTCTCACTATATATCTCCCATATGATAACTGGCCATCAAGTATCCTACATGAAAGGAGATCCTTGGAGTATTCCACCAACATCTGGGATCTCCAATAAGGATCTATACTCCATAATGACAACATTGTTGATCTACCATGTAAGGCACCTGTCATTTTACTGCCCTCTTCTTTGACATCTCCCATGCCAAATTTGTACACCAGGATGATTTTATCCTCCCTTTGTTGTTCATTCTCAAGTGAATGTTGAAGTTCTTAGAGGTTAGCCTTCCATAAGAAGCTATCACCCATCCAAAATCTTCTGATTTTGGCCAATGTATACATGAGTGGCCACCAAACTCTAGAGTATGTGGAATATTCCTCCATATGTGGAAGTATATTTTGATTCTCAAAAGGCATGTAGTGGTCTCCTTGCACCATGCTAGTGCCATCCTTCATCCCTGAAACATCTTCTCTTAGTGCAAGATGTTTGGTGAGAGTAGGTAATACTGATATTGGAAGAATGTCTCCCTCCTCCTTGAGCCTACCCAAGACTCTATACGTTGTACCAAGTTCTCCCAAGGTTCTCACCCCTCCTAGATCTATGAGTGGTGCAACCTGTTGTGAGACATATCTCATCAACTCCTAATCTGGTGGCCTCCCAGGTGGAATGCCTCTAAACAATAGTCTGTCACGGGCCAAAGTCATAGTCATAACTTATTGGAATGTTAGGTCCATGCTTTCACTGCACAAATCTAGCTTTTTTTTCTATGTGTGTCTATCTGAGAGGGATAAGTGTGCATGCCCCTAATCATCTAATTCTTACCAATCTTTTTATCTGTCCACTCCATCTGTAAAGTATCCCAGTCTGTGGTGACCTTCCCCAAATTAATCAACCACTGCACACCCAATATCACATTGGTGTTCGGTATGTCAACCACAAAGAAGTGATCATTCAATACATATGTCCCCATGGTAACAGATAAATATGGAAGATAATGCACACACTGCATAGTTATAGCTCCTAGGACCAAAACTGAAAATCCCTCAAAATCACCAGTGGGTATTTCCCTCATATACAATAATTGGGCATCAATAAAGTTTTGGGTAGCCCCACTATCAATCAACATTGATACCCTCTAATCCTAGATGGAACCTCAAACTCTTAAGGTTAAGTACTTGGGTACACCCCACAATGACGCAAGGGCCCCTCCAATTGGAGAGAATGCTCCATTCCCACCTCCTGGTGGACGTGGATCCTCTCCTGCTATCCCACCATTGTGACCTCCTTCTATTTCCTCTTCTTCTTCCTCCTCTTCATCAGAAAATACCTCTATATAGTGTGCCTTCCATGCCGAACCTCTATGTTCGGGTGCCCATGATTCTTGGAATGTGAACCAAAGCTTCCTTCTCCTCAATTATTTTCCACCATAATCACGAAGAGTTACTTTGTTTTGGCTCTCCTTTGAAAGATGAGCCTTCACATCTTTTCCTTTTGATGGAAAAGTGGGCTTTTTCTGAAATGGTGCCTTCACTCTTGGCAAAGAATCTTGTAGATCTCTAGCCCTTTCAATATCATCTTGAAGGGTATTTGGTTTGGTTGACTTAACCAACCCATGTAGAGGTTATACTAGCCCATAAATTAACATATAGACCCTCCTAGCTACAGATAAATCAGGAACGATAATAGAATGTTTTAGAAATTCAGAAATGCACGTTTCTGGATTACATGACTGTTTGAGCTTAGCTATCTCAATGAAAGGTTCCTTTGAGTCTCTTCGATAAAACCTCTCCACCAACCTCCTGGTGAACTCTAAATATGCAGTCACATTGGCATGCCCTAATGTAGAAAGGCTATGAAACCACCAATCATGTGCCTCACCCTCAAGGTGCATCGTTGCTATTTTGATGAATTCCATCTCCATTACTTGGTTCAGGTGGAAGTGGATGTCTAACTTCTCTACCCATGATTTCATTGTACATTTGGATGACCCATCAAAAGTGGGTAAGAAGAATCTACCCATATTCTGGTGAAGATCATTGTTTTGTATGAATCCCCCACCTCTATTGTGATGTCGGGGTCTCCTATTATCCTTGATATGAAAAAAATCTTGAAAGATCAATGATACTTGAATCTATGAGATTGAGACTCATACTCAAGAAAATAATCTTAAAGAGTTTCTTGTTCTTGAAACCCTCCATTTCCCACTATTAAGAATGTAGGCATAGTGGAGCATTGGGGAATTTGTTGCTTCACTAGTTGATCATGCCAGTGATGTGAAATGTTGGAGCCTTCTCCATGTGGAAACCAGGGATTCTTTGTGTCTATCCATCCTCATCTCCATTATTTCTCTTGCAATGTCTTGCATAGTTTGAAGAATAATATTGGGATACTCCTTCTCCTAATCTCCTCCTGATAAGGGACTTTTTCCCTTGTCTTCTCTATCATATATTTAATCATATCTCCATTTTATTCTTTTGAGATACCTCTTCTCTCTGTCTGTGAGAGGGTATCCCTCTTCCGATGACATATTGGCTCAAAATGCATAGGCTGAGCCAAGATTATGCTCAGATACCACTTTAATATTCTGAAATAGGAAAAGCAACAATATGGAACTCAATAAAGGAAAATAGCAGCAAATAAAAATATATCACATATGAGCCAAGGATAGATTAATGGTATTAAGCATAACAACAATCAATGAGTACAATATCTTTGGGATCAAGTCCCTCAACCTAGGCAAGAGAAGCCTCCAATGCCTAAAAGCACAAAATCATGAGATATAGCTGCTACACAAAATGTCTAAATCCCATACAATGTAGTTTTAGTGAATAATAATGCAACTGGAAAATATCATAAATTGATATGACAATAAAATTCTCAAAGAGTGCTAGAAATAAAGATCCAGGCCCTTATACACTTTTCCTAGACAACCCAGAAAGGGTTTCTGGAAATATACAAGATACAAAATGGTGAATTGCAACCCTAGGGCTGAAGATTCACTGAAGAAAAATAGCTGGGAAGATATGGCTGAAGGTGATGTATAAATATGTGGCTCTCCTCCAATAGACTCTCTGGGTGAAAGGTTGATCCATCCACTAAAGATCTATCTCCCCAAATCAGGCACTGAAACAACCCCTGCAACTCTTCCCTAAAATAACGTAGTCTAAGACTGGAACTGCACTATAAGGGATAGTAATGGCTTGGACTCGTGCCAAATCATGATATTATGCCCAACGACCTTCCTTGCTAGCCTCCCAATGGAAGGAATTATTCCTACACTGAAAACAAGCTCAGAAATGGCCCTATCAAACCCTCCACTACTACACCCTGCAACACAGCACAACTCTAAACAGAAACTGCACTATATAAGAAAGATATACCTTGGCCTAATGTTAGAATGTATAAATAATTCTCAATGACCTCTCTTGAGTGGGAATTTGAAATCCCTCGAGGATGAGGATGGGATTCCTGCTCAGGAACATCCTTGTGCTAAACAGCATTGTAGTCTCCACTAAATAGTTGAAGAGAGCAAAAAGTCATAATAGAAAATAATGAAAATAATAATCACAACATGCTTTCCATGGATTCCTCCCCTTCCTTATATTCTTTATGAACCTTCTCACCTTGGGCCCCACTCATTAAAGCCACTACTTCTATGCAAGGAATCTCCTTCCAAAACTCTGTTGTCTCTCATTGAATGTCCACTCCCTCCATACCAGAGTTGTTGATTTGGTCAAAGTTGACCCATTCCACATGCTTCATCCCCTATTCATTCATAAGGGTGCTTTATATAGCTACTTTGATGACCCCTACCCTCTTATTCTTCTAACTAAGAAGAAAAAACAAATTTTAATATTCCAACTAGCTGAAAGCTAATTGGGAATATTAAATACAGTTTTCCTGGGGTATACATCCTGATAAAAGAAATACCTTTAAATCAAGATGAAAATCAGGCTCCACACCCAACAATTTCCCACTTGCAAACTAATTGTAGCAACTCCATCGCTGCTTCATTTGCTATACAATGACTCCACTTTGGACCTAGTTGTTTCTCATCTTCATCATCATACTTGAAGACCAATTGAAACTGAACAGAATCTTAGTTTCTCCCTAGTTACAACTTTTGTTAACATATCAGTAGGATTCTAGCTAGTGTGTATCCTTTCCAGCTTCAATTGTCCATATTCCAACACTAATCATATGAAATGGTACTTGAGATGTATGTGTTTAGTCCTAGAATGAAAAGATGAGTTCTTTGCAAGATGAGTGGAACTCTAGATGTCACTCTATAACCTTCCAAACTCTTGCTTCTTACCCAATTCATCCATAAACCTCTATAAGAAAATCATTTATTTACTAACCTCTATAGCAGCAACATACTATTTTTCTGTTGTTGAAAGTGAATCAATACTTTGCATTTTTGAAACCCAATTGATAGTTGTTCCACCTACAGTAAATACATACCCTATAGTGCTCCTCCTGTTATCTCTATCACCTTCCATATCTGCATCAATATATCTCTATAGAGAAATTTGTGAACCACCAAATCATAATGTGTGATTTGTGGTACTTGTCAAATATCTAAGAATCCATTTCACTACCATCCAATGTTCAATTCCTAGATTTTTCATGTATTTTCTTACAACTCCCACTGCATGTGCAATATCAGGCCTTGTGCAGACCATTGCATACAATAAGCTTCCAACTACTAATGCATATGGAACTTTAAACATATAATCCATTTCTTCTTGGATCTTGGGGAAAATCTCCTTACTAAGTTTTAAATGGCTAGCCAAAGGTGTACTACATGGTTTTGCATTCTACATATTAAATATTTCTAGCACCTTTTGTATGTACTCATTCCGAAACAATGTTAATTTGTGATTTTTCCTCTCTCTATTTATTATCATACCAAGGATTTGTTTTTCACTACCGAAATCCTTCATTGCAAATTATTTTGCCAATTTTATTTTGAGCACGTTTATTTCCTGCATGTTAGACCCTGCAACAAGCATGTCATCTACACAAAATAAAAATATAATATAGCTTCCATCATTTTTCTTTTTCAGATAAACACAATGATCAGATTGACATATAGTATAACCTTGTTCAAACATAAACCTATTAGATTTTAGATACCACTACCTTGGAGCCTGTTTTAAGCCATACAATCTCTTCTTTGACCCACACACTAGTGTTTCCTTCTCTTCACCTCATATCCTTGTGATTGTTGCATATAGATCTCTTTCCTTCCCTTTCACCTCATATCCTTGTGGTTGTTGCATATAGATCTTTCGCTGCTACAAGAATTAAGATAGTTCCTATTTAATTCATCTTAACAACAGGAGAAAATATTTCATCAAAGTCAATACATTTCTTCTGTGCAAACCCCTTCACCACAAGTATAGCTTTGTTCGTTCACTTTCCTCCATCTTCTTCCTTCATCATGTAAACACATTTATTCTACAATGTTGTTTTACCTCCAGGCAACCTGATTAAGTCCCAATTCTTGTTATATATTAAGGAGTCCATCTCTTCTTTCATGGATAGCTCCCACTTCTTCATGGTTTCTACCTACATTTCTTCTTCCTAACATTCAGGTTAACCAGAATCAGTCAACAATAAATAATATAATGAAGGAGAGTATTGTTCAAGGGGTCTACTTATCCTGGTAAATCTTCTGATACCACTTTTAGGTGTTTGAGGTGCCTGTTGTTGTTGTGGTGGTTGTTGTTGTTGTGGTTGTTCATTATTATTATTTTTGGGCACATTTACTACTTTCGTGATCTCATCAAGAAAAATGTATTCTTTGTTTTCTTTTTCAGGTTATTTTTCCTACAACAGACTCTTATACAAGACCTTTTCATTGAATATTACATATCTACTCCTAATGATTTTGTGATTTTCATAATCATATAAGTGATAACCAAAATCGTTAACACCATATCTAATAAAGGTACATTTCTTTGATTTTGCCTCAAGATTTGTTCTATTTTCTTTATTAATATGGGCAAAGGCCTCACAACCAAAAGGCTTTAAAAAGGATTAGTTTACCTTTTTACCTATCCATGTCTCCTTTGGAATACCACCATCCAAGGAACTTGAAGGCCCTCTGTTCATTAGATAAACAATGGTGTCTAAAAAATCTGCCCAAAATTGTAAAGGCAATTCTGCATGCAATCTCATGCACCTTGCACGCTCCATGATTGTTATGTTCATCCTTTCTGACACACCATTTTCTTGTGGTTTTCTTGGAACCGTCTTCTCTCTACGAATTCCATGCTTTGAAAAGTACCTATCAAACTCTTTGCTGCAATATTCACCTCCATTGTCTGATCTCAAACACTTCAACTTCTTTCATCTCTCAATCTCAACCAAAGCTTTCCATTTCTTGAACATATCAATTACATCAGATTTATTCTAAATACAATAAATCCAAGTTTTTCTAGTTGCATCATTAATAAAAGTAACATAATAATGAGAGATACCAAGAGATGATACATGAGCAGGTCCCCATACATATGTATGCATAAGCCACTCTTATTTTCTTTCCCAACTCTAAGAAATGTGACACTCTTCTGTTTTCCATAAATACAATTCTCATAGAAATCAAAATCAATATTCTTCAAACCTGGCAACAAATTTCTTGAGTGAAGAATCTTCATCCCCTTCTCACTCATGTGTTCAAGCCTATGATGCCATAATGTTGCATATGCTCCTTTGGAGTTTAAATCATTAAAATAGTTAGAAATAACATTGCATAAATACAATGTACCAACCTTTTCTCCTTTTGTTGTTACCACATTCAGTGACCTTCCAGATTTTATCTGTGAAATTTGTCACACAACCTTCACCGCCTAACTGGCCTGTTGAAATCATATTTTTCTTTAGATCTGGAACATTCCTTACCTCCTTTAATAACCATTGGTTTCCATTCTGTTTTTTTACAAGAACTTTACCCATTCCAACGATTTTACAAGGTTTATCATCACCTAGACGAACCTGTCCAAAATCTCCTTGAACATAGTCATGAAAATATTTCTTATAAGGTGTGGCATGGAATGAGGCCCTTGAATATACCCCCCAAGAATTAGTAACATATTCTAAATAAATAATCGATGCATATTTTAACACATCACTTGCCACATTTGCTTCATTCTTTTTTTCTTTCTATGCATCTCCTTTTTTTGCCTCCCGAGATTTATAGTCTTTCTTGAGGTCTCCTTTCTTTCTACATTTCTAGCAAATTATCCCTGATATGGACCTGAATCTTCCTTTCCTTGATTTAATGCAATATTCCTAGCTCTTTCCTCTTTCCATTTTTCTTCCCTTAGTCCCTACACTCAAATCATTACTCGATGTCTCACCGAAGAGTTTTCGTCGCATTTCCTCAATAATGATAGCACCGACAACATCATCAAACTTTAAAGTACTAGATCAAGAGAAAAAGTTGCTAATTGACATAACTAAACCATTCCAACTTTCTGGAAATGAGTAGAGAAATAACAAAGCCCTGACTTCATCATCAAATTTTACCCCTACAAAACTTAACTGACTATTAACCATATTAAATTCATTTAAATGGTCAGCGACAGATCCAGCATCTAACATCTTCATATTAAATAAACATTTCATAGTAAATACCTTATTTGAGGCCGAGGGTTTTTCACATAGTTTCACCAATGTCTTAATTAAACCCTATGTTGTTGTTTCCTTCGAAATATTTAAGGCTACCAAAACCGCGAGGCACAACCATATTGTCCCAAGTGCCTTTCTATCTAGAATATCCCATTTTGCATCTATCATACTCAATGGATTCTTTGTTTTACCGCTCATTGGTAGGTAGAGACCTTTTTGATACAGTTAATATTCCATCTGAATCTTCCAGAACAAGTAGCTTTTGTCGTTAAATTTCTCAACCCAAAACCTACCATCTTCCACCATTGCTCCTGCTTGAACCCATAACCCTTATTTTCCGTGAGTTTATCAGCCAAATAGACCTTTGAATTTGTTACTGATTGTTATAAAATTATATATTACAGAGAAATGGAACAAATAAAATATGGGGAAACACAAATACAGAAAACATATAAAATAGGAGAGACACAAATATACGTGGTTCACTCAATTTGGGGTACGTCCATCCTGAATAACTAGTCCTTCCTTTATATTATCTAGCACGATGAAGAGATGCAACCTAGAGCAGATCCACTGTAATATCCTCTACTCTCTTTCTTAGTCCCCCTTTTTGTTTCTCTCTCATAATACACATAGAATATATAGCCACAATACAATACCCTCATACAAAACGAGGGGTTTCCTTCTAGGGGGGGCCTATTCACACCTTCCAACTGTGCTCATGAACTGCATGAAATATTGGAACCCATGCATAAAAAATTACAAAAAAAATATGCTCTTCCTTCTTAATCCTCGACCCTCGAGTAAGGTAAAAGTAGCTCCCAAGAAGTCATGATAGATTCCACTACAAGCATATTTCTTCTTCGTTAGTCTTTCTCCTTTTACTTGCAGCCAAGACAGAATTATTTCTCCTCCACCAAGCTCTCTTGTCACACTCCTACGTTCCCCTTCTATTTCCTTCTTGGATAAGAGAAATTACTTTCATATCACCTCCTTTATATACCATAAATAAGGGCTCTTCCAACATCATGTTTAGGGCTTTTTCAACTATCATGAGGCTTATAACACCTGAAGATTAACTTAATCATAAGCTACAAGCCCACACATAAGCTACAAGCCCACACATAAGCTTCAAAAATTCATAACTCTTCAAGGAAAACTCAGAATTGGATGATTTTCAATGTGTCAGATTCTTCTCGACGAGAACTATCATCCTCATCCATCACATGTCGAAAAATCATCATGGTTTTGGCCCAAATATCGATGGGTGAAAAACCCCATGCTTGGGTTACAAGCTGACAAGTGCCTCTTGTGTCACTTTTCCCTCCAATCCTCGAACACTATGGCTTGGAGTACCTCCCAAGCTACGTAAAAATCAACAATGTTCTACTCATTCGGAGCTAAATTTATTAGTGAAGGTGGGATCTTGATTAGTGATAACAGAAGTAAGCATGCCATGTGTAACAACCTCCTCCCACATCTACCTAAGCTAATCAGTCCACCAAGGTAAACATGTGATGAATATTTACTATGATATCATTCAACTCCCCAAGTATAGATAAGGAAGTGGAATTGACAAACGAAAACCAAACTAAACTTCCTTAGATTCTACAAAATCTTCAAGAGCCAACCAACACTTCTAGGTGCTCATCCCCTGAGACAACTTGTTGTTTCACTAAACTAGAGCCCCAATCACACTGATGAAAAGCCCTCTATGTGACTAAAAATCTCTAGTCACATGCACAAGACTACATCGATGTGACTAGAAACGTTTCCAGGAAGTTTTGTGCGAGAAACCCTAGTTTTTGAGCCACTTTTTCAGGTTGAGGACTCAGACCTCTGCCTAGAACTTGACTAAACTATCAAAGAGGATAAATAATAGGATGAAAAGGCCTCAAATGAAAAACTTGAACCAGGAACCGATTTGACAAGGCCTAGCCATGACATACTTCTATCAAACACATCATGAACATGTAATCTATAGGTGAGATAAACACATCTAAGAATAGGACGTCATACTTATTTGAGAATCACCATGAAGGTTTGATTCCCTCTCATATTAGTCACAATGTCATCTATTTGGTCATACATTCATTAAAATTCCATCTACCAAAAAAACATGATGAGAGCCATGACTAAGATCTTCTATAAAACCATGATTATAACCAACATATATCTAACATAATAATCATGATAGAAAAACCATTAAGAGAACATAATAACAAGCACATTTACACATAATACACAAGAGGAAAGGATCTCTTATTAACATATGAAAAATGCAACCAGGTCAGGGACTTCCACGTACGAGCCGACCATAGATTGGGATGAACCAAATATTTCTTTCAGCTAATCACCCTCATGCCATATTCCATGCATTAATGTGGGATTCAGAACAAAACGAATCAATTCTTCCTCAGTATTTTCCTCAATCCCTCCAAGGGATTCCTAGGCATAAAAAATAAATATATGTTATAGGATTTACTGTAATCCCTCCATATATCTTTCAATGGATCACCAGGCCCTGAACAGGCATGGATGGCTCCAAATTTATCCACCTAAAGTGTAGGAATTTTTCCATATCCACACTCTAAGCTTTACTGTGTATCCCTACATTACTGATCAAGGGATTCCTAGGCCTAACGAGGGCATACACCTCTAGGATTTACCATGTATCATGTCATTCACTCATTGAGGATTCCTAGGCCCAATGAGGTATACACAATCAAGATTTACCATGTATCGCACGGTTATTGGTCAAGGGATTCCTAGCCATGTGTTTTCTCCTAAGAGAGCTCCACTTAGTTTCAAAACCATATGAAATCCAACAAAACTAAATAAGAGAAACCCCATCAGACCATGGCTATCTAGAAATGACAAGGAAAGGCTAAAAATCACTATCACATGTGGAAAAAACCATGGTAATGAAAAAAAGAGAACCAAATACACACATGCATGTATATGCATGCCAAAACTAGAAATGAAATCGTACATGCAACTTGATACCTACAAGTAATCCCACTGTAATAGCATGATCCAACTCTTCCTTACTTGATATTTGTTTTGATATGCCTCCTTTTTCCTTTGTTTGATTTCCTTGCTCAAATGCTAGAGTGCTCCAAGAATTCTCCAAGTGTGCAAGAGTAAAACAGAGTAGAGAGAGTAGAGAGAGAGCTAAAAAATGAAATAAAAAATCTAACACTAACAATAGCCGTGAACTTCCTTTTTATCAATGAGGCCTCTAATTTATTCAATTTTCCATTATTTTCCTCCTCACATGCAACCTATGACCTTTCACTTTCCTTTCCTCCTAATTTATTTTATTTCCATAAATAAAATGCCAATTAATGCCTCTTACCTTTCCAAAGCCTTTTCCATTTCCTTTGCCAATTTCCCCTAGCCATAATAAACCAAATGCATATTTTCTAGTTGTTTTCCCCAACATTCAACTTGGAATACGTGTCCCATAACCTTGGTCTTATTTTTCCTTTATTTAATTTTACATGGATTTTTTACCATCTCTATTACAGAATCCTCCCCCTTGGGGGAACACTGTCCTTGGTGTTCAATGACACCTACAACAAGCAAGACTGCTGAAAAGAAAAACATACTACCCAGTGTGATTTATAACTTAGTTCATTGCACTATTTACAATGAACAACCTATTGAAAATAAAACCAACATGACAACATAACAACATGACACCGATACAACTTATTGGACCTTTATAACACAGGTTGTGATATTTACATAGATACATATACATAGGCGTGACCAAATACAACAACAACACATATACCAAAATTACTTTGCCTCAACTGATAAATAAGGAAGGATACATAGCCTGCATCTGATCAACCATTTCCAATGTAGCTTCATCAAGCCCAAAGTGTTGCCACTAGACTTTAACCTACTCGATTGCTCAGTTTCATAGCATAAGAATATTTTTCTACAAAATACATGAAGGTTCTGGCAGGAATTCTCCTTGTCGTTCCACCTGTAATCAAGACCAATCAATAACATGATAAACATACTTTACATATATTTTAAGCAAAGAAACATGGAAAACATCATGGAATTTCAGTCTCAGAGGCGATGTATGTCTATAGGCTATTGGCCCAATCCTCTCAAGGATCTTGAAAGGCCCACAATACTGAGGTGTTAGCTTGGCACATGACCCAATCCTCATGGAGCTCTTCATGGGCTTGACGCGCAAGTGCACCTGTTAACACTGAAAAATAGTACAATAAAAATACATTATAAAATGTCAATGAGAGGGTACAAATAAATATTTAAAAGGAAGAAATAAATTACAGGAGCTAAAAAAATCTAAATTTTCCTAAGGCCAACAGGAAAATCTTTCAACTGTGCACAAGAATCACTGGCCCTAGGCAATCATTAAGGATTTTTCTTTGATAGCCACAAATAAAATAATGACGATCACTCCAATAGCCACATAGTCATGAGGATGTAGAATGTCACCATCCGGGACAACATGGCACACTTGGAGAAAAATGATTCTCACTCAAGCGAACCAAGTACAGTCAGCTTTGAGCCACCTTGAGGCTTTAGTGCAACACATAAAGGAATCTTACCCCTGCTCTTGGGTCAAAATCCATATTATACGGAGAGAAGGAGGGAAAATTGGAAATTTGTCTATAAAAGCTAGCCATGGGAAGAGAAATGAGAGAAAAATTGTTATGTTGGTAAAATTCCTCTTCATAAAACTATCTAGTGTTGTTGAGTAGCAAGAGGATTAGAAGGACTCAGTTGTTGGCCATCCAACACCTCAATCCAAGAGAGAAGAGTTCACCATGTGTCCATCAATTTACCATCCTTCGTGAGGGAAGAGATGCTTGCTAAAAACTTGAGGGGAAGAGACCCCCTTGTCTTGGATATTGGAGCTCATAGCTCGAAGGATCCACTACAAGAGATTTAGCATTCTATATTTTACTACCACCAACACCTAATAAAGGGAGAAATATCTCCATTTTTGAGTTATTAGTGTTTTTTCTCTATTGAGCGTGTTTCTTGTGCATGTTGTTTTTTTATTTATTTATTTATTTATATAGCTTGCTATCTTTCCATTTAACTTATCTTATTACTTGTTGAACTTGTTCCACTAATGTTTGACAAACCAATTTTACCTGTGACTTTCTTTTAGGAAAGCGGCCTCCCTATTAAGCATAGTGTATTTCATCCACCCATACACCAAATGCATGACCACAGGAATGGTGACTCCACTAGATTATTTATTTTGAGTTAATGGTTGTTGATGCAGGTCCTTTTTCCTGCTCAGACTTGGTAAAAAACCACTCATGTGTCCTCTCATCACTTTCAATCACCCTTAGTGAGAAATTTTTCTCAGAGAAGGCAGATTTTTTCAGTTGGTTAAAACCGCACACATTCTATTTATATAGACACGTATATCTTCACACCTATGGGAAGATAAGCCATGCGATAGGAAGTAAGCCCACTTTTCACTTGTTTTTTTGCATTTTTTTTTGCAGTTGTAAGGTGTTGGCAACCCATAAGAAATTTTCCATCACTATGTTCTGGTGTTTCATGACTGGTTAGAACACTTATTTGCTAGAGTTTATCCTACCAACTAAATAGTTTTAATTTTATTTTTTATTGTTGCAAATCACACATAGTTTAAGTAGGGGAAAGTAAGTGGCCTTAAATCCACATACATTGTTCGAAAAAATGATTTTATAGTAAAAGATATAGAACATTTAGAGTAATTTGGGGAAAAGTAAGTGGCCCATACATCAACACATCTTTAGCTAATTCTTGTTTTTTAATTTTTTCATTAGATTAGTTCAATTTTTGCATTAGGAATCGGGACCAGGAACAAACTTTCAGAATGAAAGCAAGTAATCTCTGTCACCCTTGGAACTCATGGTGAGCCTAGGTATGCATATGAATGCTTTCCTAAGATGATTTTCCATCTCCCTATAGTGAAAAATTAGTCTAACTAGGCAAGCTGTAAGCGGCCCATAATCCGTACATTGTTTATTTTTTCAAGCAACAATCACACATAGCGTAATTAGAAAAGGATTGTAAAGGATCAACGCATGTCCATATCTCATAACACTTGTTATTTTACACTCCAAAGAACACATGAAGAATTTTTAAGCGTTAGACAAAAATGCACCTAGTGTGTTGGGACCTTTCTCCTCTTCTTACAATTACTTCACTAAGGCACACCCTAAGAAAATTGAGCCTCTCTAAAAATAATCACTAATCAAACTAACTCAATTCTCCCAAAAGGGGCCACAAAATAAATTATAGTTTAGGTTAGGACCATCGGGGTTAGGCATCCAATAAGCCTCTGTAGTCATTCTACATTTTGAAACATAGATGTTGACATTTTAGGAAGCTTAAAATCCATCTATCTACTTACGGAAAAAATACCCGAGCGTTACTAGAGAGATGTTTCATAGGGGGTTAGGATTAGGCCCAATGTGTGCGATACTTTTTAGGGCTACCTAGCCCATCTAGTGCTCAGTACTAGTAGCTGAATACTAAGAATATTAAGACTCAAACACTCATGTGGGACAATAGTACTTTAGTGGCCAAAACTAGGGCATTCTTCCCTATAGGTGACGGTGCATGCAACACTAGATCCTCTTACCATTACCTTGGTCGATTCTTTGGCTGTTGGAAGGCGTCACCAGTTCTTTCAGGACATTAGCCCCAATACCCATCAAAAGAAATCTTCGCAAGGCCCAGTGAAATTTGAGATTGTAAGGACAATTAGGTCTATTTAGGCTTTTGAGTATCATATGCAAAAGAACCAAACCATATTTTTTTCTTGCTTGATCACATAGGGTTAATTTAAAGGAAAATTTATCTCTTATTTTTTCAACTTGTTTTATGGATGTGATCATATTTCATTTGATAAAAATCTTCCTTCCCTAAAAAAAACAAAAATATTTCCAAGATTAAGCTAGTCGGCACCATAATGGACCCAATGAGACCTCATCGATCTAGGAATTTTTTGGACCTCCCCCCATTAGAGGGAGGAGTGCTAGGTATTTCACCATTTATGTGTCAAATACAACACACTGCCACCATGATCGGTTCAACCTTTATTGAGGCATTTGTGATTGGAAACCCCCAAGGGTAACCCAACACGACACCAGAGGAAACCCCACAGGGTCACCACACTCAACTCTTCGCACAACCCCGAGAGGGAAGAAGAGTGATACCCCTTCGGGGAGTCAATAGAACATTCAATGGGGTATACCACTGGGAAATATTCCCCAGGAACCCCCCATAAACCATTACGCTTAGACACGTGTGTTTCCACAGTACGCAATGGGAGTCAATACTCAATCACCCTTGTTAGCATCACTAAACCTTCCAGATCTATCAAAGTTAACCAAAGACCTCATTTCACATAGCCTTAATTGACCTCCCATGCACACGAAGCTCCCATCAGATATAACAAAATTTGAAGGAAGAAATAAGAATACTCTAGAAATCATATTATGACTCTCCACCTATGGTGTTCGTTCAATAGTATCATTGAAAATACTATTTGACTGAGACTATTTCAACGCACCCTAACTGGGCCTGCAGTGAAATGGTATGTTGAGAAACCTTCTGATTCATATGAAACCTTTAGCGCCCTTGCTATCGTGTTCCTCACTTATTTTCAGATACCCATCCACCATGATTCGGGGATGGATTTCTTGACTCATTTTAGGAAAGCTCCAGTCATCGATATATCAGGTTATCTCCACAAATGGAAACAACATCATAGTTTTTGCAAAGCCAAACTCGATGATATATTTTTGAAAAATCTCATAGCAGATATCTCAAAAGACATGGTGACACATAAATATACCTCTGAAGAGGATGCCATTTTCAAATCCTAGTATCTCGAACTCATCTACACCTAGTCAGGATATATCTATAATGTCCTACGAAACGTCCTATGCGTGCTAACTTATAGATAATTTCTAGGCACCTCGAATGCCACATACGGCTTGATCGATTCATTGACCCAAGGTCACCTAGGCAACAGTATCTAGTACCCAGGATTTTTGTATGATTCTACCCATAACATTATGCAACCTGGCTACCACCAAATTCCATTTTCACCTTTGCAGAATATGATGAATATGGTTTCATCATATCACCAACAATAGATAGGCTTGTACCCTCCCTTGGAGGGGACCCAATACTCAGCTAGGAATGTTGATGGAAGAGATCCCCCCAGCAACCTTACACCAACCAGGGACAGGGAAACCAATATTTCCTTTTCCCCGCATTAAATCCACCACCACAAAACAACATGTCAGTGAGCTTGGTGCAACCTTCCCAGGCTCAACAGTGCCACACTTATGACTAGGATAACCACAACAACCCTCTTAACACCGCGAAAAAGGAGCTTAGGAATAAATGAAAGGGAAACTTTGGATAAGGGAAAGTAACCACCAATACCCCTCGCGATCTCAGTTTGGGGGAAACCCCAACCGAAATCAAAACCAGGAGCTAAACAACTCCCAAGGGAAAAACAATAGGTCTAGTCTAAGGACAAACCATTCTTGTGCCATATGTGGTGAGTACGACCATTACACTCAACACTATCCAAAAATCCCTAAACTGAAATAAATTCAGGGTAACCGTGGGCAAGGGGGTCCTACCCAATAACCTGCTGTAATGTGGGAGCCCTTCCCCCACCAAGGAGTGGTTAGCACCCAACAACAACAACCACCCAAAATAGATACCGGAAGTAGAAACCACAAAATTTATAAGACCGGTGAAGAAATGTTCTTCCAAACAAGTAATAGGAACTATGATTCCCCTCCAAACACCAATCCATCAGGTACAAGCACAAGTGCACCTACTCCATCATTAATCATATCCAAAGTACCTATAGAGCCCCTTCTGAAAACTATCAAGGGGCCAACCAGGCATGTAACACCACTAAAAAGCTACCCATAATGATAGCATAGTGGATGATTTAGCAAAATCACCCATTTCAATTCCAACCTTAGAAGTCCTACAATCATGCCCAAAAGAACGGAAAGCCCAAATTTCCACATTAGGTGCAATCGACCCTTCTGATTCACACCTAATGGCTTTTGAACTAGACAAAGCAAGCCCGAGGCTTCCTTCTCTAGTCACCTTCCAAATATCAGTGTCAGTCCAGAACATCACCATGCACTGATGCATCCTTGAAGAAGGAGCATCTACATGAATCATTAATGAATCCGTTTGGCACAAGTTGGGATCACTTGAAATAAAACCATATTACAACATGCTTAAAGCATACGATGGTCAACCTTCAACCCCTGTTGGTCAATATCATAATTTCCCTGTAAACCTAGCCATAAATATGGTACTTATAGACATTAAAGTCTTCAATAGACAAATAGACTACAATATACTCCTCGGATGAAATTATACCTATGCCATGACTGCAATAGCATCCTATGTCTTTCGGGTGATGATGTTCCCCCATGAAGATCGAATCATCACCATCGACTAGCTTACATACTATGATAAGGAACCCGTGATGGTTCTCAATGTCATTTTACCTTACGTAGACACAACTATGTAATCGATTACGTGGTATCAATAATTTGGCCCCATACAATTCCAACCATCATCGATCCTAGGATCATTCCTAGGAGATCCCCCTACATACAAGAGGGAACCCCAAAAATCATGAGGGCACTAGTGTGCATGACGTTATCATCAAACACCAAAACCAGCCTGGATATGGAAACAAGTAGTATAGAGACTAAAGCCACTTGCACGACATTCCTACCCTACGCCATCCCACAAACCCCATTTTTATACCCCCTCCTGGTTTTGTGTTAGAGCAAGTCTTGGCAACTATTACATTTCCAAACATGGATTTTGAAATACTTGTGTGGTATAATGGTATTTGGTCCCACCAGCCATGCTAAGAAGTCTTTGCATCACTTTTATAGGGATAACCACTATCACCCCTCAGGATGCCACATCGATTAACAAAAAACCCATAGTAGTGCCAGCTAATGCGACAAAGAAAACTAACAAAAAAGGGAAGAAAATCGAAAACATAAAAATACCTATGACATTACAACCTTGTGCATTATGTGATATCATAGGCCATCCTACTAATATTTTTTCGAATTTATATGAATTAAAACCTCTTCGAAACACCGAAAGAAATGTCGCGACCTCAAGTTCCCATAAAAAGGAACAGGCCATAAAAAACCAAGGGAAATCATTGCGCACCAATCACGCATGCGCCATATGCGACCATTATGTGCATTATACCCATCATTTTCCAGAGATGCCATGATATATGGATGCCCTACAAGCCCTAGAAAAATCTTACCAACAAGACCCCTCAGATCCACCCATGCAAATGGACGAGGGATATCCTAGAACCATACTATAACTATGAGTGGAGCCTACATCCTAATTGTACACAATCACCCTAATGGACCAAATACGAAAAATAGAGGCAACTCGGCAGGCCCCAATTTGTGCACTATGCGACGAGCCTCACCACTTAGTCACACAGTGTGCCAAATTAAGGGTGTTTAACTGTTGGTAACGAGTTCCTCATGTTTCCCAAAGAAACTTAGTTCGGCATCAACAAAATACATGTCATATCTATCAAAGAAAACACCACATGTGCCATTTTTCCCACATCCATTAGTTATGTTCCATGTTGGATTTCATACAACGCTTCATTACTGAAAACTCTGGCTTATCATGCTTGGACACGAAATTCGTGAATAATACTAAAACGTAAGGGAAAAAAGCAACAAGGACCATATTATATGTGTCTGAGGGGAGACAGTCACTTGAACGACCACCTCCCCCCCATTATCACCCTCAAGCTCCTATCCAACTCTACGCAGTCTCTGATGAACATGATCACTTCATTGCTACCTGTGCCGCTCTAGAGTTGTTTCAAAGATGGTATCCAGTCAATTTTGTATACTATGAAGGCTTACGAGTAGTCCAATATTCATGTCAAGTGTGTTTAGGCGACCACCTAGTTCATCATTTTCCTTACATCCCTCAATTCTGTTATGCGTTAAATTGTTTACGCCAGGGCATAAAATGCCTCACCACAACAGACAGATCAGATTCAAAATCCATGGAAAGTTAAAGAACTCAAGAAAATGTGACAACCATGTCCATTTTCTTCATGTTAGCAGAAAAAAGGCCAACAAATTGGCACATCATCACCCCCAACCACCTTCCACGGATAAGCCCAACCTACACATTATGCGACACACGTAACCACTTGGTCACCTAATGCCCATATTTAAGGTCAATATGCACATGGTACCAAATTTCCCCAGCAGTAAAAAGGGAATGGAGAATAAAGGAAAAAATATATTGTTTGATTTTTCATAACAACCATTAGACTCGACACTATAATTATGACACCATACAGCCATTGGCTACCCCAACCATCCATTCACATTTCTCACCTGGTAGCAGTCCCTAGTCACCCTTGGCTGTATCTACACATTATTTATCACACCCCACCATGACACTCATAACAACCACACACCCACCTTGGATATCCTACCAACTCTAGGGATTTCCTCACCATAAATTTTTATGACTGTTGCCACTTGCATTTACAATCTCCGACCTTAGGCGACTTAACTACCATCATCAGTTATATCCATTTATCATCATCATACCTCATTTATCCTATCACACCACACCCTGCTACATCAAAAACCTTGGTCCCATGCATTAATACTCATCCCGGTCAGTTGGTGCTTCCTTCTTGTCGACCGCAACAAAAATTTTCCAAGAAGGAGCTAGTGCGTTGGATGACTCCCCCCCTCAATAGGGGCACCCTCAGATAGCACTATGGGAATCATCATTGCCCATTTATGTCTTCGATCCTCTTTAAATTTGACTTCAATATAAAATTTCATGTCAAGATTGTATCGTACTTCATAACCATTGCTCTTTGTCAAAATTCGTCGAAGACCCGTCACTTAATAAGCATCTCTTTTAGCAATGCTTACACGGGAAGGTGCCTAACAGTCAAAGACCCATGCATACAATGAGCAAGTTTTCTAACACAAATTTTCCATACAAATATTATGCGTTTGGGTACCACATTCAACCTTATTTCAGAGAAAACATGCCCTTGAGGGTGTTAACAACCATCGTCATCAACCAACAGCAGGTCACTACCACAAAAGTGACATAAACATAACCTCTATCTATCAAACAAGCCTAACTAGTCAAAATATCATGAGCATGGCACATGGCCACTTCGTAGAAATATTTTATTCATTCTATGTCTTGTAGGGTTCCAATAGAGCATGGTGTCTCATTTTACTCACGACAAGGGGTCTCCAACCTCATTTTTCAAGGAAGTTACTCTCTCTCTCTCTCTCTCTCTCTCTCTCTCTGTCAAAAAGACTACATAGAAAAAGAAACTATAATGTATTTCGGCTAAACAATTCTTCCTATACCTCATACATTAGGGGGCAACTATTAACATTGGAAAATAATACAAGAAAAAGATTATAAAATGTCAAGAAAAGGGTAAAAATAATGATTTACAGGGAAAAAATACATTGCAGGTGCTGAAAATGTTAAATTTTCCTAAGGTTAGTAGGAAATTTTTTCGACCACGCATAGGAATCACTGGCCCTGGGCGATCGTTATAGATTTTTCTTCGATAGTTGTGAAGAACATTGCGGTTATCCCTCCAACAGCCGTGTGGTCTTGAGGATGTAGAATGTCAACATCCAATACCACTTGGCACACTTGGAGAAACATATTCCCACTCAAGCTAACTAAGTACAGTTACCTTTGAGGCACCTTATGGTTTCAGTGCAGCACACAAAGGAATCATACCCCCACTCTTGTATCAAAATTCATTTTGTACCAAGAGAATGAGGGAAAATTTGAAATTTTTCTATAAAAGCCAACCATGGGAAGAGAAATGGGAGACACATTGTTATGCTGGCCAAATTTCTCCTTAGAAAACCAACTTGTGTTGTCCAGCAGAAAGAGGATTCGAAGGATTCAATTGTTTGCCATCTAGCACCTCAATCAAGAGAGAAGAGTTCACCACGTCTCCATCGATCTACCATCCTTTGAGAGGGAAGATATTCTTGCTTAAAACCTGAGGGGAAGAGACCCCCTTGTGTTGGATATTGGAGATTTGTAACTCGAAGGATCCACTGCAAGAGATTTAGCATTCTATCTTCTACTACCACCAACACCTAATAAAGGGAGAACGCTCTCCATTGTTGAGTTATTAGTGTGTTTGATCTAGCATGTTTCTTATGCATGTTGTTTTTTTTTTCTTTGTTTATGTAGCATGTTATTTTTCCAATTAGCTTAGCTTATTACATATTGGACTCAATCCACTAATGTTTTACAAACCAATTTGACCTCTAAACCGCTTGTAGGAAAGCAACCTCCATATTAAGCATAGTGTATTTCGTCCGCTAATGCAACAAATACACTACCAAAACACCTATTCCCCAACCTCAAACTCCTTGAACACCCCGTGTTGATCTACATAACTCTTATGTATATCCTGTGCTACCATTAAATTCTACTTGATAATGTACATTTCTTATTCCATCTCTGCCAACATGTCCAGTCCAATCAATACCATGTTAACTAGATCACTCCAACTGATAGGAGTATTATAACTCCACCCATAGAGTGGATCAAGGATACTCATCCTCAGAGACTTTGATACCTATTTTTGTAAGCGAACTCATCACCTAGAAGATAATCTTCCCACTTTCACTGTTGATACATCACATACATCCTCAACATGTCTTCCAAAATTATATTGACCCTTTCTATTTTTCCATATGTCTGTGGATGATAAGTTGTACTAAAGGCCAAATATATACTGAAACCTACAAATAACTATTTCCATAACCTAGAAGTGAACTTAGAATCTCTGTCTGACACAATATTCTTCAGTACACCATGCAACGTCACTACACCTCTGATAAAGACCTGTGCCACATCGCTGGATCAATATGTAGACTTTGCTAGAATGAAGTGCACTACCTTTCTCAACCTTTTCACCACATCCATGTTGGAATCATGATGCCTATATTTCCTTGGAAAACCTCTAATGAAATCAATATAAATGACCTCCCATTTCCATTCTGGAATCAGAATAGGATGTAATAATTCACCTGGATTATTACACTCTACTTTTACCTGTTGATAATCCAAGCCTCTCTCCACAAACTCTACCACTTCTTTCCTCATATTTGACCAATAGTAAAAATTATTCTTTGTTGTCAATATTTTTTGATATCCTAGATGACTTGAATATGACTTAATATGAAATTCCCTAAAGATAATATCCTTGAGCTCATTGTCGTCTAAAACATATATCCTATACCGAAATCTAATAAAAAAATCTGTTGTGAGACAATAGTCCACATCCTCAACACCTCTACCCTATTGTAAAATGTGCCTAATATCCCTATACATGTCATCCTATTCCCTCGCCTTCAAGATTAGGCCCTGTAGATCTGTCCCATAAGAACTCATAGTTTCTATGTGATTTACTTGCATCCACCTGCTAAGAGTATCTGCAACCCTGTTCCCCTTTCCTTTAATGCACCTGATCTCAAACTCAAATTCACTGATTGTGGAAAACCATCTAGATTTCTTGGCATTCATATTCGGTTGATCAAATAGTTACATCAATCCACTATGGTTGCTCATCAATACAAACATCCTTCCAAGAAGATAATGTCTCCACATCTTCAATGCATGGATGATCACTTCCAACTCAAGGTCATGTGTCACATAATTATAATCATGCTCATTCAATTTCCTTGATTCATAACACACTACCTTTCCCTCCTGCATAAGGACTCCACAAAGCCCTCTCTTGCAAGTATTTGTTCACAATACAAAATCTTTATTCGAATCTGGAATTTTTAAAATTGGAGCATTTGTCAACAACTACTTCAACTTCTCAAAACTTGTTGTGCATTCGTATATCCATTCAAATTTCTTACCTTTATTTTCAAGAATTTAATAGGATAGGAAATTTGTAAGAAGCTCTTGATGAGCCTCCTGTAGTAACCTTCCAACCCCATGAATATCTTACCTTGTCCACATTCCTAGGAGCTGCCCATTCCCTGATAGCTTTTATCTTTTATGGGTCTACTGCTATGCCTTCCTTGGAGGCAACATGCCCAAAGTAATATACCTCTATCTGAAATAAACTACATTTTCTAAGATTGGAATACAAATGATGCTCTCTTAGCAACCTGATAACTACTGCAAAATTTTCAACATGTTATTTCTCATTCTTAGAATATATCAATATATCATCAATGAAGACAATAACAAACTTGTCCAGGTAAGGACACAAAAAACAACTCATCAAGCACATAAAAGTAGCTCGAGCATTAGTCAAACCAAATGGAGCTATATCAAACTCATAATTTCCATATGTGTCTCAAAAAATTTTCTTATAAATGTCCTCTTCTTTGATGCGTACCTGATGGTATCCTGATCTCAAGTCAATCTTTCATAACATTTTTTCTCCCTTAAACTGATAAAGAAAGTCATCAATCCTCGACAACAAATACCTATTCTTGATTGTTACCTTGTTTAGTTGTTGGTAATCGATGCATAGCCTGAGATTACCATCCTTCTTCTTCACAAGAAATACTGGTCCACCCCACAAAGATAAAATTCGCCTAATGTATCCATTTTGAAGAATTTCCTTCAACTACAATTTCAATTCCACTAACTTTGGAGTGCTCATCCTATATGGTGACTGTTGGACATGGGATACCCTCGAAGAAAGTCATAGATAAAGACTTCGCAGATTGAGGAGAAGAGCATGCAACACATGGTCAATTTTTGGTCTTTGGGGCTTTGGGGTGGGTCAAAGCCTCTTATTATGTAATATAATGGGAATATTTGGAGAACGGTCAACTCCACCCATGGTTTTTAGAACACGGTATTGTAAATGAAAAAATTATATGAGTCTAGATAGAAGTCTAAGTTGAAGTTGATGAAATGAATTTGGATGTAATAATTTTTTGAGTCAGAGTATGTGGCTTTGGGTAGCAGAAAGGCTCCTAAAGTTGAGTGGTCACGGACCTTTGAAAATTGTAGCCATGTGTGCAGACCTCTGTAGGTGGGTGCACAGGGTGAAAGTGAATGTATGAGAAGATCTGAGCAGATAATGAAAGAACTTTGAAGATAGATCCAAGTTTTTGTTTATGTATTTTTCCTCACTATTGCTTATGATTATCTATGTTAAGTAAGGTTTCTGATCTATAGTTGCATATCAAGGTCTAGTTTATGATTATTTATGTTTTTTTATGTATGATTGAGCAAGATGAAGTATTCTAGTATTAATTTCAACAGGTCCATTGAAAAACACTTATATAATTGATAGGTACATTCTATGAATCTCTAACAAGGATTAAAACCCCTAAAGCCACATTCCACTATCCCTCTTGATGCAGAAACATTGTTCTAGCATCCCCCCATATTGCTTCAAGTTAGACTTCGGTATCCGCAAGAAGATCATTGTAGAAATGGCTGATAATACTAGATTTTGTTGGTTCAGGCAACCACATTTGAACCTAGGTCTAGGCCCTGTCAAACAAATAAATGGTTTCATTTTCGGGACTAGGATCTGACTAAGGTATAGTTGGATGCGAATCTGTTTAAGCAAGAGATTGAAGATTGGGTAGATCTAAAATAATGCTATTTTGTTGTGCAATAAAACAATGTTAGCGTCAATATTTCAGTGATAAAACATACTCTTTCAGTTAATTTTGTAGTAGTCATAGGTCAAAACATTGGTTTTTTCAAACAAGTTTTCAAAATATATTTTGGTCACTAAAGGAGTCTAAGTCAGAATTTTTCTCCCTTCATCCCATCCATGACTATCATCAGCTCAAAGTTCATCCCATTCATTTTCATTTAGAATTCTTAGGTCATTCACTCCATATCATCTAGGTTTGTTGTCTAGGTGTCATTGCATTTCCTTTGAAAAGTCCAATTTTTCATCAAAAAAGGCAAGAAATCCTTCATTTTTACCATATAAGTCTTCTAAAGGGAGTCAGTATAATTAGGTGAATAAATTAAGGCAAGTTGTCTTATTTCAAAATTTATTTCGATGTAAAAATATTTCAAAAGGAAAAAAATGTCTTATTGATTTCACTATAGGACAAAAAATTCATTTCAAAGCATATAAAGGACAAAAGAGGCACACCCAAACTCATTATTCTCTTTTAATGTGTGGTACAGCTCCTCTCTTACCTCCATTGGACTCCATAGTGGTCAAGGTTTCGAAACAAAGGCAAGATACTACTCCAAAGCATAGTTGTTATGCTTCTCATGGCCTTTGTTATGCTTCTGAAGCACTGTGTTATGCTTTTATAACTTCAGTTATGCCTTTGGAACATGATTTTACGCTTCTTCTGGCCTTTTTTACGCTTCTGAAACACTGTGTTACGCCTCTAGAACACATTGTTATGCTTATGTAGAAGTTGTTACGATTTTGGAATACATTGTTACGCTTCTGTTGGGGGTATGTTATGCCTACAAAAAGTGTTTATTTTAGGCTATTTTGGTTTCAAAGCTATTAGAACAAGTTCAAGGCTCATTGGCATTAGTTTTTAAAGCTCTTACAACAATAAGTCAACTTAGCATACCCTCATGTGGTCAATTTATCAAGATTACTGGTATCCATTATATTTCCACTTCTTCACTTAATTTAAAGATTCCAGTGAACCAAACCATAACCCTCTCATATAACACTATCCTACACCTCCCACAAACATCATACTTCCATCCCCCACCATCCATACCCTTCCTAAGAACCATTTTTAGCAAACCCTAATTTCTAGTCAGTTTTCAAGTGTTAAACTGGGAAATTCCTGTGTTTCCCTCATTTGACCACCTTCATTACATCTATTTCACCTAATTTCACTCATATCATGGAGCCATCATGCAATATTATATCTTGATTTTTTTGCAGAATTTTTCTTTTCTTTAAATAACTTCATCTCACCCTCTAAGTCTACCCTGCCCATATACTCTATTTTTCCAAATGACACAACACATACCCATTCCATCTACACACTAGGTTTTCATCCTTTCACTGATAGACAAGATGGAGAGTGAGAATAAAAGCCTCAAGGGATGGATCCACATTAGATTAGAACCCTGCACCATGTAGGAAATCAATGCTTCACTCTTGGCCAAAATATGTTTTGAGAAGACTCGATGTTTGAGGTTATGTGAGAAGATTATGGAGGAAGGAAATGATATTCAACTTACAACCTTATTTTCCTCTAATATCAACATGGGAAAGGTCATCATTTCAGGTGTGGAGTTTCTCCTATCATAATATGTGATTTCTTTAGCAACAAGTATTCCTAGTCATGGAGAAAAGTGGTTCAAGGGCATGGACTTAGACCTTGAAGATTACAAACAATTTCTCAAACCTCATGCTAGAGAGAAACCAGATTATCTCTTCCCTTTCAGACACCTCCTTAACAAATATTCTCCTTTGATGATGTTAATAATGAATTATTTCAAATGTGAATGGAGATTTTCTAGGTTGTACATGTACCACATCAGGTTGTTGTTTCATTTCACCTCTACCAAATCACTCTACTTGCCACATTACTTGTACAAAAGCTTGATTAAAATGAATGAGAAGGTTCAGAGAAGAAAAAAAGATCATTACCCAAGGATTTTTCACCATGGTCTAGTCAAACACATTGTGTTTCATCACCTTTCATCCTTCAACATGACTTGGGAAACCTTCATGGAGAGAGTAGCAACAATTCCCAGCACTAGCCCTCATGTCATGCGTAGTACACCATCACCATCACTGTTAGCAGAACCAATGGAGGTTGGCATGAAAACTTAGATTTCAAAGGCTTCTAGGGTTGTTGATTTCACTAATACCTATGAGAAGGGAAAGGGATAGGTATTTGCGCTAAAATCTATCAAAAGTGTACTTAGACTTGACGTTATTGTTGAACTAAGTCAAATAGAGGAGCAACCTCTCATGCATCAAGATGAAACACCTTTGCACCAACATAGCGAACAAACTTCATTAGAGTTTGGGGTAGCACAATAGGTTTATATCAAATTAGATGAGGAGATAATTAGGGAGAAGGATGAGGAAATAATGGAGTTAAGGGAGATATTCTCCATTGCTAATTCTCAAATCACTTTCCTACAGCAAGAGGATTTGCAATTGAAGGTGAAGCAACTGATACAAAGAAAACCTAATCCAGACCTAGAGGCATATAAAGGTAAAGGTAAGAAGATCATATATATTGATCAAATTTAGGACATGGAGACTGAAACACAACCAAGAAGGCCAAAGACAATAGACCTCAAAAGGGCGCTAGAGCTAGAAAGACAGTGAGCTCATCCACTTGAAGAGTTGACCTTTAATGAGTTGATAGCCACAGAGATAAATCAAGATAGAGAACTCTGGTTGGGAAGGGTAAATGAATATTTGGATAATATATTGAAGAGATATAATAGATACAATAACCTTCAAATACACATGGAATATCACTATCGTACGGGGAACATAATTTCACAAATAAGGCTAAAACAACTAAAGAAAAAGCTAAAATAAAATCAAATGAAGCTTAAAGAGAAGGATAGCTTAGATTTGTTGGCTGAAGCTTCCTTGGTTGTTTATCCCATCACTCACAGGTGATACAGAGCTAGTTTTGAGAAGATTTGAAGAATTTTGGTATTTTGTGATTTTTGCACAAATCTGAAAATTCCCTCCTCAAAGAAGCGTAACAAGAGTTTGTTACACTTGTTTTAGGGGAATGAAAATCATGATTTTACTACATGATTGGATGCATTTTGATGAGTATAACATAGATCAGGAACCATTTCTACATGAAAATCTTTAATTTTGCATAAAAGGCACCAAACAACTCATTTTCTATGCTTCCGCCACTTTTTGGAGGCCTTGTTATGCTTCTGCAGTAACATTGGGAGAATGAACTTTTGGAGGCCTTCGCATGGTAATTTTTCAAAATTCAAGATGTTTTGTAAACTAGATACACAGGAATAGTTGACCTATCTTTTAGAATTGGATTTGGACTCCTAAAAGTGCCTTAAAAATGGTTGCAAAATTCTGTTATTATTTTGTAAAATTCTGTTACGGATCTGTCTGAAAGTGTTATACATCTGCATAGGAATCCTCAGGAAACTTGTTAAACTTAGGAAATATCAAAATTTCTAGGTTTTGTTGTCGTATAAGTTGGAATTATATTAATTGAGTTTTTTTTTACCTCTTATCATAAGGGAACATGTAATTTAATGCGGGAGACACATAGCCCTAATTCATAGTTTAACTTAGGGAGTGGTTTCTAACCTCCCTATAATCTAGGAAATGACTCATATCATGTATTTATGATGCATTCTCAATGGGATTTCCACCCTATGTGGTTTCAGGGTTCATATTTTCTATAAGTATACTCTCTTTAGTCTTATGTGGGGTTGGATAGTCTTATTTTTGCAGTGGAGCTATTGTACAACCTTTTGGAATGAAATCAAAGACAATCATTGTTGTGTAACCAGCTCCAAAAATAGAAGAAAAGAGATATCAATGCCTTATAAATGAGCCACTTTGAGGGGGCAATCTCCAATACATTACATAAATGAACAATTCTTGGATGATACAGTTTACAAAACCTCCTTTCTATATATAGGAGTCCATGATGCCATAATGTAATCCTAGCTGACCTAACAATAATAATTTAAGGGCACAATAATAACAAAATGGGGGTTACAAGGGTACAATAATAACAATAAGGGGGTTGCACTAACAATAATAAGGGATTATACTAGTAATATAGGGACCTAACATGCCCCTCTCCTTCAAAAAAGTGTTGTCCTCAATGCTTGAGTAGCTCTGGGTGCTTCTGTATAAAATTCTCATCCTCCCATGTAGAATCTTCAATGGATAAGTTCTTCCACTTGATGAGATACTCTGAAATTTATCGATTCCATAGCTGTCGAGTTCTTGTTTCCGTGACCGCTTCAGGTTCCAATATGATTTTTCCTTCCTCATCAAGTTCTAGCAATATTGTTTGAACTGGAATATTTTCACCTATAACCTTCTTTAAGCGTGAAACATGGAAAACTAGATGCACTCGTGAAGAAGAAAGAAGCTCCAATTTGTATGCCATAGTACCAATCTTTTGCAACACCTTGTAAGGACCATAGTACTTTGGCGATAATTTATTATCCTTCTTAGCTCGCTTGAGGGACATTTGATTGTATGGTTTTAGTTGTAAAAATACCCAGTCTCCTACATCAAAAATTCTCTCGCTATGATGTTGATATGCTTGTTGTTTCATTCGATTTTGTGCCAAATTCAGGTTATCCTTTAAGAGTTGGAGAACTTCTTGTTGATGCTTGATGTGATCTTCCACTGCTTGAACCTTCAAATTTTTTCTTAAAGATGATGTGATGGATGGTGGATGATATCCATAAAGTGCCATGAATGGGGTCATCTTTGTTGCAATATGGAAGGAAGTGTTATACCACCATTCAGTGAGAGGTAACCACTTGACCCATTATGTTTGTTTATCAGATACAAAACAACGAAGATATCCTTCCAAACATTTATTTACTATCTCAATTTGACCATCAGATTGAGGATGATAAGATGAGCTATGAGCTAATTGAGTACCCAAACAAGAAAATAACTCCGTCCAAAAATTTCCAGTAAAAATGGGATCTCTGTCACTGACAATAACCCTTGGGCTTCCATGTAGTTTTTGAATTCTGTCCATAAATGTAGTAGCAACTGTACTTGCTTTAAATGGATGAGATAATGCACAAAAGTGTGCATACTTGGTAAGTCTATCAAGTACCACCATGATGACACTCTTTCCTTCGGACTTAGGTAAACCTGTGATAAAATCCATTGAAATCTCCTCCCAACATTGACTTGGAACGGATAAAGGTTGTAGAAGTCCTGGGGTCTTAATTGTCTCAACTTTATTCTGCTGGAAAACCAAACATTCCGCCACAAAATTTTTAATATCAGATTTAAGGCCATCCCAAAAGAATTCTTTCTTCACCCTGTGGTAAGTTTTTAAAAATCCCGAGTGTCCTCCTAAAGGAGACGTGTGCAATTCCAAAAGAATATTTTGTTTTAGTTGTGAATTATTACAAAGATATAAGCAATCTTTGTACAATAAGGAATCATTTTTCCAACTAAATGTATCATATGTACTAGGATCTTGCTACAAATTTTGAATGAGTGTCCATACATATTTGTCTTTCTTCCATTCATCTCTTGCTTCATTTATCTAATCTGGTTGGATAATAGAAATGGCACAAAGCAATGCTTCCACCTCTTCATTCTTTCTTGAGAGTGTATCTGCAACAAGATTAAGCTTTCCTTTTTGTAGATTATTTCAAAGTCATAACCAAACATCTTTGTGACCCATTTTTTCTGCTCTTCTGACGACATTATTTGTTCCAAAAAGTGTTTAAGACTATCATGATCAGTTTTTACCTTGAAGTGTCTTCCTATTAGGTATGTTCGACATTTCTTTAGTGCATGCGGTATTGCTAACATTTCCTTCTCATAAATAGGTTTCTGTAAATACTTTCCTTTGATTGGACGACTTTCAAAAGCAATTGGTCTTCCTTCCTGCATTAAAACAGCACCAATTCCATTTCCTGAGGCATCACATTCCACAATAAAGGTTTTTGTAAAGTCTGGCATAACTAAGACCGGTGCTAGGCACATTGCCTCTTTAAGATGTTCAAAGGCCTTAGTTGCTTCAGGAGTCCATGAAAATGCATCTTTCTTCAATAATGTTGTTAGAGATGTTGTTATTCTCCCATAATTCTTAACAAACTTGCGATAATACCTTGTTAACCCGAGAAATCCTCGCAATTTATTTATGGTTGTGGGGACTTTCCATTCCTTAATGGATTTAATTTTGTTAGGGTCTACCTTAACACCCTCATGAGATACAATATGACCCAGATATTCCACCTCTTGTACTCCAAAGAAACATTTGGATGTTTTTGCATATAATTGTTTCTCCTGAAATAGTTTGAGCACCCTGTCAACATGTTCAACATGATCCTTCCAAGACCTACTATAGATTCGTATATCATCAAAAAATACTAGCAAAAATTTTCTAAGGAAGGGTTTGAAAATGGAATTCATTAACCCTTGAAATGTAGAAGGTGCATTGGTAAGGCCCAAAAATTCATAATGACCCTCATGAGTTCAAAATGCTATTTTCATAATATCTTCGGTCTTCATTCTAATTTGATGATATCCTGAATGAATATCGAACTTGGTAAAATAAATTTCTCCATGTAATTCATCCAATAATTCATCAATCACAAGTATGGGAAATTTGTCTTTAATAGTGAGCTTATTGAGCTCCCTATAATCCAAACACATGCACCATGGTCCATCCTTCTTGTACACCAATACTACTAGAGCAGAGAAGAACTTTGACTAGGTTGAGATTATACCGTCTCTAACATTTCTGCAATCATACGTTCAATTTCGCTCTTTTGGAAGTAAGGATATCTATAAGGCCTGATGTTTGGAGGAACACCTCTTGGAATCAAATGAATAGCATGATCATGATCACGAATAGGCGAGAGTCCTTTGGGAGTTTCAAAAACCTTGGAATGATTGTCCAAGACTTGTTGGAGATGTGTAGAAATAAATGATCTTGATGTCGGAACTTCTAGTGAGCATAATTGTGAAATTACGCCTCGTTGTTCTTTCTTTAGAAGCTTTGTCATTACATTAGAGATTATTATCCTTCCTGGCTTCCCTTCAATACCCCGTAATTTGACTTCCTTTCCTTCTGAAAAAAAAATTCAAGAAAAGTTCTTGAAAATTAAAAGCTACCAGCCCCAAAGATTGTAGCCATTGTACTCCTAATACAACATCAGCACCTCCCATAGGAATGGAAAGCATTGGACTATTCAATACATATTACCCCATGGTTAGTTTGATATTATGGCATTTTCCAGAGCAATTTATAGTTCCTCCATTTGAAACCATCATTTGACATTCTGGTGCTAGGTATAGGAAACAATTCAATTCCTTGGCTACCTTACAATGAATGAAATTATGGGTGCTACCTAAATCAATCAAAACTATTACCTTTTTCTTCTTGATTTGTCCTTCTATCTTGAGAGTTTGAGGAGTGGTAATTCCTGCCAGTGCATTACACGATATGGTCGAATTCATTTCTTCCTCTTCTAGGGCTGGTTCCTGGTGTATATCCTCTTCTTGTTCATTTTCCTCTTCACAATCTATGTAAAATAATTTCTTCTTAGCACACTTATGAACTTTAGTGTATTTTCTATCACAACTGTAGCAAAGTCCTTTTTCTCTTTTTTCTTCCAATTTTTGTGGTGTCAACCTTGTAGGTTGTGGAAATCTAGGCGTAGCAACACTTCCTTCTTTATATAATATAGTGGTAGGCTTCCTTGTCGCCATTATTTTACATTCAAATTTTCTTGCCAACCTGAATGCCTTCTCTAATGAATCTGGTTCCAAAATGAGAACTTCATGTTGGATATTATCCTTTAAAGTGCCTATGAAGAGATCGATCCTCTGTTCCTCTGGAATATCGGTTACCCTTATATTCAATTTTTGGAATTCCTCAATGTGCTGCCCCACTAAACCCTTTTGTTTGAGATTTATCAATTGGCTAAAGAAAGTGTTTCTCTTTGTATCCTCATAATGTGTTATCATTTCTTCCATAGAAATTGACCAAGAGATAATTTTTTTATGGGAGAAAAGTCATCGATACCATACAAATGTATTTTGTTCTAAATGAAAAGTTGCAATGCGTACCTTTTTTGTGTTTTGCACGTTATGGAGATCAAAATATTGCTCCATCTGTATTATCCATGTTACAGGATCCTTTCCATAAAACTTCCTCATATCCAATTTTGGAATATGTTGGTTCTTCCCGCCAACATTAGAGTTTATGAAATCGCGATTAACATTTATTTTGTTCTCATCATGAGGTTCTTCTACTATCTTTTCACCATTAGGAAACATTTCTTGTATCTACTTGGTCAAACCTTCGATGTCTGCTTTTAGATCATTCTTCATGTTTTTCATTTTTTTTTCCATGTTGTCTTTCATGTCATCCATCTTAGCTTCCATGCCATCCATCTTAGCTTCCACGCATTTCTTCAAAACTTCCATTTCATTTTTTGTTGCTCTTTGCGAGAGTGAAATTTGTTGCACTTGCTCTTGTAATTTTCATAGATCATGTTGCAATTTTTCATCTTCATGAGTCATAATAGACCCTTCTGAAGGCTTAATGGGTGTTGAATTATTTTTACGGGGCATATTTTAGAACCCCATACTGATATCTATTCTACAATATGCCCTTGGAATCAATTCAAATTGATTCTTCAAACAAGACTTATGCAATTCGGAAAAAAAATACCTTTCTTGCTTTTAAGGGCTCGATATTGAAATTGGATTATCTTTGTGATTGCAAAACTTCAATATTTGATTTTCGGTCTCCAACTTAGCCCTGCGATTATCTTTCGAATTCCACCAGGGTTTGACCTGATTTGGATTCTCCAAGAAAAAAGTTGTCCAATCTCCCACAATGACCTAATTTTGGACTCGTTCAGTAGAGCAAACTTGTAGGACTTGCCACGTGTCACTGTTTCGTCCTTTGTCTCTGAAATTGATAGCCAAGAAACTAAAGTCCGTGTACTTGCGACCAATTTTTATGGCACTCAAATCCACTTCCCAGAGAAAGAGTTATTGAAATTTTCCCACGATTACCTCTTTGAGATGAAATTCAGGAGCCTGAAAAAGCACTACCTTCCACAGATCATATCTCCAAAAATATTGCGAACCAAGCTCTGAAATTTTTTGACGAATTTCCTCAGGATTTCAGCTTCGCACCATATGAATTTCAGATTCTGAACCTTCGTAGAAACAGATTTATAGTGAAAATGCCACGATGACCTGTTTAGGAGCTTGAAAAAAGACCTGACTTCCACAGATGATATCTCCGCAAATATTGCGAACCAAGGTCTGAAATTTTTAGACAAGCTTCCTCAGGATTTCGGCTTCGCACCCTAAAATTTTAAAACACGAAACTTCGTTGAAAAAAATTTATAGCCAAATTCCCGATGACCTATTTAGCTATTTGGAGCGGCGAAACCTAGAATCCGCTTTGATACCAAATGTTGTGTAACCCAGCTCAAAAATAGAAGAAAAGAAATATCAAGCATATGGGAAATGAGCCACTTTGAGGGGGCAACCTCCAGTACATTACATAAATGAACAATTCTTGGATGATACAATTTACAAAACCTCCTTTCTATGTATAGGAGTCCATGGGGCCATAATGTAATCCTAGTGGGCCACAATGTAATCCTAGCCGACCTAACAATAATTTAAGGGAACAATAATAACAAAATGGGGGTTACAAGGGTACAATAATAAAAATAAGGGGGTTACACTAACAACAATAAGGGACTATACTAGTAATATAGGGACCTAACAGTCATGCAGAACTTGTGTTGAGAATATTGTGGTATGCATTGGAGCATTTTTTATTTCTCTATATGTTTATATATTCATGTTGAATGATATAGTTTCCTCTTTCAGATACATGATTCCATGTGTTTATCTTGTAAGTTTATAAGCAGAAATAATGTCTGTTCATGCTCTGTTTTATACAAGGTTTACATGATATGTATATGTTCTTCTAAATGAATGAATTCACCTCAATTCTCATTCATAATTTCTATCACTTCATCCTATAAGCATGCTTTAAAACTACCGATCTAGCCTCACACATTCTCTACAAATTGACTTTGGAATTCAGACCTAAAAACCCTAGACCTAGCCTTCTCACTGAAATTACTATCTAGCACTTAAAACATAAAAAAAAATCCTATTTATTAAGCTTACATACCTAGCCTAAGATATATATATATATATATATATTCAGTCAATCCATTGATTGCAAAGTGACAATGAGAGAGCCCTCTCTGGTCCTGGTAGGTCTAGTTACTTGACCTAAAGCTTAGTTTATGGCTACCTTACTTCAATCCCACTCTCATCCTTGGGAAGTTGGGGGAGTGATAAAATTTTTGACACTGTTTCCAGGGAGAGATTGAAAAAATTTCCCTGGGAATATTTCTTTAGTCCTCTTAAGGTTATACTTGTGGGTGATAAGCTCTAGCATTCGAAACAGGCTAAACTCTTAAATTCGAGCCAAAGTCCAAAATTCATAGCTAAGCTAGCTCCTAAAAGACATACTAGGTCAAATCCAGAGCCAAATCCCTCACCAATTGTAAATGACCCTGAGAGTCTTTTAAGAAAGCAAAAAACCAAGTCTACGAAATTCATTAGAGGATATTTCCACCTAAAAGTGTCCATGAAATTTTCATGTAATTTCCATGTCACAATATGTAAACCAATAAAAATAATTTAAATTTAAAAAGAGGTACATGTAAATATTGTGGAGGGAAAAGAAGAAAAGCTACTTTTTTTAATTGTATTTTTTGCTTATCTCCTTATAGGTTTACTCAAATTTCTAGTGTAGATAGTCATTGGATGCAAAATTAAATTCCACATCCAATGAGTACCCATTATGCATACTTTTGAGAAGACCCACCTTGATAAAAATTGTAGATACATTAAAAAAAAGTGTTTCAACACGTTTTTTAATGTATCTGCAAATTTTATCAATGTGGATCTTCTGAAAAGTATGCATAATGGGTACTCGTTGGATGTGAAATTTAATTCTACATCTAATGAGTATCTAAACATGAAATTTGAGTAAACCTATAAGGAGATAAGTCGAAAATACAATTAAAAAACTAGTTTTCTTATTTTCTGTCCAAAATGCATAACTGTTATTTGATTATTTTAACTATTATTTTATCATTTCTCCTTAGGAGGCCACTTTTACACTGAAATTTCCTATAATGTAGAAGAGCTATTCCTCCACTTGTCAAATCAAATTCCTTTCTTACAAGATTTGTTTTAGAAGATTTATTTTAAAGTTTATAATCTGAAATATCTTTGTTTAGAACTAAGTCTGAAACATTTCTTTCAAAAACCACCTTTGATCCTTTCAATTTCAAGACATTTGCACCATTTTCTGAGTCTTTTCATTCTAAAGTTGATAGCGAAGACTGGTATAATTTCTACAAACTTAAAGTCTTGGTGGATAAGTTTCAAGAAACTTCAGGATAGGCTTATTTCCAATATAAGCATCATGCTTTTGATTCACCTTTCATTACACCTTCTCATACTGCTACATCATCAACCCTTCCTTTCATTCCATCATTACCTCTACAAGTTTTCACTCCATCAACACCTCCAGCACCCCCTTCATTAATCATGGCTAGATTCAATCCACTAATTTTACCCCAACAACTCACTGCACTACCTCAGAATTATGGTCAAATATTACCCCCTTTTTATGGAACATCAGAGGTCACTTCTTACCAACACATTGTCAAAGTGTTTGATTTCATATATATTTAAGAGATTGACAATGATGATGCCAAGATGCACATCATTACACATAGTTTATCATGAGAGGTTAAGAAATTCTTCCACTCTCTCACTGCTAGTTCAATAGGTACTTCACAGTAGTTGATTGACTAGTTTATGGTGAAATGGGAAGAGAAGAAGAATCCTCTGTAGATTATAGTTGAATATAACGCCTTGAAAATGAATCCAAATTAGTTTTTCCAGGACTTTGCAACTAGATTTAATAAAATATATGATTCAATTCTTGAGAATATTAAGCCTCCTCCAAGCCTTTCTTTACTTCACTATCATGATGGTTTCAATCTTGACATGCCTTATCAGTTGAGAGAAATAAACCCATCAACCCTTGAAGAAATGCAGAGAAATGTAGTAAGCGTGGAAGCTAATTTGATCATCAAAATGTCTAAAATCAAGACGGAGAAAAGGGTCACTATCAAAGAGGAAACATATACTTCATTAGAGGGAAAATTAGACACCTTGATCAAGACCATGGAGAATATGATGGATAAAATTTCCATCACTGCTAGACAAGTTGAACCCTCCATTAGAAATCCCAGGGGTCAAAATGAGCAGCCTCAGTACAGGATTAAGCAAAGGGAAAAAAGAGGTTAGGATCCACAAAGTCAACAGAAAATTCACACTCCATTTCAAAAAAAATACACATAAGGTATTGATGAAGAAGATGAAAAATAAATTTCTGGTGAGAATCATTTATTTGAGGAAAATCAACAGCCTATTTTCCTCACTAAAGAAGATCAATTTTATGCAGAAATTTTTGCACGGGACAATCAACAATATGTCTTGTCAAATGATGACATGCTATAAGTACGAATGAATTATTATCATAGGGGTTATCATAATGATATTTCTCAAGGGACAGTATGGTTTTAGGAGTAGGAATGTTCCTATAACCTCCAATCAGAAAAAACAGAATGCTTAAGTAGATGTTCATCATAAAGAAGCTGCTCCAAATAAAAGTAAAGACAAGGGACCTATTGTTCCTAGCCCTAAAAAAGCTAATGAATCTTCCACCAGTGCTCAAAATAAGGATAAAAAAATCCAAGATTGAGGATAGAAGAAGGAGACTTCACACAAAGATCAACTAGAGAAAAAAAATGCATCATTGAAAGAGGTAGAAAAACATTCTGTTATTTCTAGTCTTGAAATCAAAATTTCCAAGTTGAAAGTTTTCATTATTCTAATTGAAATAGTCAAGAATGATCAGTAAAAATTTCAAGTAGCTAAGTTTCTTATGGTGGATCAGATGTTCGACATGGTCAGTGTGAGTGATGATCGCCTGGAACTTCTATTTTAATCTCGTTTGGTTACAGGGGGAATTGGGAAGATAGTAGTTCCTCCATTTATCTGAAGCCTAAAACTAAAGATTTTATCCTCCACGCCATGCCTAAATCTGAGCTTCATTACTCAGTGTCCAGCAATACAGATGATTAGCTTGGATAATAAAGACGCAATAAGATATTTATCATCTAATTTTAGGAGGTAGACAAAGGTCTTGCCTCATTTGTTAATCAGTTAGTTTTTAGAGCAAATCAGCCAAGAATAACCTTAAGATGTTTTTGTGAATTAGTTATCCCTCCATATGCTGGGAATGTGGCCTCTCAGCCATGGGGACTGTGCTCAGAGAGCACAAACTTATACTATAAACTTTCTGAAAGGCATCTAATTCTTTTAAAATCAAGAAATTATACTTGCAGTAAAATGAAGTATGATCAGTTAATGTGAGAAAATCTAATGAATGCATCCTTTCACAGGTTATCCACACAGATTTAGAGTCCTTTATATTATTCAATAATAAGCACATCTTCCAAAGTTTGATTAAAGAGAAAAGAAAAATTCATAGTTTTTCAAATTTTTAGCCAGGAAATGGAAATCTAGTAAATTTGCAAAGGTGCCATGGTTTGGAACTAAGTGTACCATCCCAAAAAAATATGAAGTAGTGGAAGAAATATAATTTTTGCAATAATCAAATCATCTCATACATGAAGTCTGGGCCATCCCATTTATGCCTTCCTGTAGTTATAGTTTTGTGGAATCATGGACCTTGATGGGTTTGGGTAAAGAAGGCTCTCACTGCCTAAAATCTTCTTAAGTCAAGTCTGAATTTCCCCTTATAAGTTGGCTTTAATTATTCAAACAACAGTCAAAGATATCTTTTGATAATGTGGTTTTGAAAAACTTCAAGTTAAAAGTGAAGAAATTTTTTGTGTATAAAGATCACAAGAGTTAGTAATAAAAAATCTATGTAATGATGAAATAAGCATCCAAGATGTGAGTCATCAAATTAAGATATGCCTAATACCCACCCAGTATAAAATTTTTTCATTGATTCATACAACAATGTTAAGAAATGATTTTCTTAAGGCTTTATCCAGACATGAAATATCTTATTGTATCCAATAAGGAAGTATGAGATTAACATAAAAATTTCTCTCAAAGGTTCCATAATGTTCAATATTGTAGGTCTGTTAATAGCAACCATCAACAAATCCTTATAGAGAATTAGTAGTCTTGAATTCGCAAATGGATAACTAGTACTATGAAGATGACCAACAATTCCATGCAGCATAAATGCAAGTTCTTTAGTTGAAAGAAAGCTCCATTACAAGAGTTTTAGTACCTTTAGAGGAGATTTTTGATAAAGATTATGTTGCACGCAAATATACTATGCTACCAACAAAAGTGGGAGTGGAAGATCTCAATCTTGGCACTTCGCAAAAAGACAAATATGGTTAAATTTCAAAATCTTTGAGTAAAAAAATGAAACATAAATATAGAGTGTAAAAACTCTGGTAAACTTTATAAGTATATATTAATATTGATAAAAAATGATAGATAATTACAATGGGGAATCACCGAGGCTTTAAATATAGCCTCGTGGTGTCCCTTGGTGAAGAGGCATGATCTTTGATCATGCCCTTTCACTTAATAAAACCTAAGATAACTATATCTAACTAATAATTAATAAAATATACATAACATTGCCCCTCTCTTAAAGATGCTTTGTCCTCAAAGCATATGTAATGATGGACAATGTTGACGAATGCCTGGGTTTCTTGAGCGGCGAGCTCTTGCTTCTCACATTTTAAAAAGATCGTGGAGCATCTTCACGAGTTCAATCTTTTGGTGAGGTGGATAGCGACAAGATTTGATATTGACAGGGTCAGGTCCTTTCTTGACTTCTATTGGATGTTCATGTTCCTTATTAGGAGGTAATTTTATTGGCATGTCTTGGAAGAATTTTTCATGTTTTCGAACTATTCCTTGTTCTTTTGGTGATTTTTTGTGATTCCTTTTTAGATTTAGAGGTAAGTTACCAACAATTATTGTTCGATGCAACTTCTCCTCATCATCAAAAGCTTCCTTCTTAACAACCATATCTGCTTCATCACCGAAGGCCTCAACAGCTTCTGGCACTGTATCAGTGGCTTTTGATGTGTTTGTCTCTTCCCATTTTTCTGTCAAATTTGGGGATGAAACATTTTGTTGTTTATAAGCATCTGTATTTTCATGGTTTCTTTCATTTTCAATGACTATGTCTGTTGTTGCCTCTGTGATAGCAGTCACGTTAAACTCTTTATGTGGCTCTTTCACATAAAGAATTGTTTCTTTTTCTGCCATTGGATTTTCATTTATACAAAATTTCTCAATAACTTCTTTTGTTGCATTACTGGCTTTATCAGTGGATTGAGTTGCATTTTCTTCTCTTGGTTTCTCAGCTCTATAACTTTCATGGTTGATTTCAGAGTCTTTGCTTCTAGGTATTTCAACACTATAGCTTTCATGTGAGCTGATTTCCAATTCAACCTCATTCAATTGCTCTTTTTCAAACATGTCATATTCATGATTATGATCTGAATTAGCTGCATTGTTCAGTTGATTATGTTCAACATTTTGGACTATTGGTTTTTGCATTAGATTTAACTTGTCCATAATGGCATTAAATTTCTGCATCATTTTGTTCTGATTGTCCTTGGCCTCCATACGTTTTAGCCATATTCGCCTTTTTATCTGATTGACCATCATCATTGATGAAGACATACTCCTCATACTCCTTGTAATTAGGGCTTATCTCCTTTCCCTTAAAAGCTTTGTCCTCAAAGCTGTATTTTTTGACAAGTTTCTTCACTTGAGATTTATCTTCTTTGGCTTATGTCATTCACCACTAGTACCTTCTCTTGCAATGTTGTCTTTGAAAATAAGATTATTTTTTTTATTTTATTTTTAAATTAATTAATTAATTTAAATTTTTTTTTAAATAATAATAATAATAATTTTTATTATTATTATATTATTTGAATTATATATATATATATATATATATATATATATATATATATATATATATATATGGGGAAAAATAAATTTGATTTTGAAAAATCAAGTTGTTGAAAAGTCACGTTGTTTTGAAAAGGGAGAATGGGTTTTAATACCATGGGCAATTACCATGGGCTTCCAAAACCACGAGCTTGTAAACCACGAGCAATTACTCTTCCTTATTATTTTTCCTTTTTTATTTTAATTTCTTTTGGTATGTACCTATATGTACTTCCTTATATATCTCTTTTTTATTTTTCTTTTTAATCTATTTCCCCCTTTATGTTGACTTTCCTTCTCTCTTTTGATATCTATATATATATATATATATATATATATATATATATATATCTTCCTTTTCTTTCTTTTTTTAAATGTTGTCGCCCACAAGCACTTGGTTTTAAAAAAATCTGCAATTCCGGAATTTTCTTGTAATTCTTTAATTCTGGGTGATCACACAGATCCCGAAGAGCGATGGCTCTGATACCAATAGAGTGTAAAAACTCTGGTAAACTTTATAAGTATATATTAATATTGATAAAAGATGATAGATGATTACAATGGGGAATCACTGAGGCTTTAAATATAGCCTCATGGTGTCCCTTGGTGAAGAGGCATGATCTTGGATCATGCCCTTCCACATTAATAAACCTAAGATAACTAAATCTAATTAATAACTAATAAAATATACATCACAAAATACGCAACACTTATGACTCAATTTTCTGATGTATTTTCTTGGAAATGTTTTGATCTAAAAGTGTACGATAAGATTATAATCCAGCATACAATACCCTTAAAGCTGGATTAGAAACATTTCCACCAGAAGTTAAGGAGAATGAATCCCAAGTTGCTGCCCTCCATTCAAAATTTGGTAAATACATTATATATTTTTGGTATTATAGCTCCACTTCACTTTTCAAATTGGATATCTAATCTAGTGCTAGTGATAAAGAATACATGAGAGATTCATTTGTGTATAGATTTCAGAAATCTGAATAAAGTGTCAGTGAAATACAATTACCCACTACCAAAGATGGACCATATTATACAAAGAGTAGTTGGATATTCTAGAATTTTATTGATGGATGGATACTCTGGGTATAATCATATTTTAGTCCACCCATATGATCATGAAAAGATAGCATTTACAACACCATGGGTATGCCAAAATGTGTTTCAGATTGAAGAATGCAAGGGAAAATTTTCAGAGAGAAATCCATATTTATTTTTCGAATGAAAATGATGTATTTTTGGTCATATATCTTGATTACATCACTATTTTTTCTAGGACATATGAGTAGCACTTACAACACTTGAAAATAGTTTCTCAGAGATGTAGAAAGTTTGGCATATTGTTGAACCCAAAGAAGAGCCTTTTCATTATGGAGGAAGGAAAATTGCTAGGCCATATCATATCGAAAGATGGAATTAGGATAGATCCTTTAAGGATTGAATAAATTCATACCTTGGAATATCCTAGGACCAAAAAATAAATCCAGTCATTCAATGGAAAAATCAATTTTTTGAGAAGGTTTGTCCCCAATCTTGTTGAACACATAAGATAGATTATTGGCATGTTGAAGAAATACAATGAATTAAAATGGTCTGAATAGGTGAAGAAGTCATTCAATCAAGTTAAAATTGATTTATCTCATGCTCCTATTATTATTATTCCATATTACACACTTGATTTCATCATTTTTTCATTTTCTTAAGAGCACACTCTTGCTATTGTGCTTATGTAAAAGAGAAATCAAAACATAGAGCAGCCTGTCGCCTTCTTCAGTAGAACCATAAGAGATGCAGCCTTGAACTAAAACATCATTGAGAAATGAGCCTTGGAATTATTCAAAGCATTGAAATACTTCCGGGTCTATATTATCCATTCTCATGTCATTATGTATGTCCAAAAATTTGTTGTCAAAGATGTGTTTATGCAGAATGATCCTGAAGGGCAGCAAGGTAAATGGATCTTTGCTATGTTGGAGTATGACTTGGATATAAAGTCTAAAAAGGTGATCAAGGGACAATGCCTGAAAAAGCTTATGGAAGATTCAAATCTACATGCTTTGAACATTAATTTTATTGTTGCATTATCTGAGGCACAAGAGGATGAAACATTACCTGAGGTATCTAAAAAAATTTCTTCATCACCTTCGTATGCTGATATAGTTCATGTTTTGAAACACTTGAATCCTCCTCCCAGCTTTCCAAGTAATAAGACTAGATCTTTGAAATTTAGAGCTCTTAAGTATTTCATCCTTAACATTTTCCTATATTGGAAATATCCAAGAAGAGTGTTCTCGAATTGTTTCGTTGAAGGAGAAGCTGAAAAAGTGATGAATGAATTTAATAAATATGACTGTGGTGGTCATATTTATTGGAAGACTATAGCTAAAAAGATATTGAGCGCATGTTTCTATTTTCCAAGTCTATTCTTTGATGTCTATAAAATGGTGATGAGATGTCATGAATGCCAAATCTTTCAGGGAAAGAGAAAGCTCTTTCCTTTTACCTTAAAATCAATTGAAGTGCAAGCGCCATTCCAGCAATGGGGACTTGAATTCATTAGCAAAATCCATCCTCCATCATGAGGCCAACGTAAGTGGATACTCACTGTCATATATTAATTCACTAAATGGATTAAATCCATCCCCATGAGGCAAGCTACTGGCACTGTCATTATTCAGTTTTTAGAGAACAATATTATGTCTCGTTTTTTTTGTCCATACAAAATCATTACTGACAATGCAACCACCTTTAAGTCTAATAAAATGATTGAATTTTGTGATAATTATCATATTAGGTTTGGTCATTCTACAACATACTATCCTCAAGGCATCAAGCTAGTTGAAACATCAAATAAATATTTAGTAAACATAATCAAGAAGATGTTGCAAGAAAACAAGAAAAGTTGGCACAAAAAGCACACCAATGCTCTATGGGCGAATAAAGTTAATACAAAGAGATAAATCAACATGTCACCTTTCCATCCTGTGTGTGGTGTTGACACAGTGTTCCCCACCTCTTTAGTTGTACCAGTGATGAAATTTTTCCAATAGATCGGCAGTGAACCATATGATATCAAACGAATAATCAACCAAATGATTCATCTACATCAGTCAAGAGATGAAGTCTTCAGTCACACTTCAAGGCTTCATGAGAAAATAAAAAATATTTATGATAGGAAGAACAAAGTTGATGATTTTAATCTTGGAGATGTTTTTCTTTGTTGGGATTCCCAGAATGAAGACAAAGGTAAGCGTGGAAAGTTTGATAATCTATGGAAAGGTCCTTACAATATCACTAGACAGAGGTAATAAAGAATTTTTATTAGAGGAGGTTGAAGGGAAAGAATTTTTGGGAGGACCAAAAAATGGTAGGTTCCTTAAACATTACCTTACTTGATCATTAAAGAGGAGGTCCACTTTCATCGTACATATCATTTCAAATTGTTTTCCAAGAATAAGGAAGTTGTTGCAAAATTTTGAAGCCCGAGGAGAAGGCCATGAGACTTATACATTGAGCTTCTTTTTTTCTTCCAAAAATTTCAAAAATTTTCAATCAGTTGCCAAGTCAGAGTCAATTTAGTGTTTTTTTTTATTCAAATTCATTTCTAGATTTATTTCAACATTTCAAGTTTGTCAATTTTTTTTCCAATTTTCAGTTTTGACTCCATTTCCCAATGGTAAGGCTACCTGATATAGGGTGTTCTTGACACCTCCTGAAGGATTTTCCATCCCCAACTAGAGCCAATTTTAGTGTCAATATGTCAGTGATCAAACACACTCTTTCAATTAATTTTCTAGTAGTCATAAGTAAAAAAATTTGGTATTTTCAAACAAGTTTTCAAAATAAATTTTGGTCATTCAAGTTGTCTAGGTCATAAATGTTGCTCCCTTCATCCCATCCATGGCTATCATCACCTCAAAGGTCATTCCATTCATTGTCATTTATAATTCTTAGGTCATTCACTCCATCTCATATAGGTCTATTGTATTTTCATGTGAGGTAGAGTTCCTCTCTTACCTCCATTGGACTCCATAGTGATTAAGGGTTCAAAACAAAGGCAGGAAACTACTCCAAAGTAAAATTGTTATGCTTATGCTTCCCTTTTTTATGCTTCTAAAGCACTGTGTTATGCTTTTGTAACTTTTGTTACTCTTCCGTAACATGTTGTTACACTTATCTTGGCCTTTGTTACACTTCTGAAACACTGTGTTACGCTTCTAAAACACATTGTTATGCTTATGTAGTAGTTGTTATGCTTCTGCTAGGGGTATGTTACACATCTGGAAAGTGTTGAGTTTAAGGTATTTTGGCTCCCAAACCATTCAAACAAGTTCAAGGCTCATTGGCATAATTTTTTAGAGCTCTTACAACAATAAGTTAACTTCTGATAATCTCATGTGGTCAATTTATCATGCTTATTGTTTACTTTCATGCTTACTTCATTCTCCATTATATTTCCACTTCTTCACATCATTGAAATATTACAGTGAACCAAACCCTAACCCTCTCCTCTATCATTATCCTACACCTCCCACATACATCATGATGCCATCCCCCACCATCCATACCCTTCCTAAGAACCATTTTTACCAAACACTGATTTCTAGCCAATTGTTAGAGCTAAGGCTTTTGTGATCCATAATGTAAATAAATGTCTTTCAGATTAATCACATCATTAGGAATTGGTCAATGTTTCAAACCATCTAATGTGGTTCATCCTTGGGATAAGGTGAAGAAGGAAAAATATCTCATTGAATAAATAGTAGGGATGCGTCAATGCCCAGTGATAGGGGATAAAAATAGCGTTTAAAAACTAGACGTTAAAAAGTAGTCGTTTATTTGACTAGGTAAGTTACTAAGTTATAATATTAAATTATTTTTAGGATTTTAAGAAATATTATTAAAAATAATTTAAAAATTAGAATTTTATAATTTAATAAAAATGATTGAATTATATTAATATAATAAGGGAGAAGGGGTAAAATTATATATATATATATATATATATATATATATATATATATCTAAAGTTAATATAATAAAAGGGGAAAAAATTAAATAAAAACTCAAAGAAAAAGAGAACCAACAGACAAATATTAGAAAGGGAAAACTAAATAAAAAAAAAAGGTGTGAGAAAAAAGAAGAAAGGCCTAAAAAAAAAGGCGAAAAGAATCCAACACAAGGGGGAATCACCTGGAGAGGGCCGAAATCCAAATCTTACTTAATTTCCACCCATCATCTCGGTTGAGATTATTACGATGCCTCTCAATTTCAATAGCCTCCCTCAGCTTCCTATGATGGAAATGATCCACCTTAGAAATGACTTTGGAGTCTTCAATGCATACATGGTGACACGATTTATGAGCATGTTCCGCTAGATCAAAAGTGCGGGAATGATTGTGCCTAAGATCTACAACATGCTCCAAGATTCTATATCAAATAGATCGACCTGCTTCCCACCACAGGATCAGGAAACCATATAAACCCCTTTCAAGCCCTTTGGGTCTATAGGATCCTTAACATATCCAAGAGAATTCTTGATATTATAGAGAGGTTTGAATGAAGAAGAGACGTTATTTCTCTAAAGTACATGGACAATCTTGTTTGTTGTCCCTTGGATAAATGGAAGATTAACCTTGGAGATAGGATCCAACTGAGAAGACTTAATTCCTAATCCTTTAAAGGATTTTTTAAAGGCCTTAAGACCTTGAGATCTACTATACCCATTCCTCCCAAAAAATTGAAGAATATGGGCTTTCTCAGATTCCAAGTGGTTATCATAGGAAATTCTAAGAGCATGGGTAGCCAGAGTGCAAAGAACACCAAATTTCTGAGCCGCAAAATGTTGATAAACAGCATGAAGACACTGTTCAATGTGAGCTTTCTTGTAAAAAATGCAGTGACAGATAGAACCAACATCCCTTCTTGAGAGAATAATATCCAAGAAGGGAAGTCAACCATCCACCTCAACTTCCATTGTGAATTTGATGTAGTCGGACTAGGAATTCAGGTGATCAAGAAATAAATCTAACTTCTTGCGACGAGGTGGAAGTTAAGTAAGAGTTGGATTTTGACCCTCTCCAGGTGATTCCCCCTTGTGTTGGATTCCTTTCTCCTTTTGTTTCTAGGCTTTTCTTCTTTTATCCCGTCCCTTTGTTTTTATTTAGTTTTTCCTTTCTTATCTTTGTCCGTTGGTTCTCTTTTTTTCTGATTTTTTAATTAATATTTCCCCTTTTATTATATATATATATATATAACCTTTATATTATTTTATTTTTAATCCCTTCATAATATTATTCATTTTTAAATTATTCTAGATCATTATTAGTTTTATTTTTATTTATATCTATACATATATATAATTTTACCCCTTCTCCCTTATTATATTAATATAATTCAATAATTTTTATTAAATTCTAAAATTCTAATTTTAAAATTATTTTTAATAATATTTCTTAAAATCCTAAAAATAATTTAATATTACAACTTAGTAACTTACCTAGTCAAATAAACGACTAGTTTTTAACGGATAGTTTTTGACGACTAGTTTTATCCCCTATCACCGGAAAATGACGCATCCCTACTATTTATTCAATGAGATTAGTTTCTTTCTTCACCTTTTCCTAAGGATGAACCATATTAGATGGTTCAAAACGTCGACCAAATCCTAATGATGTGATTAATCTGAAAGACATTCTAGTGAATTTTCAAGTGTTAAACTAGGAAATTCATGTGTTACCCTCATTTAACCACCTTCATCACATCCATTTCATCTGATTTCACTCATATCATGGAGAAAATATGCAAGCTTATCTCTTTCACTTTTTTTTTTTAAATTTTCCTTTGCTTTAAAACACTTCATCTCACCCTCTAAGTCTAACCAATCCCTATACTCTGTTTTTCCAAATTACACTACACATGGCCATTATATCTACACACTACGGTTTCATCCTTTAACTAATAGACAATATGGACACTGAGAAGAAAAACCTCAAGGTAGGGTGCCACATTATATTATAACCTTGCACCATGCAAGAAATCAATGCTTCACCCTTGGCCAAAAGATGTTTTGAGAGGACTCGATTTTTGAGGTTCTGTGAGAAGATTATGGAGGGAGGATATCATCTTCAACTTACAACCTCATTTGCATCTAATCTCAACATGGGAAAGGTCATCATTGTAGGTGTGGATTTTAACCTATCAACATATGTGATTTCTTTAGCAACAATTATTCCTAGTCATGAAGAAAATTGGTTTAAGAGCATGGACTTAGACCTTGAAGATTACAAACGATGCTAGAGAGAACCCAGAGTATCTCTTCCCTTTCAAACACCTAATTAACAAATATTCTCCTTTTATGATGTCAATAATGAATTATTTGACATATGAAGGGGGATTTTCTAGGTTGTATAGCGACCATATAAAGTTGTTGATGCATTTCACCTTTACCAAATCGCTTGACTTGCCACATTACTTGTACATAAGTTTGATTAAAATGACTGAGAATGTTCAGAGTAGAAAAAAAGATCATTACCTAATTATTTTTCATCATGTTTTGGTCAAACTAATTGTGTTGCATCACCTTTCATCCATCAACATGACTTGGGAAACCCTCATGGAGAGAGTAGTAGTAGCACTCACCACTAGCCCTCTTGTCATCCATAGTACACCATCACCATCACTGTCAGCACAACCAATGGAGGTTGGCTCTTACAACATGAAAAATTAGATTTCAAAGGCTCCTAGGGTTGTTGAGTTCACTCATACCTATGATAAGGGAAAGAGACAAGTATTTGCACCTAAATCTATCAAAATTGTACTTACACTTGACACCATTGCTGAACTAAGTGAAATAGAAGAGCAACCTCTCATGCATTAGGATGAAACACCTTTGCACCAACATAGTGAACCAATGCCATTTGAGGTTGAGGTAACAGAGAAGGTTGAGATAAAATTAGCTGAGGAGATAATTAGGGAGAAGGATGAGGAAATAGCAGAGTTGAGGGAGATCTTCTCCATTGCTGATTCTCAAATAACTTTCCTACAATAAGAGAATTTGCAATTGAAGGTGAAGTAGTTGATACAAGTAAAACATAAGATAGACCTAGAGGTAGATAAAGGTAAAGGTAATAAAATCATATATTTTGATCAAATTCAGAACATGGATACTGAAACACAACCAAGACGGCCCAAGAAAAGAGGCCTCAAAAGGGCGATGGAGCTAGAAATACAGTCAGCTCATCCACCTGAAGAGTTGACCTTTGATGAAGTAATAGCCATGGAGATAAATAAAGACAGATAAATCTAGTTGGGAAGGGTAAATGAACATTTGGAAAATCTCTCGAAGAGAGATAAGAGAGACAACAACCTCTAAATACACATGGCAAATCACTATCACACCAGGAACAAAATTTCACAAATAAGGCTAAAACAACTGAGGAAAAGGCTAAAAGAAATTCAAATTAAGCTTAAAGAGAATGATCACTTATGTTTTCTGACTGAAGCTTCCTTGGTTTTTTAGCCCATCACTCATAGGTGCTACAAAACCAATTTTGAGAATATTTGAAGAATTTTGGTATTTTTTGTGATTTTTGCACAAATCTGGAAATTCTCTCCTCACATAAGCGCAACAAGATTTTGTTACACTTGTTTTAGGGGCATCCAAATGATTATTTTATTATATGTCTTATCACTCAAAAAAAGTGAAACATCATTTTACATAGTCTTAGAGGTTCATTTGTCAAAGGTATGGTCATAGACTTCATTTGTCATTAGTTGATAAAGGAAAAATTCAAATTTTTCATATTAACGTATCCTAAGGTCCAAACCCACCCCCATTCAAGTCACATCATGTCCCATCTTTCATCATTTGCTGAAATATTTAATTTTCCAAGTTTTGGAATTTGAAAACATCACTTTCTCTAAGATTTCTTGTTTTCGTAGCGAATTACACAATAAAAAGGCAATTTTCGCTATGAAACTGCCAATACTTTCATAGCAAAACTGCCTGGAAATTAACTAAATATGCTACAAAAAGAGTTTTTTCTGTTTGTATTTTCAAATTCAGTGCAAGGTGTCAATTAATTATTAGAAGTGTTATGGTTGATGTCATTCGAGTCAATTAGGGTTAAATAAATGTAAAATTGTCATGGTTGAGGTCATTATTACAGTTTTTAACATGTATGAGTCATGATTAAGCCATGGGTTGTCATCTAAACGTTAAAACATTACCCAATTACGTCATTTTTCATTCTTCGCTTCATATTTGCATGCTATTGAGGTCTGGAGAGTCATTTCACCAAGCCAAGCTAGTTCTAGCATTTTCAAAATTTGTAGGTGTCATTGATCAAGAGAGGCAAAGAAGGTATAAAATCATCATGGTTGCAAAGAGGAAGACCAGAAAAGGTTTCCACTACCTTAGATATGAGCCATCAAACATGAAATTTATTAATGAAGACCCAAATACCTTATAAGTTTTCAGAAGAATAGGGTGTTTGCAGTTTTGCCAAAGATTGCAAGGGTTCCATGGGCATGTTTTTAAGGATTTTGCTATCAATTTCAATGGGACAACTTCAAAGGTGGGAATTTTGAACCTCACTGTAACACCATATGACATTGCAGCAACAACATGAATCCCTAGAGGAGGAAAACAATGGTTCAAAGGCTTCAAGTTCATCTTGCAGGACTGTAAGGAATTTATCAAGCTAGAGCATAGTGAGATTGATCTCAAAAATGCCATCCCAAGGAGCTACATGAAAGAAAACTTCTCAAAGTTGCTATTAATCATTCAGAAGTACTTCACTTGTGAAGGGAGGTATCATATGGTTTATTCTTACCACCTCAGGCTTCTGCTAAATTTGGTTGGTAAGAGGTATCTTTATTTACATTTTTATTTATACAGAAGTTTAGCTAAAATGTCAAACAAAGTTTACGTTCAATCTAAAGGAAATGAAACCTCACTCTTTTATCATGTTTTAATCAAGTTGTTGGTATTAGAATAATTAAATAGATTAGGAAGAGATTGGTCATATTTTCTGTTCATCAGTGGTTTTGAAATAGATTCCATCACTCCTAAAAGAACTCCTAAACCTAGAGATAGCCCATCACCTTCAGTGGCTGAGAAAATTAAGCCAATGAATATGGAGACAAAGCCATTGCAGAACCTAACACACCCAATGTTACACCTATAAAATCAAACAGTGAGAAAACATGGCAACAAGAGGGTTACAATAATCCAAACAATGGATAAGGGTAACTTAGAAGACATTGTGCATGCTATTCATATTGAAGAAACTACCAAAGTCCAAGTTGAAGATATTGTTGAGGGAGGAAAGAAGCTCAAGAAATCCAAAACAACTAAGAAATTAGAGTTTGAAGGTGAAGATGCAGGATTCGTCTTTCAGGATAGGAAACCAATGAAAATACATGCCAAAAAGGTGTTGGAAAGCAGTAAATAAGCTCAAAAGGTCATTGAAAATGTCCATCCACCACCAAGCATCATTGACCTCTCATCACCTGCAAAAGAAGATTTGGTCATCAAGAAAAATAAGGGAAAATATAAAATCATTGAAAAAATAGAGATTGAAGTCCTTAAGGAGTAGTTGAAGTTGGAAAATGATGAAATATCAGTTTTAAGGAAAGAGGCAAGGAAGCACAAGGTTCAAAATGTACAGTTTGAAAAAATGAAAGAGATTTGGGAGGATCAAGTCACAAGTGTCTTTAAGACCTTGGACAACACAGAAAAACTAATAAAATTGACTAAGCCATTTAGAGGAAAGGTAAAACATATCATAAAAACTATCCTGCACCTACAGTCTAAGAACAATACACTGAAGGACCAAGTCAAAAATCTTCAAGAGCAAGTAGAATTGATTCATGAAGAGTTGGAGAAAAAAGGCTTAAAGATGATTGTGGTTGAGGAGCCCATAACTCAACTGATCATTAATGAAGAAGGAACACCACAAGGGTCTTAATTTGAGATTGATTATGTTTTGGAAGGTTCATGGCATGCTGAAGACCAAGTTTTTGCAGCCATAGGTCAATTTTTGGGGACAATGTTGAAATCTAGAAATTTTGTAATTTTTCACAGTTTCATAGTGTTTCCTAGGCTTAAAGCCAAGAAAACGCTACAAAATTTTTTGTAGCAGCCTATATGTTTCCAAAATCAAATTTTGAAGTTTTGAAGGAGGAATTTTAATGGTGGTGAGGTGTCATGTCTTGGTTAACACCATGTAACAGCAAAAGAGCAAAATTTATGGGTGCAAAAGCTTTTTTTTGGACACTACTAAAGCTCTCTACGAAACTGTCTTGTTTTCATAGCGAGCTGTTTTTGAAGGCTTTGGGATAGCTTAATGATAGTTTTGGAGAACTGGACTCCTCCAACATGTCAAGGGACCTTAATAGTATATATTTATGACTTGAAAGAAGTGTTGTGGAGACAGGTCATCAACTAAAGCTCTCATTGAAGATAAAAGTCATGCATTCCTGAAAAATAAGGTTTTGTTCCACATGTCTAGGAAGGTTTTTTAATATGAAAAGTGGTGATGAACTATGGCATAGTCTGTTTGAGCATGTGATGCTTATTTGTAACTGATATGTAACCATTTCAAAAATATAAGGTAGAATATGTAATAAATAGGAGTTAGAATCCTATTAGGATAGGTCTTCTTTAAGGTATAGCTGCCAATTTCTTATTAGAAGACATGTTTTTTAGCTATGTGATGTGTCATAGGTAGAATTCGATGAATATAGCCATCAGGCAGATCATCCTTGCTATAAGATTGTCTATTTAAAGGCAAATCATTGAAGTAGTAAGGGCCTGGTGATTTTTTGCATCAAACTGCTACTTTATGTATTTTAACTTATATCAGTAATACAGAGGACTTTCTTCTTGACAGACTTGAGATTATGATGGGGTTTTTGATGTTTTTATGATCTATATGTTTATGTTTAATATTTTGCAGTAGATTTCATCCCTATTACTCTGAATTCATATGTTTATGCTCTGACCTCCTTTAGTGTTGTTCTATGTTTTATGTGTGATTTACCTCTGTCAAAGACCCTTATCTACCTCGGCTTCCATGTAAAAAACCTTGCCACTGAAAATATTGATTGTTGACTCCATAATCCCAATGGTAGCAAGCCTATTTTCTTTCAACCTACAATCATAAAAAACAAGATACAAATTCTATATAGCTAGCCATATATCTTTATCATTAACCAATATCATAAATTTCCTATGAGAGAGACCTCTCAGACTGAAGAGGCTAAGATTCACTCAAAATATGGTTTGAAACAATTACATAGAGTTGTCTTATCAACAACCAATCAAGTACAAATTTGTCATAACATTTTGATGCATCTGTTGGGAGCCTGAAGATATACTTTTCCCAAAATTCTGAGGTTTAACTCTTGAAGGTAGCAGGCGCTTAGAAGTTGTTCGAGGCTGCAACTACCTTGGTGACTCCATTCAAAATTATCATGTTCAAATGTGGCTTCGAAAAGGAGATATATGAGGAGTAATCCTGACCTAGATGCACCTACAATTGTGGATAATCCAAACACAATTTCCAGAGGAATTCAAGGTATTTTTTTGTGTAACCAGCTCCAAAAATAGAAGAAAAGAGATATAAACGCCTTAGAAATGAGCCACTTCGAGGGGGCAACCTCCAATACATTACATAAATGAAAAATTCTTGGATGCTACAATTTAAAAAACCTCCTTTCTATATATAGGAGTCCATGGGGCCATAATGTAATCCTAGTGGGCCACAATGTAATCCTAGACGACCTAACAATACTAATTTAAGGGCACAATAATAACAAAATGGGGGTTACAAGGGTTCAATAATAACAATAAGGGGGTTACACTAAAAATAATAAGGGACTATACTAGTGATATAGGGACCTAACATGCCCCTCTCCTTCAAAAAAGTGTTGTCCTCAAAGCTTGAGTAGCTCCAGGTACTTCTGTATAAAATTCTCATCCTCCCATGTAGAATCTTCAGTGGGTAAGTTCTTCCACTTGATGAGATACTCTGAAATTGATCGATTCCGTAGCTGTCGAGTTCTTGTTTCCATGATCACTTCAGGTTCCAATATTATTTTTCCTTCCTCATCAAGTTCTGGAAATATTGTTTGAACTGGAAGATTTTCACCTATAACCTTCTTAAGCATGAAACATGGAAAACTGGATGTACTCGCGAAGAAGCAGGAAGCTCCAATTTGTATGCCATAGAATCAATCTTTTGTAACACCTTGTAAGGACCATAGTACTTTGGTGATAATTTATTATCCTTCTTAGCTTTCTTGAGGGAAATTTGTTTGTATGGTTGCAGCCATAAAAATACCCAATCTCCTACATCAAAACTTCTCTCGCTGCGATGTTGATCTGCCTGTTGTTTCATTCGATTTTGTGCCAAATTCAGGTTATCCTTTAAGAGTTGGAGAACTTCTTGCTGATGCTCGATGTGATCTTCCACCGCTTGAACCTTCGAATTTTCCCTTAAAGATGATGTGATGGATGGTGGATGATATCCATAAAGTGCCATAAATGGGGTCATTTTTGCCGCAGTATGGAAGGAAGTGTTATACCACCATTCAGCAAGAGGTAACCACTTGACCCATTGTGTTTGTTTATCAGATACAAAACAACGAAGATATCCTTCCAAACATTTATTTACTATCTCAGTTTGACCATCAGATTGAGGATGATAAGATGAGCTATGAGTTAATTGAGTACCCAAACAAGAAAATAACTCCGCCCAAAAATTTCCAGTAAAAATGGGATCTCTGTCGCTCACAATAACCCTTGGGCTTCCATGTAGCTTTTGAATTCTGTCCATAAATGTAGTAGCAACCGTACTTGCTTTAAATGGATGAGATAAAGCACAAAAGTGTGCATACTTGGTAAGTCTATCAACTACCACCATGATGACACTCTTTCCTTCGGACTTAGGTAAACCTGTGATAAAATCCATTGAAATTTCCTCCCAACGTTGACTTGGAATGGATAAAGGTTGTAGAAGTCCCGGGGTCTTAATTGTTTCCACTTTATTCTGCTGGCAAACCAAACATTCCGCCACAAATTTTTGAATATCAGATTTAAGGCCATCCCAAAAAAATTCTTTCTTCACCCTCTAGTAAGTTTTTAAAAATCCTGAGTGTCCTCCTAAAGGAGAAGTGTGCAATTCTAGAAGAATATTTTGTTTTAGTTGGGAATTCTTACAAAGATATAAGCGATCTTTGTACCATAAGGAATCATTTTTCCAACTAAATGTATCAGATGTACTAGGATCTTGCCGCAACTTTTGAATGAGTGTCCATACATCTTTGTCCTTCTTCCATTCATCTCTTGCTTTGGTTATCCAATCTGGCTGGATAATAGAAATGGCACAAAGCAATGCTTCCACCTCTTCATTCTTTCTTGAGAGTGCATCTGCAACAACATTAAGCTTTCCTTTTTTGTAGATTATTTCAAAGTCATAACCCAACATCTTTGTGACCAATTTTTGCTGCTCTTTTGAAGATAGTCTTTGTTCCAAAAAGTGTTTAAGACTATCATGATCAATTTTTACCTTGAAGTGTCTTCCCATTAGGTAAGTTCGCCATTTCTTTAGTGCATGCAGTATTGCTAACATTTCCTTCTCATAAATAGGTTTCTGTAAATACTTTCCCTTGATTGGACGACTTTCAAAAGCAATGGGTCTTCCTTCCCGCATTAAAACTACTCCAATTCCATTTCCTGAGGCATCACATTCCACAATAAAGGTTTTTGTGAAGTCTGGCGTAGCTAAGACCGGTGCTAGGCACATTGCCTCCTTAAGACGTTCAAAGGCCTTAGTTGCTTCAGGAGTCCATGAAAATGCATCTTTCTTCAATAATATTGTTAGAGGTGCTACTATTCTCCCATAATTCTTAACAAACTTGCGATAATACCCTGTTAACCCGAGAAATCCTCGCAACTTCTTTATGGTTGTGGGGACTTTCCATTCCTTAATGGCTTTAATTTTGTTAGGGTCTACTTTAACACCCTCGTGAGATACAACATGACCCAAATATTCCACCTCTTGTACTCCAAAGAAACATTTGGATGTTTTTGCATATAATTGTTTCTCCTGCAATAGTTTGAGCACCCTGTCAACATGTTCAACATGATCCTTCCAAGACCTGCTGTAGATTAGTATATCATCAAAAACTACTAGCACAAATTTTCTAAGGAAGGGTTTGAAAATGGAATTCATCAACCCTTGAAATGTAGAAGGTGCATTGGTAAGACCAAAAGGCATGACCAGAAATTCATAATGACCCTCATGAGTTCGAAAAGCTGTTTTTGGAATATCTTCAGTCTTCATTCTAATTTGATGATATCCTGAACGAAGATCCAACTTGGTAAAATAAATTGCTCCATGTAATTCATCCAATAATTCATCAATCACAGGAATGGGAAATTTGTCTTTAATGGTGAGCTTATTGAGCTCTCTATAATCTGGACACATTCGCCATGATCCATCCTTCTTGTGTACCAATACTACAGGAGCAGAGAAAGAACTTTGACTGGGTTGAATTATACCCGCCTCTAACATTTCTGCAATCATACGTTCAATTTCGCTCTTTTGGAAGTAAGGATATCTATAAGGCCTGATGTTTGGAGGAACACTTCCTGGAATCAAATGAATAGCATGATCATGATCACGAATAGGTGGGAGTCCTTTGGGAGTTTAAAACACCTTGGAATGATTGTCAAGACTTGTTGGAGATCTACAGAAAGAGATGATTTTGATGTCGGGACTTCTAGAGAGCATAATTGTGCAATTACGCCTCGTTGTTCTTTCTTTAGAAGCTTTGTCATGACATTAGAGCTTATTATCCTTCCTGGCTTCCCTTCAATACCCCGTAATTCGACTTCCTTTCCTTATGAAAAAAATTTCAAGAAAAGTTCTTGAAAATTAAAAGCTACCATCCCCAAAGATTGTAACCATTGTACTCCTAGTACAACATCAGCACCTCCCATAGGAATGGAAAGCATTGGACTAGTCAATACATATTCCCCCACGGTTAGCTTAATATTATGGCATTTTCCAGAGCAATTTATAGTTCCTCCATTTGCAACCATCACTTGACATTCTGGTGTTGGGTATAGGAAATAATTTAATTCCTTGGCTACCTTACAATGAATAAAATTATGGGTGCTACCTGAATCAATCAACACTATTACCTTTTTCTTCTTGATTTGTCCTTGTATCTTCAGAGTTTGAGGAGTGTTAATTCCTGCCAGTGCATTACATGTTAGGTCCCTATATCACTAGTATAGTCCCTTATTATTGTTAGTGTAACCCCCTTATTGTTATTATTGTACCCTTGTAACCCCCATTTTGTTATTATTGTGCCCTTAAATTATTATTGTTAGGTCGGCTAGGATTACATTGTGGCCCACTAGGATTACATTATGGCCCCATGGACTCCTATATATATAGAAAGGAGGTTTTGTAAATTGTATCATCCAAGAATTGTTCATTTATGTAATGTATTGGAGGTTGCCCCCTCGAAGTGGCTCATTTCTAAGGCGTTGATATCTCTTTTCTTCTCTTTTCGGAGCTGGTTACACAACATTTGGTATCAGAGCTTTGGATTCTAGGGTTTCGCTGCTCCAAATAGGTCATCGTGGCATTTGCACTATAAATTTTTTTCTACGAAGTCTCAGAAGCTGAAATTTTTAGGGTGCGAAGTAGAAATCTTGAGGAAGCGTTTCTAAAAATTGCAGAGCTTGGTTCACAATATTTGAGGAGATATCATCTGTGGAAGTTAGGTATTTTTTCAGGCTCCTAAACAGGTCATCGTGGAATTTGCGCTATAAATTTTTTTGTACGAAGGTTCAGAGTCTGAAATTCATATGGTGCGAAGCTGAAAGCCTGAGGAAATTCGTCAAAAAATTTTAGAGCTTGGTTCACAATATTTTTGGAGATATGATATGTGGAAGGTAGTGCTTTTTCAGGCTTCTAAATTTCATCTCAAAGAGGTGATCGTGGGAAAAGTTCAATAACTCTCTCTCTGGGCATCAGATTGGAGTGCCGTAAAAATTGGTTGCAATTACACAGACTGTAGTTTCTTGGCTATCAATTTCAGAAACAAAGGACGAAACAGTGACACTTGGCAAGTCGTACAAGTTTACACTACTGAACCAGTCCATAATTAGGTCATTGTGGGAGATTGGACACAACTTTGTCTTGGAGAATCCAAATCAGGTCAGACCTATGGCATTCAAAAGATAATTCAGAGGGCTACATCGGTACCAAAATTTAGATATTTAGGTGCTACAATCACAGAAATAATCCATTTTCAATATCGAGCTCCTCAAAAGCAAGAAAAAGGTGTGTATTTTTTTTCCAAATTGCATAAGTCTTGTTTGAATAATCAAGTTAAATTGATCCCAAGGGCATATTGTAGAATAGATATCAGTATTGGATTCTAAAATGGCCCCTAAAAAAAATTCAACACCCATTAAGCCTTTAGAAGGCTCTACTATGACTCATGAAGATGAAGAATGGCAACATGACATATCAAAATTACAAGAGCAAATTTCGCTCTCGCAAAGAACAACAAAAAATGAAATGGAAGTTTTGAAGAAATGCGTGGAAACTAAGATGGATGGTTTGAAGAAAGGCGTGGAAACTAAGATGAATGGTTTGGAAGCTAAGATGGATGGCATGGAAGTGGGCATGGAAGCTAAGATGGATGACATGAAAGACAACATGGAAAACATGAAGAATGATCTAAAAGCATACATGGAAGGCTTGATGACAATTTTAAAACCAGAAATGATTCATAATGGTGAAAATATAGTAGAAGAACCTCATGATGAGAACAAAATAAATGTTAATCGTGATTTCATAAACTCTAATGTTGGCGAGAAGAACCACCATATTCCAAAAATGGATATAAGGAAGTTTGATGGAAAGGATCCTGTAACATGGATACTATAGATGGAGCAATATTTTGATTTCCATAACGTGAAAAACACACAAAAGGTAGGCATTGAAACTTTACATTTAGAACAAAATACATTTGTATGGTATCGATGGCTTTGCTCCCGTAAAAAAATTGTCACTTGGTCAATTTTTACGGAGGAAATGATAGCACATTATGAGGATACAAAGAGCAACACCTTCTTTAGCCAATTGATAAATCTCGAACAAAAGGGTTTAGTGGGGGAGCACATTGAGGACTTCCAAAAATTGAATATAAGGGTAACTGATATTCCAGAGGAACACAGGATTGATCTCTTCATAGGCACTTTAAAGGATAACATCCAACATGAAGTTCGCGTTTTGGAACCTGATTCATTGGAGAAGGCATTCGGGTTGGCAAGAAAAGTTGAATGTAAAATTATGGCGACAAGGAAGCCTACCACTCAATTCTATAAAGAAGGAAGTGTTGCTACGCCTAGATTTCCACAACCTACAAGGTTGACACCACAACAATTGGAAGAAAAAAGAGCAAAGGGGCTTTGCTACAGTTATGATAGCAAATACACCAAAGGTCATAAGTGTGCTGAAAAGAAATTATTTTACATAGATTGTGAAGAAGAAGAAGAAAATGAACAATAAGAGGATACACACCAGGAACCAGCCATAGAAGAGGAAGAAATGAATCCGACCATATCATGTAATGCACTGGCAGGAATTACCACTCCTCAAACTCTCAAGATAGCAGGACAGATCAAGAAGAAAAAGGTAATAGTGTTGATTGATTCGGGTAGCACCCATAATTTTATTCATTATAAGGTAGCCAAGGAATTAAATTGTTTCCTATACCCAGCACCAGAATTCTAAGTGATGGTTGCAAATGGAGGAACTATAAATTGCTCTGGGAAATGCCATAATATCAAGCTAACCATGGGGGAATATGTATTGACTAGTCCAATGCTTTCCATTCCTATGGGAGGTGCTGATGTTGTACTAGGAGTACAATGGTTACAATCTTTGGGGACAGCAACTTTTAATTTTCAAGAACTTTTCTTGAAATTTTTTTTAGAAGGAAAGGAAGTCGAATTACGGGGTATTGAAGGGAAGCTAGGAAGGATAATAAGATCTAATGTCATGAAAAAGCTTCTAAAGAAATAAAAACGATGCGTAATTGCACAATTATGCTCTCTAGAAGTTTCGACATCAAAATCATCTATTTCTGCAGATCTCCAACAAGTCTTGGACAATCATTCCAAGGTGTTTGAAACTCCCAAAGGACTCCCACCTATTCGTGGTCATGATCATGCTATTCATTTGATTCCAGGAAGTGTTCCTCCAAACATTAGGCCTTATAGATATCCTTACTTCCAAAAGAGCGAAATTGAACGTATGATTGCAGAAATGTTAGAGGCGGGTATAATTCAACCTAGTCAAAGTTATTTCTCTGCTCCTGTAGTATTGGTACACAAGAAGGATGAATCATGGCGAATGTGTCCGGATTATAGGGAGCTCAATAAGCTCACCATTAAAGATAAATTTCCCATTCCTGTGATTGATGAATTATTGGATGAATTACATGGAGCAATTTATTTTACCAAGTTGGATCTTTGTTCGGGATATCATCAAATTAGAATGAAGACTGAAGATATTCCAAAAACAACATTTCGAACTCATGAGGGTCATTATGAATTTTTGGTCATGCCTTTTGGCCTTACCAATGCACCTTCTACATTTGAAGGGTTGATGAATTCCATTTTCAAACCCTTCCTTAGAAAATTTGTGCTAGTATTTTTTGATGATATACTAATCTACAGCAGGTCTTGGAAGGATCATGTTGAACATGTTGACGGGGTGCTCAAACTATTGCAGGAGAAACAATTATATGCAAAAACATCCAAATGTTTCTTTGGAGTACAAGAGGTGGAATATCTGGGTCATATTGTATCTCACGAAGGTGTTAAAGTAGACCCTAACAAAATTAAATCCATTAAGGAATGGAAAGTCCCCACAACCATAAAGCAGTTGCGAGGATTTCTCGGGTTAACATGGTATTATCGCAAGTTTGTTAAGAATTATGGGAGAATAGCAGCACCTCTAACAACATTATTGAAGAAATATGCATTTTGATGGACTCCTGAAGCAACTAAGGCCTTTGAACGTCTTAAATATGGAATGTGCCTAGCACCGGTCTTAGCTACGCCAGACTTCAGAAAACCTTTATTGTGGAATGTGATGCCTCAGGAAATGGAATTGGTGCGGTTTTAATGCAAGAAGGAAGACCCATTGCTTTTGAAATTTGTCCAATCAAAGGAAAGTATTTACAGAAACCTATTTATGAGAAGGAAATGTTAGCAATACTGCATGCACTAAAGAAATGGCGAACTTACCTAATGGGAAGACACTTCAAGGTAAAAACTGATCATGATAGTCTTAAACACTTTTGGGAACAAAGAATATCTTCCGAAGAGCAGCAAAAATGGGTCACAAAGATGTTGAGTTATGACTTTGAAATAATCTACAAAAAAGGAAAGCTTAATGTTGTTGCAGATGCACTCTCAAGAAAGAATGAAGAGGTGGAAGCATTGCTTTGTGCCATTTCTATTATCCAACGAGATTGGATAACTGAAGCAAGAGATGAATGGAAGAAGGAAAAAGATGTATGGACACTCATTCAAAAGTTGCAGCAAGATCCTAGTACATCTGATACATTTAGTTGGAAAAATGATTCCTTATGGTACAAAGATCGCTTATATCTGTGTAAGAATTCCCAACTAAAACAAAAGATTCTTCTGGAATTGCACACTTCTCCTTTAGGAGGACACTCAGGATTTTTAAAAACTTACCACAGGGTGAAGAAAGAATATTTTTGGGATGGCCTTAAATCTGATATTCGAAAGTTTGTGGCGGAATGTTTGGTTTGCCAGCAGAATAAAGTGGAAACAATTAAGACCCCAGGACTTCTACAACCTTTATCCATTCCAAGTCAACGTTGGGAGGAGATTTCAATGGATTTTATCACGGGTTTACCTAAGTCCGAAGGAAAGAGTGTCATCATGGTGGTAGTTGATAGACTTACCAAGTATGCACACTTTTGTGCATTATCTCATCCATTTAAAGCAAGTACAGTTGCTACTACATTTATGGATAGAATTCAAAAGCTACATGGAAGCCCAATGGTTATTGTGAGCGACAGAGATCCCATTTTTACTGGAAATTTTTGGACGGAGTTATTTTCTTGTTTGGGTACTCAATTAGCTCATAGCTCATCTTATCATCCTCAATGCGATGGTCAAGCTGAGATAGTGAATAAATTTTTGGAAGGATATCCATGAACTTTGAAGCGGTCATGGAAAAGAACTCATTAGCTACGGAATCGATCAATTTTCGGATTATCTCATCAAGTGGAAGAACTTACCCCTTTGAGAAGATTCTACATGGGAGGATGAAAATTTTATACGAAGCTTGCCGGAGCTACTCAAGCGTTGAGGACAACACTTTTTTGAAGGAGAGAGACATGTTAGGTCCCTATATTACTAGTATACTCACTTATTATTGTTAGTGTAACCCCCTTGTTGTTATTATTGTACCCCTGTAACCCCCATATTGTTATTATTCTACCCTTAAATTATTATTGTTAGGTCGGCTAGGATTACATTGTGGCCCCACTAGGATTACATTGTGGCCCCATGGACTCCTATAGGAAAGGAGGTTTTGTAAATTGTATCATCAAAGAATTGTTCATTTATGTAATGTATTGGAGGTTTCCCCCTCGAAGTGGCTCATTTCTAAGGCGTTGATATCTCTTTTCTTCTCTTTTTGGAGTTGGTTACACAACATTACACGATATGGTCGGATTCATTTCTTCCTCTTCTTGGGTTGGTTCCTGGTGTATATCCTCTTCTTGTTCATTTTCTTCTTCCTCTTCATAATCTATGTAAAATAATTTCTTCTCAGCACACTTATGACCTTTAGTGTATTTTCTATCACAACTGTAGCAAAGCCCTTTTGCTCTTTTTTCTTCCAGTTGTTGTGGTGTCAACCTTGTAGGTTGTGGAAATCTAGGCGTAGCAACACTTCCTTCTTTATAGAATTGAGTGGTAGGCTTCCTTGTCGCCATAATTTTACATTCAACTTTTCTTGCCAACCTGAATGCCTTCTCCAATGAATCAGGTTCCAAAACGCGAACTTCATGTTGGATGTTATGCTTTAAAGTGCCTAGGAAGAGATCAATCCTGTGTTCCTCTGTAAGATCAGTTACCCTTATATTCAATTTTTGGAAGTCCTCAATGTGCTGCCCCACTAAACCCTTTTGTTTGAGATTTATCAATTGGGTAAAGAAGGTGTTGCTCTTTGTATCTTCATAATGTGCTATCATTTCCTCCGTAAAAATTGACCAAGTGACAATTTTTTTACGGGAGCAAAGCCATTGATACCATACAAATGTATTTTGTTCTAAATGTAAGTTGCAATGCGTACCTTTTGTGTGTTTTGCACGTTATGGAGATCAAAATATTGCTCCATCTGTAGTATCCATGTTACAGGATCCTTTCCATCAAACTTCCTCATATCCATTTTTGGAATATAGTGGTTCTTCCCGCCAACATTAGAGTTTATGAAATCACGATTAACATTTATTTTGTTCTCATCATGAGGTTCTTCTACTATATTTCCGCCATTAGGAATCATTTCTTGTTTTAATCTTGTCATCAAGCCTTCCATGTATGCTTTTAGATCATTCTTCATGTTTTCCATGTTGTCTTTCATGTCATCCATCTTAGCTTCCATACCCACTTCCATGCCATCCATCTTAGCTTCCAAACCAATCATCTTAGCTTCCACGCCTTTCTTCAAACCATCCATCTTAGTTTCCACGCCTTTCTTCAAAACTTCCATTTCATTTTTTGTTGTTCTTTGCGAGAGCGAAATTTGCTCTTGTAATTTTGATATGTCATGTTGCCATTCTTGATCTTCATGAGAATCCTATTGAAACCTTCTAAAACTTAATGAGTTAATTACACAAACCTTTAGATATCTGTATATCTATTCTACAATATTCCCTTGGAATCAATTCAACTTGATTCTTCAAACAAGACTTATGCAATTCGGAAAAAAAATACACACCTTTTACTTGCCTTTTAGGAGCTCTGTATTGAAATTGAATTATCTCTGTAATTGAGAATCTTAAATATCTAAAATTCACTGATGTAGTAGCCTTCTGAACTATCTTTCAAATCCACGGTTATGATCTGATTTGGATTCTTCAAGACAAAGTTATTTCCAATCTCCCACAATGACCCAATTTTGGACTGGTTCAGTAGAGGGAACTTGTACGACTTGCCACGTGTCACTGTTTCGTCCTTCATCTCTGAAATTGATAGCCAATAAACTTCAGTCCGTGTACTTGCAACCACCTTTTACGGCACTCCAATCCAATGCCCAAAGAGAGAGTTATTAAACTTTTCCCACGATCACCTCTTTGAGATGAAATTCAGGAGCCTGAAAAAGCACTCCCTTCCACAGATCATATCTCCAAAAATATTGCGAACCAAGCTCTGAAATTTTTTGAAGAATTTCCTCAGGATTTCAGCTTCGCACCATATGAATTTCAGATTCTAAACCTTCGTAGAACATTTTTTATAGCGCAAATGCCACGATGACCTGTTTAGGAGCCTGAAAAAAGACCTAACTTCCACAGATCATATCTCCGAAAATATTGCGAACCAAGCTCTGAAATTTTTAGAAAAAATTCCTCAAGATTTCAGCTTCACACCCTAAACATTTCAGCTTCTGAAGCTTCGTAGAAAAAAAGTGATAGCGAAAATTCCACGATGATCTGTTTGGAGCAGCGAAACCCTAGAATCCAAACCTCTGATACCAAATGTTGTGTAACTAGCTCCAAAAATAGAAGAAAAGAGATATAAACGCCTTAGAAATGAGCCAATTCGAGGGGGAAACCTCCAATACATTACATAAATGAACAATTCTTGGATGCTACAATTTACAAAACCTCCTTTCTATATATAGGAGTCCATGGGGCCATAATGTAATCTTAGTGGGCCACAATGTAATCCTAGCCGACATAACAATACTAATTTAAGGGCACAATAATAAAAAAATGGGGGTTACAAGGGTTCAATAATAACAATAAGGGGGTTACACTAACAATAATAAGGGACTATACTAGTGATATAGGGACCTAACATAGTTCTGCAATATCAGGTACTCCATTACACACAAAAGCCTTGTCCTCTGAAGTTTTAAGAAGTCCTAAAGATAAAAGGTTTGATGATAAAATTTAGGAAGTCTTGTTTAGGTCTGAAAATAAAAAGAATTGATTGAAATTGTCTTATACCTACATAGAAAAGGTATTGATACCTCAACCTTAGTGACACAAAAATATAAAGAAGAGCTTTGGGAAGCAGTCACATCTGAGTTATTGTTAGAGAGTGAATCCTTGGATAGGTTGAAAGAACTAGAACCATTTGAAATATTAATAAGAAGTAAATCTATTTTTACTGTACCTAATTGGAGTTCAATTGTAACTGGACAACAAAAATCAAGCAAACCCCCCCTAACAATCCCTCTTCCTCTACCACTATTGTCCCTAAAACTACCACAATTCTAATAATCATGACAGGAAATGTGTCACCTCCACCTACTACTGCACCTGCTAGGTATGCCCCTCTTTTTCTTTCAGCTGTCCTTAATGCCCTTCCTAGAAAATAATTTGCTAGAATCAAAGCTTGGGGAAGTGATGAATAGATTATAGTTTAAGAGCATGTAGACTAGTTCAATGACTTCATAGACAGGGAGGAGTTTGACCATGAGGATGTCAAGATGATATTATTTACTTAGAGCTTTACTGGTGAGGTCAAGAAGTGGTTCAAAACCCTTACACCGGTAATATTGCATAATTAGAATGAATTTTAAGATAGCTTCTTGAGAAAGTGGGGAAATAGAACCAACCCTATACAAGCCATCATTGAGTGCAATAGTTTGAAAAGAGTTGTTGATGAAACTGTTCAAAATTTCTCCAAGATATTTAACAAAGTTTATGACTCCATCCCTGCGCATCTTAAGCCTCCTCTAGGAGCAACTCAACTTAGATATGTCAAGGCCTTTGATTATGACTTTTCTATCCTGCTAAGAGAAAGAGAATCCCCTTCATTAGTTGAAGTGCAAAATTATTCTATGAAGGTGAAGGTCAATATGATAGCTCCTAAAAAGTCCAAGATGGGAAAGACAAAATTGAAAGAAGAAGATAAGCCTTCCACCTCTGATGATAAACTTGATTCCATGTGTTAGGGTCCTATAACAATAGTGTTCATAATTTTTGAATTGACTTTGACTAGTCTTGTAAATATGTACATACCTTGCTTTCTGCAAGTTGTTTTCCCATATTTTAAAAATAAAAAATGAAAAGAGGGTAAAATTCCTAAAAGAAAGATAAAATGGCTTGAAAAGAAAATATCAAAAAGAATAAAAATGGACCCCCCAAAGAAAAAGAGATAATAATAAGGCATGAAAGTGATGCAAGTCAAAATGCCACTTCTTTTACTTTCACTACAAAAATAATGATTATGTGCAGCTTGTTCAAAGTGCCATCATCCATGATGAGTTAAATAGTTTAATCTTAAATTTTCATGCTTTTAATTTCATGTTTATAGATAGAGAATAAATATCTATCAAACAGTTTAAACTTGACAAATCAGTAGATAGTTAGAGAATAAATGAGGAGCTCAACAGTTTAATCTGAGTCCTCGGATGAAATAAGGCTAGATTTAGATAGTTTATGCTTTAAAAGAAAAATGGATTTAGGGTTGCAAGCTGAAATGCACTGATGCAAATAATGAAAAACGATAGAATAAATGATGGGTAGGTAGAAAGAATTTTTACAAGGCATGTAATAAAACATCATCTGGAAAAGTTACTAATTTCCCTCCCATCAAAGTATTCAGTATTAAAAATCTTCAGTTAAAAAGGCTCAGAGCATTTCTCTGACTTTTGTTGGGACCGAACCCAAGGCTTGATAACTGATTGGTAGTTAATATTTGATTCCCTACATAATCACCCTTTTCCTAAAATAAAAACCTTTTCCTAATGTAAAACACATTTTTTCTTAAGGAAAGTAAAAATCCCCTTTAACTAATCTCATTTCATGCAAAAAAATTAAAAAAAACCCAAAAATACTATTTATCCTAAGTATTAAGTGTAAATGTTTAAAATGGGACTATCATTATGCCTAAACACTTACAATACACTTTTACCTATTACATTTATGTATATTTTCGCTCATGACACTCATTTTCATATTAACTTTAATTTATTTTACTAACTCCTTATAAATATTCCCCCCACACCCCCCCCCCCCTCCCCCCCCTAATTATATTAACTCAATTATTTAAATACCCCAAAACCCACTTTATAATATTAACCTATGGTTTAAAAAACCCACATAATATATACCCTGCTTCCCCATAGGTTAAAACATATGTTATAATAAACCCACCCTATGGTTGTAATACACTTGCATATCATTCATTTTTCGTGTAAAACCGAATCCCACCTATCATGTTTAATACATTAGTTTATACGTTTAAAACTATGTTTTAAACGTATAACTTAACCCTGCCACATATAAATCCCCCGAGCCCCATGCCCAATATGCCAAGCTAATCCACCGATGAATCACAGTAGTTCGCACCTCCTTAACCCAATCCAACGAACTATATGCAATATCACATTTTCAAAAGTGTGATTGTTAATCGATTTGAGATTTACAAAATGGACAATATTGCCCTCTTCTCTCTCCTCCATGTGGCGCAAAATAATTGGATCGCATCCTTTGGAATAAAACCATTTACCGCCTTCTCATTTTGTGATAACCGCTTGGTGTTATTCTACTCCCTGGTGCCAAACCACCATCTCGTTCTGAATTTACTGGCATTAAATGCGTATATTTCTTAACCCTAATGTTCTATAAAACTGCAAATATGTGCATTTTAAACCTTTTTCTGCATTCTCTACACATTTAACTATCTCCAACTGAAATAAGATGCCATTTCCCTTTGTTTACGTACTCAAAGAACCAAAAATACATTTTAATTGCTACTAAGACCGCCTGAAGCCTCCAGTCTACTTCCAAAGGACTTCAACAACATCCAAAATCTTGCCGATGACTGAAAAACCCTATTTTAAGACCAAATACCTGCAAAAAACAGGTATTATTCAAAGAAAGTAACCTTCCCATCATTTGAAAAAGATTTTTCTATGAATTTGATCGCCATAAACCCTGTTTTACCATAGAAAGACCTTTATTTTCCTTGAAAGAAAGTATTTGCTTTAGAAACCCTGATAAAATCTCAGTTTTGATACTATAACTTTTTTTGAAACAAAATTGAAGATAGTTAAGCCTTTTTACAGACCTTAGGGAACCTCTGAATAATTCGAAATCCTTTGCAAATACTCAAAACCTTTTTCATGCATGAATCAAACTGTTTCTAGTCCAGTTTATCCAAGAAGAGAAGAAAAACCATTGTTGTATCTTTTCTTGAGTCTGTAAAAAGTTTGAAGACCAATTTTAGAACTAAATTGAAGGTTAAAACCAGAAGAAAGCCAAAGTTTACCTATTAATGTTCAAGAAATCACTGTCAAACCAAAAATACCTTATGTAAACCATTGTTATAGTGTTATTTATCACCTTCATGTACTTGATGATTTACACTTTGGCCTTGAGCACCCTTTCCCCTAGACTTGAATGTTTTCTCAGAAAACAGTATCTTAAAACCCATATGTGACTCTGCCCAGAATTTTCTGCGTATACACGCGAGTCCATTCATAGATATCCACGTACACCTTTTTAATTATTAAAAATATATATAAATTCCTATATTTGAGGCAGGTTTGATGGTTATTCCAGTAATTCAACCACCCCAACCCATGGCCTGACTTCTCCTAACTGCAGAAACTAATTTTGAGAGAGTATAAAATCCCCTCAAAGGTATGGCCTAAGGGAAAGAGAAAAGATATAGATATTATACTCTATTGGACCCATATTCAAGTCTGATATTCTCGTGCCTCCTGCACTTCCCAGCTATATTCAGGAAACCCTTGTTTCCTTGAGATGTTCATCATCCTATATGACATCTATTGTGCACACATCTTGGAATAATTCTTGTGAGGCTAGGGCGGGATGGATCTAGAGGAAGGTATGCTCGAAAGGCCATGGCAGGATTCAGGTGACATCTCCACATTTTGATTACTGTACATGTCATTCATAATAAGAAGAGCCATCTTGTTCCCGATATTTACGTGTTAATGGTGCTTTATAAATGTGTGATAATTATTAATTGAACATTTCATATTGTTTTCATATATTATACATGGTTTTCACTAACATCTAGGAACTATATATGTTGTACAACTAGGTTTTTGTGTCTGTTCTTTATGGATTTATAGATTTTGGAGAACAAAGTGTTGCAGGGGGTTTGCACCCTGCGGGATCTACATCAACTGAGGGACTTGCGGGTAAGTTCTGCAACCAGTAGCATCTAGTTTTCAGTATAAAATTTGGTTAAAGTGAGTCCTTCTTGAATGGCATGCCCCTAATCTGTGAAGTTTTTCAACCTAAGACCTTTAGGGTATTTTTTCTTGAAACAACCGTTTAAGCTTACATAAGAGTATAAAAAGCCAAAAAACTGAGTTTTTAACATTCTAAAAGTAAAAATTGTCAAAACTAAACCTAATAATGGTTCCCAAAAGCACCATTGTTATAAATCCACTACAACCTCTTGTTGTAGATGTTGAGCATACACCCTTAGCATATGTTGATTACAAAATAATATATTCAGTGATAGAATTCAATCTTCTAGATCTCCACTACTGGAGTCTAGAAAAATCCTTAGATCAGGGAGATGAAGTTCAAATTTGGGAGTCTAATTTACCCAAATATGTAGTTCCACATACTCATCAGTGTCCAGAATTCATTAGGCTGTGTCAAACCTAATATTCCCCTGACCAAAGAGCTATGGTTGATGCTAACAAAGAATTATTGTTCACTATTACTGCAGAGTCTATAAACCTAATACTTCAGCTAAAACAAGATCCTAATGCAGTCTAATTATCCATAGAAGCTCTTAGAAATATTTATATTGAGTTACATTTTCCTAAGAGATTTCAGATCTTCCAAACATTCATGCCTACATATGTTGAAATCCCAAAGATTAACCCTCCCTATTCATCTTCCAAATTTCCTAAAGGATCAAGGAATGTCATTTCAATGTTGTCCTTTGTTCTTGGATATTTACCTGATGAGCACACAGATGAGTCCATTATTGGTTTTCTATCCACTTTTTTTCTTAGTCAACCTCCTTCTGTCATTTACAACTATGTTGAATACATAGATGATAGTATCCATGATCAGCTTGTGAAATTTCCCATTGAAGGAGTTTTCAGGTATTCATCCTTCCTTTTTCACATGTTCCTTTACTTCCAAGTAGATAAATTCCCAATAAACCTTTAGAATTTGGATGTAGAAGGTAATCAATTGTTAGTGATTTTTTAGACCTCTCTAATCAGAAAATAATCAACAGAATTCACTTATGTGGTTTTCATAGATTATTTTATTCATCCATTGATAAACATGATGAAAAAAAGTGTAGAGCCAAGGATAAGTAATGAGATAAAGAAAGTGTTACAGCTGTCAGAGCAAAGCAGAACTAAAGATTGGTACCTTTACCAAAATCATACAGAGATTAGAGTCTATGGGTCAAACCTCTTGCCCTATAACTGCCAAAATACTTACCAATGAAGGTTTTTTCCTTAGAGTACATAAGACAAATTCTCAATTCAGATTCTATCAACCTTTTGGCTGCTAAAAAGAAGACTCAATTCAAATTAAAGAATCGGGTGGGTCCTTTCATTTGCAATCACAGGGAAGTGGGTATAGAAGCAGCAAAACAGTTTCTGGAATATAAATTTGAAGAAAGTTTCTTATGGAATTATGATCCTAATGGAATACTCAATGAAATGAGGGTAAAATGAAAATTAACCCCTTATATCCATGATAAAAGGTCCGAGTTTGAATAGTTTTCTAATCAAACAGAATGGTTGGACAATACCTTGATGGAAACAGTTAAACAGGGTGATACTAATCACACCTTGAAAACTGTAAATCAGGAGGTTAAAACCACAAAGAAGGAACCTATACAGCTGAAACAACAACAGAGACCAGATTCAAAATAAGATATAATAAGAAAACTAATCTCAATCTAGTGAACAAGGAGAAGAAAACAATTAAGGTAACTACAAAGAAAACTTGATGAAGCAGCTTGAAGTGAAGTGTCAAAACATGGATTTGGCCATAACTAGATTTATGGTCAATTTTGAGATATTAAGGCAAAAAGGATTGCAAAACATTCTTTTTTTAAATGATAAACTAATGAAGCAAGAGGATTACAATAACAAGATCATGGATTTTTCCAAAGAACAAGTAAACAAGGTAGATTGGCAAGAGCACCTACAGGAAAAGTGTTGCACACAAGAATTGAAGATTTGTTTTATTTACAGCATGAGATAAACATATCTTTGTGGTCAAACCAACCTTTTTCAAATACACAGAGGTTGATGAAAATTACAGAAAAATTACAAAAATAAAGTTACCTGATGAAGAATTTTGGAAAAAGCTTACTGATTTGCTGTAAAAGAAAATTTACAATGAAAGAGGATGAAAAAAAAAAATTGATGTTTTTACACAGTAAAAACGGAAATTTACAGTAGTAAAGAAATCAAAATAGCAGATGAAGGAGTATCAATGGTTAAAGTGTATCAGTAAAAGAGTATCAAATGAGAAGATAGAGTTCGAAAATAGATTGAAGATATTTTTGCCAGCATTGAAGACAACACAACAACCAACTGCACCTAAATCCAGACAACATTTCTATTTAAATTGAATAAATAGGAAAACTTGCAAGTTGTTAAGCAACTGTCACTATATTTTTGTAAGAGATATTTTATTTTACTTAGAAAAATACTATGAGTATTTTAGGATATTTTGTATAATTTTTTGTATAAATAATTCACCCTTTGAAGTATTATTGTGGAATAAATTGCTGAAGATTTCTATAGTCAATATTTTTGTACCTAAAGGGCTTTTGTACCAATTTTCAAGTTAGCAGGCTGGATAAAATTAATAAAGCATCATGTTTTAGGATTCATGTGTTGGGCCAACTTAAGTGAAGTACTTTCTAATGTTATTTGTTAAATCTTCTGATGTTTTCCTTTCATACATACATGTGTTCTAAATTTAAATGTGAAATCAGGAAGTGATATATTAGAATTTGTTAATAGCATTTTGTTATTTACTGGTTTTCATTTTGATGTTTTCTACTGATTTCCAGAATAGCGAACCCTTAATTTCTCCCTCTTTCGAATGACTTTTGTCCTCTTCACTCCTTATCCGGATCAAAGAATCCTCGATTTCTCTTTATCCTGATTAAACCACTTCACCAATAAACCTCAAAGATCTTAAGTAACTCTGCTATCTTGCCCTGAAAATATTTGACTTTAGACCTTGATCCTGTCCTGTCTACTTAACACATTGACTCCATTTTCCCATTGGAAAAATAGATTTATCTCTATCCATCTCATTAAGTGATTTTTCCCACCAAACCAAACCAAATATCAAAACCAAATTTCCCTATATAACTAGGCTAAAATCATATATAAAAACAAAGTTAAATATTATAGAGAGAGCCCTCTCTAAGCCTTAAGAAGGCTAGATCCTAGAGCTTGAAATTAGGTTTCTAGCTACCTATAATACTCCTTAACTATAAATCAAAATCTCATTACTTGGAGAATTATTAGAGTGATAACACCATGATGAAGACAATGGATATATTGATGGATAGGCTTGCCCTTGGGAATGACTCTACTCCTCCTGCACAACATGAACCTCAACTTAGAAATCATCAATTCATAACACCTCAAAACAGCAAAGACCGAGGGAAAACATAAATTAGCCTGACCCTCAAGTAAGGCCTCCTTTTCAAAAAAATTTAGTTGACAAAGAAGATCATCCTGAAATACCTGAAGACTCTATTCATTTCTTAGATGAAAACATTTCAGGAATGTTTTTGACTAATGAAGAACATAATGAGTCAGATCATGATGTAAACAAGGGTGAGGAACCATCTGATTGTCTTAAAGGATATAAACATTCACTCTTTGATACGAAAAACAAATATGACCACAGAAACAAAGATATTCCAATTATTGCAAGCAAAACAAAGCCCAAGAAATATGCCCCTAAAGCTGCTAAGGTTGGAAAAGATCCACCACCTCCTCCTCTTGTCAAAGAGATTGAAAATTATGCTTCTGTTTTGAGTTTGGAGAATGAGATTTCCAAGATCAAAATCTCAATCCCTTTTAGAGAAACTGTTAAGGTGAATGAATACAGAAGTAAAATTGTAAAAATGTTGAATTCCCAACCAAGAGCTACTGACATCCTTAATGTTCAAGAATATCATCCAACCATATACTTGGGACCAAGATTGGACGATGAGCAGAATGAAGAGGTTCCTCCTTTCTATGTCAGCCTCAACATTCATGACAAGACATTACACAATGCCATGTTAGATTCAGGGGCCTCTCATAACCTCATGCCCAAAGTGATCATGGAATGGATGGGATTATAAATAACTAGGCCATATAAGGACTTGTTTCCTTTTAATTAAAAAAGAGTTCAGTGTATTCATTTAATAAAATATGTTGTTGTTGGTCTTACACAAGTTCCTGCCAAGACAGTGGGTAATGGAAATTGTGGTAGCAGAAATTCCACCTAAGTTTGACATGCTGTAATCAATGTCTTGGGTAGCAAAGATCAAAGGCATCATGCAGATGGACCTAACTTATGCCACCATTCCTCTTTTTGGTGAGCAAAGATGAATATACAGAGAAAAAAGGATGGCTTATATAGTAAGTAGTAAGGATAAACCTCAGAATTTCCCAATCTATGTTGCTGATATTGAATTAGGATATGCTATTATTTTCAATGAATTGATTAATGAAGTAGAAGATGAAAAGAAAGTAGAAAATTAGCATGCAGAAAGTCAGCAGGAAGAAAATCAACAAATCAGTGAAGAGAAGGCAAAAGGTTGGTGGTTGTTACACTTGTATGGATTAGCAGGAAGAGAGGGGGGTGGAGAAAAAGTTGTTGAACCTCAGAATTACCCTCTATTTGATGGTTTTTCTCACCTCTTTCCCTCACTCTCTCATAATATTGCATACAAAAATCAATGATAAATGCTAGGTTTTGCGTTAAGGATGCATTAAAATGATTTCCATATTATATTTTGATGCTCTTGCTATTTGGATAGATTTTTGCAATTTAGCTATAGAATGCTCCTGTTCGGTAGCTAACTATGGATTTCGTAGCTACTCTCATGGCTTAGTAGGTTCCAAATGTCAACTGAAGAATTCGGTTACATGGGTGTTTCTAGAATAATTCCTACATGGATTCTATCCTATTCACTTGGTCCAGGTTGATAGAAAAGCAAGCCTAAGATCATGGTCAAAGATGGAGTCAAATTATGTTAGCTAAAATCATTAGGACTCTTGATTTTCTCTTCGTAGAAAATTAAGAAGTCCAATAGTCCTATTGCAATTATAATTCGAAATAGCCATCCGTAGCTAGTTTAACAAATAAAAAGTTATGTAATTTTCCTTTAAATATCGGTTGCATAGAACCGATAACACAGTTCAGAAATTAAGTGTTAAAACTCAGGCTTTTTGTTGATACTCTGTATTTGGACTTCACTTTATCATAATATAAAGTTCATGCTGTGAATGATTTCTTGATTATATCCTTAATCATTTAGAAGTTCAACCACATCAGTTGTAGAGGGCCCCTGCATATGAAGGAGGTTTTTCATTTATGTTTTTAGCTTAATTTCATTACTCTGTTTTTCAGAAAATCTATTTTCTAATTAGGTTTATGCTTCATTTCAGTTTTTTATCAATAGCATAGTGATAAAATCACAACTATTCATTCTTTCTCATCTAAAATATTTCGAGAAGATAGATAACCTTATTTTCTAATCGAATCAATATTGAAGAATTAAGAACACACAATTGCCTTGTTTCCTTACTGTTTTATCATTCATTTTTATCATAATATAATTGTCAATTAATTGTGTTAATGGATGTTTTCAAAATCCATTTCAAGATGATGATGATCCTAAATTGAATGGTTGAATGTCTAATTCATACAATGAGGAATTTACTCTGCACATTGTTATTTTCTTTCTAGGAATTTAGAAACTAACGCATAATTGAATTCTTATATAACACTTCAAGAAGGTAGTACGTCATATTGAAATGTTGGAGAAAGTCAAATATACATTATTTTTTTATGCTTTCACATTTTTCTTTCAGGTCCTCACTTAGTTGCATCACTGATATTCCTAAAGATCATTCCAAGGAGATTAATTTAGTCATACTTCATAAATTGGATGATTGAATGTTTAATGAATGCAATTAATGAGTTACCTTATGCATGAATTATTTTATTTTCTAGATCATCAAGTATAATTGGTTGCTTAAAACGCCATTTCAAGAAGGTCATTCTTCATAATTGAATTCTAGAGTAACCAGAAGTACATTAGTTGATTTCATTTTATGTCTTTACTTTCAAGCACTGCAATTTCATTCTTAGCTCTAAGATTTAAATCCATGGAATAGGACTAATAATAAGATCAACTATATACTTTTTTTTTCCAAATTATTGTTTTTAACTAGTCAATAGTTTTTGGTTTATTTTGATGAAAATTAGATTAATTTAGGAACACTTCATTTTCTTCCTTTTTAAAAGTTTATTAGAGTTATTTAATTCTTTCCATAGTTTTATATTAACATTCTTAGACATCAAGGAACAGAAAACCCCCAAAAAAACAACATAAAATACAAACAATGAAGTAAGAAAAAGGTTAGCTAAGTACATATAGTACACCCACACTTCATCAGTATACAAACCCTAGTTGATAATTTATGCAAGTAATTTAGGACACTAAATTGACTAAAAATTTTTGGTGACATTTCTGGGGAAGTCTAATTAGGTAACCTCATTTCTTACATCAACAAAAACTTATTATATGCGTAGAGAAAGAGACTCTAGGGGCATATTCATAGCTAGAGGCAGGAGTTTAATTCCTACAACACCACTCACTCCGCCAAGACTAAGAAGTGATAAATCTCCATCTCAAACCCTTATTCCATATTTCACTAGCCATAGACTTCCTGAAGTTCTAAGGTCAGAAATCCAACTAGGAGGATCTCCTAATTCATCCACTGAGGCAGTCCTAGAGGAAGAAGATCCCAGGTCTCCAACAAAAGAAGTAACCTTTTTCACTTCTACAGGGGAACATGTTTTAGTTGAAGAGTTAGAAATTCCTAGTGGAGAGGAAGAAGAAGAACCTTTCTTCAACATACCATTGATATAAGAACAAGAGGAAGAGAAATTAACCTTAAAAGTTGACTCTCATATCAAATCTGAAGAATCTATAATGGCAGGAAGAGGAGAAGGAGGAGAGGGACAAGGAGAAATTTTCAATGGAGAAAATGTACTATTTGGAGGAGGTAGAAGTAGAGGAGGAGATAGAGGAAGAGGTAGAGGAAATGAAGAAGGAGGTAGAAGAAATAGGGTAATTGAGAGTTCTTTTGGATTCCCTATAATTGATGAGGATACAAATGCTACCATGAAAAATATCTCACCTTCTATTCTCCCAAACTTTCATGGATTGAAAAGTGAAGACACTGAAACCTTTTTGTTTGAATTTTAAGTCTTATGTAGAACTTATGATTATTTACAAGATTCTCAAAAACTCAAACTGTTTCCTTCAACATTGAAAGGAGCAGCTTTAAAATGTTTCATGAGTCTAATCACTAGGTCTATTAGGAAATGGAATGATATGAAGAGAGCATTTTTAGAAAGGTATTTGGATTATTTCATTCCTATTAATCACAAGGAGGAAGTGTTTAAAATGATGTAAAGAGAGGATGAAAATTTGGGGGATTTACTTGAAAGATACAACTATAACATAAAAATAGAAAAAATGGAAAATTTAGATCAAGACACTTTAAAAGCTCTTTTGTTGAAAACTATCAGAGATGAGTGGATAGATATACTTAACATGATGGGGAAGGGGGACATCAATCAACTCCCATTACCAAACATTGGGGAATTATGTATTCATCTCTCAAGAGGAAAATCAAAAACTAGTAAAGGTCCAAGAGATCCTTCTCTTGCTAGGGTAAATAAATCTGCAACTGGACGAGTGAGTAGGGCGGAAATTGGAAATATGCTTGATGAGTTTAAAACAGACATTTTAGGGAGTCTTAGTGAACAAATAGACACCCTTAAGTTATAAAACAAGCAAAAAGCCAAGACTGATGCTTTAGCTATTTTATGTCCCAAATGCAGAAAGAAGCATGCTTTAAGAGAATTTCCTCTTGATCAAAAAGTTATAGAGACTTGTATGATTTGTTTATAATTTCATGAGACTAAGAATTTTCCTTCAATTCCTGGTCTTAAGGTTTTTTTTGCAATAAGAAACAACTTCAAATCCAACATAATCTCTTTGTTTTTCCTCTAGAAGACCATGGCAGGGGCCACAAACTCAAGGGTTTAACAACCAAATGTATACTCAGCCCCCACCAAACTGGAATTCTTGGCATCAAACTTGGCCTCAATCTCAATCTCAATCTCAACCTTAGGCTCAAGGAATGAAAAATCCCTATGGAAGATTCTCTCAGTACTATCAATATCATCCATCATATCCAAATTATCCTCCCCAACAAATTCCTCAACAAAGTCAACAACCCCAACTCCAAAACCAAAACCAAAATCCAAAACTCTCACTACCATTCCCTCAGAAACCAAATCAGTTACCTGCCCAACCATTACCAAACCCCAACAATAAAAATCCTCAAAATACCTATATGATGGAAGGACAACAATTTCCAACCTACAAGATTACTCCTCTAGATCTTAATGATGTCCAACTTAGATCTGGTAGGATATTGGAAAAGAAAAAGCCTTTTGTAGTCATTCAAGAACAAGGAAATGCTGAGGAAGATTATCTATAGCCCAATAAAAGTTTTAAAGAAGGAATGTCTCTTCGAAACCAAAATTCTGAAAAAAAAAAAAAAAAAACAAAAACAAAAAGAACCAGTAAATTCAACTCCTATTTTAGAGCAACCATCAATATCTACTTCTACACCTCCTTTTCCTTAAAGATTACAAGTTGATAGAGGTTAGAAAGGAATATTTTGTTGCCTAATTATGATCTTCTAAATGAATTGAAAAATGTTTGCATAAAAATCCCTTTGTTACAAGACATCAAGGAAATTCTAATTTTAGCTAAAACAATAAAGGATTTGAGTATCAATAAACCGGGAAGAAAAACAAAATAAATAAAAAGAATTCAGCTTGTAGGAAAAATAGAAGACATAATGATGGGAAAAATTTCCATTGAAAAATATTTAGACCTAGGAAGTCCAGTTGTGAAAACACATACATTAATTCCAAATACATTAATTGATTTAGGAGAAACAATAAACATCATGAGAAAACAAACCATGGAATAGCTCAAGCTTTCTAATCTTATTTATACACCTACATTAATGCAATTAGCAAATAGATCAGTGATCAAGCCAGATGGTGTGTTATAATGTATCTAAGTATCCTTAGTTTCTTGGCAGTATCCTGTTGATTTTATGATTTTAACTCCTAACAATAATTTAGGAGGACACCCACTCATATTGGGAAGACCTTGGTTGGCTAAATTTGATGCTTTCATTAGTTGTAGATCTGGTGACATGTATATTTGTGATAGTAATTCAACTAAGAAATTCACTTTATATCCTCCAGCAAGAACAATCACAGAGATAGATGACAAAGAATGGATTGATGATGAAGATGATATACAACCTCTCTTTACTATTTCAACCATTAGTGAAGACAGTCAAATCTTAAATACAATAGAAAATTATGAATCATCTCCAAAATATGAACATGATCAATTTCAAGAAAAATCCACTATTGAATATTTGTCATCTAGGCAGATGTCCCTTTATTCTATGAAAGAATTTGGTAGCTCTACAATTGAAATATCTCCAGGAAAAACTTTGAACATAAACAATAACTTGGAGAAATTACAACAGGAAAAACTAATCAAAAAATTACAACAACATTATTCTGCATATGCATGGGAATACACTATCATGAAAGGAATTAGTCCTAAGACTTGTTTTCATCACATCTACATTGAGGAAAATTGTAAACCTATTAGACAACCTCAAAGAACGAAGAATCCAAATCTTATGGAAATTATGAAAGAGGAGTTGCAAAAATTATTAAATGTAAACTTCATTTACCCAATTTCAGACAGCCAATGGGTTTCCCCCTTAGTGATTATGCCTAAAAATAATGGTAAATGGAGGGTATGAATTGATTATCGAGAACTGAATAAAGCCACCCTAAAAGATATTTTTCCTTTTCCCTTTATAAATCAAGTGTTAGATACATTAGCAGGCATGAAGTATTTCTCATTCTTGGATGGTTTAAGTGGTTAAAATCAAATTCGGGTATCACCTAAAGATCAAGATAAAACCACATTCACCTGCCCATGGGGGACTTATGCCTACCAGGTACTTCCTTTTGGATTGTGCAATGCACCTGCAACATTCCAAAGGGCAACACTAGAAATATTTTCTAATCTAATACATGATTGTGTAGACGTTTATATGGATGACTTTATAGTTTATGGGAATACATTTGAAGAAGATTTAGAAAACTTGGAAAAGGTTCTTAAAATATGTAAGGAAGAAAACCTTTCACTAATCCATGAAAAATGTTTTATGATGTTTACAGAAGGGATTGTTTTAGGACATCACATTTCAGGAAATGGAATGAAAGTTGATAGATCTAAAGTTGAATTCATCTCTAAATTATAAATTCCAAGTTGTCAAAGAGATGTTAAAAATTGTATAGGATACACAGGATACTATAGAAGATTTATAGAAAATTTCACTAAACTAGCATCCCCACTCTTCAAGCTACTCACAAAATATTGTGAATTCAATTGAAATTTTGATTGCCAGTTGGAATTTGAGACCTTAAAAGAAAAAATTTCTGAAGCACCCATCTTAAGAGGCCCAAATTGGAAACTACCTTTTCACATTTCAACAGATGCTTCAGGTACAGCTCTGGGAGCTATATTAGGATGAAAATATTTGATCCCCTATGCCATCTATTACACAAGCAAGAATTTGACTCCCACTGAGTTAAATTACACTATAACTGAAAGGGAATTCTTAGCTGTTGTTCACGCTATCAAAAAAATCAGACATTACATAACAGAATATGCAAGCTTTTTCCATATAGATCACTCTGCAATTAGGTACTTAATGAATAAATCTATTACTATTGGCAGAGTTACAAGATGGTTATTACTCCTGCAAGAATTCAATGTCACTATTCTAGACAGACCTAGAAAAAAAAACACAGTTGTTGATTTCCTGTCTAGAATTCAAAATATCAAAGATGATACTCTAGTTGAAGATAAATTTCTTGATGAATATCTTTTTGCAGTAACTACTCAGACCCCTTGGTTTGCAGATATTTCTAATTACTTAATCACAGGGAGATTACCTTCACAGATGTTTCCTAGAGAGAAAAGAAAAATCATTCAAACTATTGCAAGATATTCATGGATTACTAATGCATTGTATAAAAGAGGTCCATATCTCATTATCAGGAGATGTGTTCGAGAATATGAAATGCCTGAAATTCTTAAGGCATGTCATGATGAACCTTGTGGAGGACACTTTGCTATCAAGAGGACAACCTATAAAATCCTTCATTTAGGATATTATTGACCGTCCATCTTCAAATATGCCAAAGAATATGTCAAAAGGTGTGGGGGCTTCCAAAGGGTAGGAAAACCTGCTCCTTCAGATGAAATGCCACTAAAAACTTAGGTACTCATTGAACCTTTTGAAAAATGGGCCTTGGATTTTGTTGGACCTATCAATCCTCCATCTAAACAAAAGAAGTATATTTTGGTATGCATTGATTACATCACTAAATGGGTAGAGGCTAAAGAATTAATTTTTTCTAATGAGAAATATGTAGTTAATTTTCTCTTTGAGGATATCTTCACTCGTTTTGGTGTTCCAAGAGAAATTGTGATAGACCAGGGATCTCAGTTTACATCCAAGGTGGTGAAAAATCTCGTGAAATATTATAATATCAATCATAGAAACTCCACTCCTTACCATCCACAAGAAAATGGTCAACTAGAATCTACCAATAAGGTGATTGAAGGAATTCTCACTAAGACTGTACATCTACACATAAGATATTGGGCAGAAAGACTTCTTGAAGCCTTGTGGGCCTACAAAACTACATGGAGGAACACAACAGGACATTCTCCCTATGAAATTTTTTATGGGAAACAATTCCTGTTCCCTATAGAGTTTCAGATCCAAACCTTCAAGATGGAAGTCCAATTGGGACTTGATTTATCAGAAGCACATAAACATATATTGGATCAAATCAATGAGCTTGATGAAATCAGGCAAGATGCAGTTTAAAGAACTAGTATAGTCCAGTAGGAAAGGGCTAAATGACATGATAATTATATCAAGGAGAAGAAGTTTCAAGCAGGGGATTTGGCACTTTTGTTTGATTCAAAATTCAAGGATTTTCAAGGAAATTTTCAGACTCATTGTCTTGGGCCATATGAGATTGAAAAAGCATTTGATAATGGAGCAGTGAAAATAAAGACAATAGATGAAAAAAAGGTACCTCTTCTTGTGAATGGTCATTGGTTAAAAGTATATCATAAATCAATTTCAAAAGAGGAGTTTGTAAAGATATTTCAAAATAACATTGATATGAATTTAGTAGAGAAGAATCCTTCTTCTTCACTAACTTAGCTTTTATTTTTCTTACATTTATAAAAATTAAAATTAAAAAAATAATAATAAAAAACATAAAAAAAAAATTATGTAAGTATGAAAACCAATCAATTATTGGCATACTTATATAGAAAATATAGGGTGTAAATCAGAGATTTCTGACATCCTATATTTTCCATTTTATTTTCTGTAATAAGTAGTGACACAAAACTAGATTCATTGCAGTTCATAACCTGCAAATTCATGTCATTTTACAGTTTCATTCCATAAGTCACTCCACTTCCATTCCATTTTTCACATTCATTCCATTCCATTTTTACATTCATTCCATTCATATTCCATGCTTCATTCTTTTTACAGAGTACATTTTGCAGCTGAATGTATGCTAGAGCTCATTGTATTTTGCAGTTGATTCCATTCTACAACCAATTTGATTCTATGGCCACTTCAGTAGTTTTGACACATGATGATTGCAAGGAATTGAAGGATTATGTTTTGAAGACCAACATGCTAAAAGGAGTACCCAAGGATCAACACCAAAGCAAGAAACAAATGAAAAGGTTGAGTTCTAAAGGTAAAGAGGAAAATTTTATTTTTAATAGCAAGGTTAAAACATGAAACATGTATAATACGAACATTCATATGTTTCCTTGACAACTCATCATTTTATTTGATTAAAACGACCATCATACTACATATCAGCCACATCCTTCGTATTAATTTGCATAACATTCAATCATTAATTCCCTCGTTGATGACTAACAATCATGATCTATGACGTGACATACTTGTCTATGTCTCTACAAGACCCTACCATCTATTTATTCCTACAAAACCTCCATAATCTTCCATCAAATCCGCAACCAATTCATTTCCAGAAGGGTAATTCTAAAGGTTGAATAACTCTGCGTAGTAGCAGGATGGGGCTCATTGTCAGATCAGAACCAGTTCGAGAAAAGTATATGGAAGGATACCCACAACTTAAATAATTGTTACAGAAAGCTGGATGGCTTAGGTTCATAGAGAAATTTAATGGTTTTCATAAGGAGATTACGAAATACTTTGCTCGATATTTTGTTGGAACCGAATTAGAAATTGGAGATATCAAGTTTGCAGTGGCTGAGTCATTGATGGCTGAGGCTACAGAACTTCCAAGGCACGGTGAAATATGGTTCAAAAATAAGGAGTTACATAGTGAATCATGGAAAGTGATACTAAAAAACCCACATATGGATGTCTCTGTTTTTAGAAAATGAATCTCAAGTTCAAATCTTAAGAGTAAATGGAGGAATATTCTCTTGATTTTACAGAAATTTATAACTTGTGAAGGAAGGTTTGGTTGCATGTATGTCTACCATATCCGTTTATTGATGAATTTCCTAGAAAATGGTGAAATCAATCTTCCTTTATTTCTTCTAAATATTTTAAGAAGGATGGATTCAAATGTGAAAAATAGAATAAAGTTCATAGATACCACCATGCATCATCATGGGTTGGTAAAGATATTGATTGAGTTTCATTTAAGAAGCATAGAAGATACTTGGGAGGATTTCCTTGTTAGGAATCATTTCCAAGAACCACCAGAGTCACCACCCAAGGAAGATAATGTCAGGAGAAGTAGAAGAAAGAAGAATGGTATAAATGTTGAAGACAGACCGAAAACCTCATCATAGAAGAATGATGAAAATCTAATTTATAAGGAACTGAAAGAAATGAGGAAACAAATGAAGACAAGAGGAAAGAAAAGAAAATAGAGTAAGGTTACAGATGAGGGGAATGAAAGTCCTCCAAAACTGAGAAGGAGCTCTAGACTTCGAGGTACCATGAAGAAGACATTATCGAAAGGGACAAAGCTTATAAATATAGATGAGGAAACCCCAATGCCATCACCTGTTAACATCTCTCCTGCACACAGTATTCAGAATTCTCATGTTTATAATCTTGAAGAAAGCCCTAGTAGAAGATCTCCTGGCATATACCCATTCCAACAAAAAATATATGATTATGTAGAATCAGTGGAGAGGAGAAGTGCCTCAATGAACCCAGAACCTCCTGTCAGTCCACAAGAACTTCTAATTGATGCTCTTAAGAAGGATATTTATGAATTAGAGATATTTAACAAACATATAAAACAGGATAATGAGACCTTAAAGGAGCAAAACAAATTGGGCAAGGAAATTCATGATAATATTGTTCTGCATCTAGGACTATGGTATAAGAAAAATAGGAAATTGAAGAGGAAGAATAATTTATTGAATAGAGCAGTCATTAACCTCAAGTACAAGCTTCTTATGAGAAGGCCCAGAATGACAGTCACTTCAAAGAAGAACAAAAGAAGGAAATTAGGTGTCCTAGCAGAGGTGTCTGAGCAAATGTAGTAGGGAGGAAGAACTCATATGTTTGGAAAATTTCATGAGGACATGTAATGATTTTGCAGTGGGTGTATGTTGAACCTCATAATTACCCTCTCTTTGACAGTTTTTCTCACCTCTTTCCCTCACCCTCTCATAATATTATAGACCCCAATCAATGATAAATGCTAGGTTCTATCTTAAGGATGCATTAAAATGATTGCCATATTATATTTTCATGCTCTTGCTATTTGGATAGCTTTTTCAATTTAGCTACATAATGCAACATGTTCTGTAGCTAACTGTGGATTCCATAACTACTCTCATGGTTTAGCAGGTTCTAAGTTTCAACTGAAGAATTGGGGAACATGGGTGTTTCTATAATCATTCCTACATGGATTCTATCATATTCACTCGGTCCAGGTCAACAGAAAAGCAAGCCTAAGATCATGATCAAAGATGGAATCAAAGTACGTTAGCTGAAATCAGTAGGACTCTTGATTTTCTCGTCATATCCAATCAAGAAGTCCAGCAGTCCTATTCTAATTATAATTCGAAATAGCCACCTGTAGCTAGTTTAACTCATAAACAGTTATGTAATTTTCATTTAAATATATTTTCATAGAATCGAGAACACCGTTCAAAAATTAAGTGTTAAAACTCATGCTTTTTGCTGATACTATGTATTCAGACTTCACTTTATCATAATACAAAGTTCATACTGCCAATGATTTCTTGATTACATCCTTAATCAGTTAGCAGTCCAACTCCATCAGTTGCAGAGGGCCCCTTCATCTGAAGGAGGTTTTTCAGTTATCCTTTTAGCTTAATTTCATTACTCTGTTTTTCAGCAAATCTGTTTTCTAATTAGGTTTATGCTTCATTTCATTTTTTGATCAATAAAATAGTGATAAATCATAATTGTGCAGCCTTTCTCTTCTAAAATATTTCAAGAATATAGATAACCCTGTTTTCCAATTGAATCAAGATTGAAGAATTAAGAACACACAGTTCCCTAGTTTCCTTACTGTTTTATCATTCATTTTTCTCATAATAGAATTGTCAATTAACTATGTTAATGGATGTTTTCAAAAGCCATTTCAAGATGATGATGATCCTAAATTGAATGGTTGAATGTATAATTCATACAATGATTGAATTTACTCTGCACATTGTTATTTTCTTTCTAGGAATTTAGAAAATAAGGAATAATTGACTTCTTATACAAAACTTCAAGAAGGTAGTACTTCATATTGAAATGTTGGAGAAAGTCAAATATACATTAGTTGTTTATGCTTTCACATTTTTCTTTTAGATCCTCACTTAGTTGCATCACTGATATTCCTAAAGATCATTCCAAGGAGATTGATTTATTCATACTTCATAAATAGGATGATTGAATGCTTAATGAATGCAATTAATGAGTTACCTTCTGCATGACTTATTTGATTTTCTAGATCATCAAGTATAATTGGTTGCTTAAAACATCATCTTAAGAAGGTAATATTTCATAATTGAATGTTGGAGTAACCAGAAGTACATTAGTTGATTTCATTTTATGTCTTTAATTTCAAGCATTACAATTTTAGTCTTAGCTCTAAGATTTAAATCCATGGAATAGGACTAATAATAAGATCATCTAGTACTTTGTTTTCCAAATTAGTTTTTTTTAACTAGTCAACAGTTTTTGGTTTATTTTTATGAAAATTGAATTAATTTAGGAACAATTCATTTTATTCCTTTTTAAAAGTTTATTAGATTCATTTAATTCTTTCCATAGTTTTAGATTAACATTATTAGACATCAAGGAATAGAAAACCCCCAAAAAAACAACATAAAATACAAACAACAAAGTAAGAAAAAGGTTAGCTGAGTACTTATAGTACACCTACACTTCATCAGTATACAAACCCTGGTTGATAATTTATGCAAGCAATTTAGGACACTAAATTGACTAAACATTTTGGCGAAATTATCGAGGAATTGTAATTAGGTGACCTTATTTATGACATCCAAATATAATGATATGCATACAGAAAGAGACTCTAGGGCAGATTCATAGCTAGAGGTAGGATTTTGATCCCCATAACAACACTCACTCCACCAAGAACAAGAAGTTAGTACACCTCCATCTCAACCCCATATTCCATATTTTAGTAGCCATAGACTTCCTGAATTTCTAAGGTCAGAAATCCAATTAGGAGGATCTCCTACTTCATCCACCAAGGCAATCTTAGAGGAAGAAGATCCTAGGACTCCAACAGAAGGAGTAACCTTTTTCACTTCTATAGGGGAACATATTATAGTTGAGGAGTTATAAATACCTAATGGAGAGGAAGAAGAATAACCTTTCTTCAACATACCATTAATAGAGGAACCAGAGGAGCAAGTAACCCTCCAGGTTGAATCGTATATCAGCTCTGAAGAACCTATAATGGTAGGAAGAGGAGAAGAAGGAGGAGAGGGAGAAGGAGATATTTTTAATGGAGAAAATGTACTATTTGGAGGAGTTAGAGGTATAGGAGGAGATAGAGGAAGAGGTAGAGGAAATAGGGTAATTGAGAGTTCTTTTGGATTCCCTATAGTTGATGAGGATACTAATGCTACCATGAAAAATATCTCACCTTCTATCCTCCCAAACTTTCTTGGATTGAAAAGTGAAGACCCTGAAACCTTTTTATTTGAATTTGAATTCTTGTGCAGAACTTATGATTATTTACAAGACTCTCAAAAACTCAAACTGTTTCCTTAAAGATTGAAAGGAGCGGCTATAAAATGGTTCATGAGTCTAATCAGTAGGTCTATTAGGACATGGAATGATATGAAGAGAGCATTTCTAAAAAGGTATTTGGATTATTGTGTTAGAAAATTAAATATTACAGAGCAATGCAACACATAAAATATGCGGAAAACACAAGCACACAAAACACATAAAACCAGAGAGACACGGATATACGTGGTTCACCCAATTTGGGCTATGTCCACCCTGAACAGCCAGTCTTTCCTTCCTATTATCTAGCAAAAATGAAGAGACACAACCTACAATAGATCCACTGTAATATCCTCTGTTCTCTCTCACAGTCTCCCTATATGTTTCTCACTTTTAGAATACACACACAATCTATAGCCACAATACAATACCCTCATTAAAAGTGAGGGGTTGCCTTCTAGGACAAAAAACCATAAACTAAACATAACTTTCACTGTCAGATCATTCGCCTAATGAACGGCCTAGATTGAATAGAAATTACTATACTTTTACAAGGCAATTTTACATATGTTCTTAGCTTCGGGGGTGCTGCCCCCGAAACCCCTCGCCACAGGGGGGCTCCATAAAGTCACATCCACCCCCCCTGGACACCCCAGGCAGCATTTAATTATCGGCGGTGTTGCCACCCCATTAAGGTACAAGGTTCCAACGCTGTGATACAAAAATAAACAAGATAATTAGGCTCCACACCCAACAATCTCCAACTTGGAGACTGATTGTAGCAACTGCACCGCTACTTCATTTTCTGGACAATTAATCCTCTTTGGACCTGGATGTTTCTCATCTTCATTATCATCATTGAATACCAATTGAAACTGAGCATAATCTCAGTTTCTCCATGATGACAACATTTGTTAGCATATCTGCAGAATTTTGGCTAGTGTGTATCTTTTCCAGCTCCAATTGTCCATCTTCCAATACTGACCATATGAAATGGTACTTGAGTTGTATGTGTTTAGTCCTAGAATGAAATGCTGAGTTCTTTGCAAGATGAGTGGCCCTTTGGCTATCATTGTATAATGTGCCCATATCATGCTTCTTACCCAATTCATCCATAAACCTTTGTAACCAAATCATTTATTTACTAGCCTCTGTAGCAGCAACATACTCTGCGTCTCTTGTTGAAAGTGCAACAACACTTTGGATTTTTGAAACCCAACTGACAGTTGTTCCACCTACAATAAATACATATCATGTAGTGCTTCTCCTATTATCTCTGTCACCTGCCATATCTGCATCAACATATCCCTATAGAGCAATGTTTGAACCACCAAAGCATAATTCTTGATTTGGGGTACCTCTCAAATATCTGAGAATCCATTTCACTGCCATCCAATGTTCTTTTCCTGGATTGTTCATGTACCTGCTTACAACTCCCACTGCATATGCAATATTAGGCCTTGTGCAGACCATTTCATACATTAAGCTTCCAACTGCTAATGCATATTGAACTTTAGACATATAATCCATTTCTTCTTGGGTCTTGAGGCATGTAATGTCCCAATTTTAGCCTCAAGCTAAAATGGAACATTATTTTTTCACATTTTATTTTTGTTTAATAAAATGGGCAAGGAGACACCTTAGCCCCTTTTATATGAATAAATAACACTCCTAATGTGAAAGGGGAGTGAATAAAGAAGCTGAAATAAACACTAAGGGTGTGAATGGAACCCAGCTCACTTGATTAGTCACCATTGACTAAAGTCAATAGCGCTGCCCAAGGAGGAAGAGGCTTCCTAGAGAAGCTGCGCAGTTTTGGAGGGGAGACACTTTCATGAGGGTGGAAACCATAATTGGTGGGGACCATGATGGATAAGAGTTCTCTCAGTTTATATGGAGGATATGGCAGCCCATTTTCATTATGCTATGTTTTAGATTTCAGACTTTGGGTTTGCAAGAGCTACCATCCCCAGGATGTTTAGCAGGGTGATGGTGCCCTCGGTCACTAGGGTGTTCCCAGTCAAGAATCCCTACCTCTTCCTCAAGGAAAGATGAGGATTGAGCTTCATTTCCTCAATCCAGCATTGGCCATAGCTTCATTCATCTTCTACAACATTATTTCCGCAGCAGAGAGGACGTTATGTAGCTGGGTGAAGCTAGAGAGGAACTCATGGAGTCTTCTTAGCTTATTTTCCTCAATGGTGGAGGGATCTATGCATTGGAGGAGCTACAAGGAGGATTCCTGGGCCTTATTTCATATCAGTTGGCATGGGCCAGCATTCCATCATCTCCCACTGTGCAGTCCATAAGGAGAACTGCGTTATTTTGGAGGAGGCAGTGAGAGAAGGTTTCATGGGGCTCATCAGGAGGTTGTTTATGAGATAAATGGATCAGCGCTTTGTATTGGAGACATTATCATAGGAGGGCAATCAGATTTCAGATCAGCCACAGCCTCATTCATGTTTGGGTTCAGTTGCAGTGACAACAATGTTGTCACATTTTGTGTTTTCTCTGGCATTTCTAGCAATCTTCATAGATTGGCTAGAAATCATGTATTTCAGCCCATTTCTCTTTATTTTGGCTTACTTATTTTATTCCTTTAGCCATATGTACATTTATTCATAATCATCAGCTTATGCCTTCATATACACTACGCAGTTGCATCTACTCCGGTATTTTGTGGAGTTGCAGCTACTTTGGTATTTTATTGCTATTTCATTGAAGGTTGGATCTTAAAGTTTGAGTGGCTTGTCCCTCAACTATTTCTTGTATTTATTTGCTGATATATCATAATATCATGATGGCTATAGCATTTCCCTCTTATGATGTATTCAGATATGTAGAGTTCATGTTCATGTTCATATATTGTTGTAAGCTCTTTCATTGAGCACTGTTTTAGAGATCTAGTTTGGGGAGATTTTTATAACCCATCTATAATCATTTATTTAAGCTCATTTTCTATAGGGTGTGATCATTCAGCCACACATGTAGATCCACAACGTGCTACATTTCCCATAGCTATTGCAAGAAGGATGGATGGAGAAAGTTGAGGCCTTTGGAGGAGCAGCGCTGCAACTCAAAGGTATGATTCATGATAATTTATTTCAGAGTTCTATTTCATGTTCTCATGCAAATGAGAGATCATATGTTAAAGTCACATAGATTTTTGCAAAGGGGATTGGTGAAAACCAATGAGAAGCATGGTGTGACAAATCTACAAACACTTTGCATGCATGAAGGGGAACCATGGAACAAAAGATCATTCCATCTTTCTAGAGGGGGAGAAATCAGGAGAATGACTTGCTAGAGGCAAGACCCCCATTGTATGAAGGGAACTCTTCCATTTGTGAGGGTGTGAAGATATTTCTCTCTAAGGAAGGCCAAGGCCTCTCATTGAGGAGGAGACACACTCACATGTTGGTAGAGAGGAGGTGCATAAAAGAACCTACAGCGCTGCACCATTGAAAGAAGAATAAGATCAGGAGGATCGGCATGAAGGGAAGATGGATATTCACCCTTATCTATTTCAGGGATTTTCTTCCCATGGGGGAAGGACCGTACTGCATAGTAGAGAAAGAGGGCCATTCATTCCTCTCATATATTCGGTCCACTTCCTATCTTGATGTCTCACTTTTGGAGGCTTTCCATTTGGGAGGCCACATGGTCTAGAGATGATGAGAGGAATCATGTTATTTGGTTCACCACTCATTGGATTCTAGAGGGGTGGAGGCATCAGAGGAGTCCATTACAGCGCAGAGAGTTTGGGGTTAAGCACAAGGAGGAGGCATACACTCTCTCATTTTTAGCACCACCCATTCTCATCAGTTTCATTGCGCAGATGGAGTTTCTGCATGGATGGATGATATCATCTTCATGATGTAGGATGGCTACTCCATGGATTTGATGAGAGATAGGTTACTTCCTTTGAGGAAGGACTCTTTCATGCATTGAAGTAGAGGGAGGCCACTCATGCTTACATTGCCCAGGATCGGGAGATTCTTTGGAGGTGATAGTCTCTCATGGCAGGCTTATTTTCAGAGATCATCATTTCTTTGAGGATGAGTAGCTGCATGATGGGCATGGAAGAAACCTTGGAGGATGACTTTGGCATGAGGTAATGTCAAGGTAGCAGGCAGCAACATGATGGGAGCACTTTATTGCAGATTACCAGTGCTGTCTATGTGGAGGATTGATTCATGTTGGAGGACTCAGCTTTTGGTTGAGAGGTCCTAGGATCTTGGTGCATGCATGATTCTTGATGACCAGGAGGATGATGATAGATACATGGTTGATGATATGGTCATCTATTGTTATGGCAGGATCTTCTTGACTAAAGTTCCTAGTCTCAAGAAGAAATTTTATCATGCAGCACATGAGAACTTCCTAGCTATGCACTTGGATGCATACTTTTCCTTGCTAGAGGAGTTCACTTTGGAGGGAATTCATCATGATATACATCAGCATATGGATAGATGCAGAGCCCGAATGTCTTTTGGAGAGGTTGGCACAACCATTCCCTTATTGGAGGAGAGGGAGAACATTTAGTTGAGCCATTTCAGCTCAAGAGCTCTAGTGCATGATGGAGGAGGTATAATTTCATGTTTGGTATTGTAATTATTTTAATTGACTGAGGAGCATGATGTATCAAGAAGGATTATTCCTTCTTTCATTTTTCATGAGGATGTACTTGCAGCTACTTGTAGCCTTGATTTTGGATATTCTTATGATGGTTGTGGGGGAAGCCACATGTTTCTCGGTGTGCACCATTGGCACCAAATGGTATTTTCATGTTTCATCTTATGAGGAGATATTTTGTCAGCAAACAAGTGGCTAGTACAACACTTTTTATTTTTGATTTGGAGGCAGGCCAAGAGGCACTGTGCAAGTTCCATGACTGGAACTGTAAACCACTCTCTGGTTGTCATTTGACAACTTGTTTTTATTGCATATTGCTCCTTGTATATTTCTTATGTTGTACTTTGTTGAGGAGCATCATTTGGAGAGAATTATATGTACATCCCATTGGGAGCATGATTCTCCCTATTATACATGCTTAATTTTGCAGGAAATACCATGGGAAAACCATGATTTCCACATTACTACTTGTCTCTTCTTGTGGGAGGAACCACTTGGAGGATTTGAGGAGGCAACTCATGGCTGATTTTCTTGATGGGGTAGCTTGGGCCATTCTTGGAGGCCATAATTTTCATCCCAAGGACAAATGTAGCCCCATATGAGCAGCATTTGGAGAGAGGGCCATCATGAGAAGCACAAGCACACTCTCCATTCAGCCCCAACACATTGTAGAAATCAGGGGTGAGATTTTTATTTGGATGATCGCATGGATGAGAGGATCATGGTTGGGAGCCAAATTTTCACATGCATATCATCAATCCTACCTTAAGGAGGCCTTATCACAGCAAGAAGGATTCCACTACACCTTCTATCTTTCCATGATGAGCATTGTTGACAGCATGCATACTTGGGAGAGAGAATTGGAGGACAGTTTCATTGCAGCATACTTGAGCAGTGGTGGGACCATTGATGAGAAGGCCACAAGAGAAGAAGGGGGAGAAAATTTTTTTCTCTCTATGCAGTTGCTTGAGGGCAAGCAACATGTGGGAGGGGAGGACTGTAATGTCCCAATTTTAGCCTCAAGCTAAAATGGAACATTATAGTTGCACATTTTATTTTTGTTTAATAAAATGGGCAAGGAGACACCTTAGCCCATTTTAGATGAATAAATAACACTCCTAATGTGAAAGGGGAGTGAATAAAGCAGCTGAAACAAACACCAAGGGTTTGAATGGAACCCAGCTCACTTGATTAGTCACCATTGACTAAAGTCAACAGTGTTGCCCAAGGAGGAAGAGGCTTCCTAGAAAAGCTACGTAGTTTTGGAGGGAAGACACTTTCATGAGGGTGGAAACCATAATTGGTGGAGACCATGATGGAGAAGATTTCTCTCAGTTTATAGGGAGGATATGGCAACCCATTTTCATTATGCTATGTTTTAGATTTCAGACTTTGGGTCTACAATATCTTGCATCCCCGGGCTGTTTAGCAGGGTGATGATGCCCTCGGGCACTAGGGTGTTCCTGGTCAGGAATCCCTACCTATTCCTCAAGGAAGGATGAGGATTGAGCTTCATTTCCTCAATCCGGCATTTTCCATAGCTTCATTCATCTTCTACAGCGTTATTTCTACAACAGAGAGGACGTTGTGTAGCTGGGTGCAGCTAGAGAGGAACTCATGGAGTCTTCTTAGCCTATTTTCCTAAGTGGTGGATGGATCTATGCATTGGAGGAGCTGCAAGGAGGATTCCTGAGCCTTATTTCAGATCCATTGGCATAGGCCAACATTCGATCATCTCCCACTACACAGTCCATAAGGAGAACTGCGTTATTCTGGAGGCAGTGAGAGAGGGTTTCATGGGGCTCATCAGGAGGTTATTTCTGAGACAAAGGGATCAGACCTTTGTATTGGAGACATTATCAGAGGAGGTAATTAGGTTTCATATCAGCCACAACCTCATTCATGTTTGGGTTCAGTTGCAGTGACAACTATGTTGTCAAATTTTGTGTTTTCTCCGGCATTTCTAGCAATCTTCATAGATTGGCTAGAAATCATGTAATTCATCCCATTTCTCTTTATTTGGGATTATTTATTATATTCCTTCAGCCATATGTACATTTATTCATAATAAGTATCTTATGCCTTCATATACACTACGCAGTTGCAGCTACTCCGACATTTTGTGGAGTTGCGGCTAATCTGGTATTTCATTGCTATTTCATTGAAGGATGGATCTTAAAGTTTGAGTAGCTTGTCCCTCAAATATTTCTTGTATTTATTTTCTGATATATCATAATATCATGATGGTTGTAGCATTTCTCTCTTATTATGTATTTATATATGCAGAGTTCATGTTCATGTTCATGTATTTTTGTAATCTCTTTCATTGAACACTGTTTTAGAGATCTAGTTTGGGGCGATTTGTATAACCCATATAGAATCATTTATTTAAGCTCATTTTCTGCAGGGAAGTTATATTATAAGTTTTCTAAGGCATCCCAGTGTTGGTTAGCCTTATTTATGCAACAACTTCCTTATACAACGTCCTCAAGGATCCTATGGTAGAAATTCCCGAGGTGGAATATTGCATATCCATAGGCAGAGTCTATGAAGGGCCAGCTAGCCTCAGGATCTCTCCCTTCTTTGAAGGAGACATATCCTGTAAATGCCCCAATATTCAATCTGTGAAATGTACTTGCATTGTCTCACTGAAGAAGAAAAAATGGAACATCTAAGATGTTCCCGATTGAGCAGCAAGTTCCTGAAAAAGGGACATTACAGGGCAGATCTCCTTAGTAAGTTTGAAATGGCTAGGAAAAGGTGGACTAACTGGTTTTTCATTCTTCGTACTAAATATTTTCAACACCTTTTGTATGTACTCATTCTGAGATAGTGTTAGTTTGAGATTTTTCTTGTCTCTAGTTATTCTCATACCAAGGATTTGTTTTGCAACTCCCAAATCCTTCATTGCAAATGAAATTGCCAATTTTCTTTTGAGCACATTTATGTCCTGCATGTTAGACCCTGCAACAAGCATGTCATCTACATACAATAGAAATATAATATAGCTACCATCATTTTTCCTTTTCAGATAAACACAATGATCAGAGTGACATCTAGTATAACCTTGTTCAGACATGAACTTGTCAAATTTTAGATAACACTGCCTTGGAGCCTGTTTTAAGCCATACAAGCTCTTCATTAGCCTGCACACTAATTTTTCTTTCCCTTTGACCTCATATCCTTCTGGTTGCTCCATATAGATCTCTTCCTCCAAATCTCCATGGAGAAATTATGTCTTTAGATCTAACTGTTCAAGATGTAAATCTTCCACTGCTACAAGACTTAAAATAGTTCTAATTGAAGTCATCTTAACAACAAGAGAAAATATTTCATCAAAATCAATACCTTTCTTTTGTGCAAACCCCTTCACCACAAGTCTAGATTTGTACCTCTATTTTCCTCCATCTTCTTCCTTCAGCTTGTAAATCCATTTATTCTGCAATGTATTTTTACCTGCAGGCAACCTGACTAAGTCCCAAGTCTGGTTATGCATTAAGCATTCCATCTCTTCTTCCATGGCTAGCTCCCACTTCTTCTTTCTTTCAACTTGAATTTCTTCTTCATAACATTCGGGTTCACCAGAATCAGTCAACAATAAATAATATAATGACAGAGAGCATCGTTGAGGGGGTCTACTTATCCATGTAGATCTTCTAACACCACTTTCAAGTGTTTGAGGTTCCTGTTGTTTTTGTGGTGGTTGCTGGTGTTGTTGATTATTATTATTTTCAGGCACCTTTATTTTTTTTGTGATCTCATCAAGAACTGTGTATTCTTTGTTTTCCTTTTCCTGTTTCTTTTCCTTCAACTGATTCTTATACAAGACCTTTTCATTGAATATTACATCTTTGCTCCTAAATATTTTGTGATTTTCATAATCATATAAGTGATAACCAAAATCATTAACACCAAATCCAATAAGGTACATTTCTTTGATTTTGCCTCAAGCTTTGTTCTGTTTTCTTTATTAATATGGACAAAGGCCTCACAACCACTTTAAAAAAGAGTAGTTTACCTTTTTACCTATGCACGCTTCCTCTGGAATACTGCCATCCAAGAAAATTGAAGGCCCTCTGTTTATTAGATAAACAGTAGTATCTACAGCATCTACCCAAAATTGTAAAGGCAATCCTGCATGCAATCTCATGCACCTTGCATGCTCCATGATTGTTCTGTTCATTCTTTCTGACACGCCGTTTTCTTGTGGTGTTCTTGGACCTGTCTTCTCTCTACGAATTCCATGCTCTGAACAGTACCTATCAAACTCTTTTCTGCAATATTCACCTCCATTGTCTGATCTAAGACACTTCAACTTCTTTCCTGTCTCAATCTCAACCAAAGCTTTCCATTTCTTGAAAATATCGAATACATCAGATCTATTCTGAATACAATAAATCCTTGTTTTTCTAGTTGCATCATCAATAAAAGTAACATAATAATGAGAGCCACCAAGAGATTATACCTGAGAAGGTCCCCATACATCTGTATGCACAAGCTCTAATTTTTCACTCTTATTTTTTTTACCAACTCTTAGAAATATGACTCTCTTCTGTTTTCCATAAATGCAGTCCTCACAGAAATCCAAATCAACATTCTTCAAACCCAGCAACAAATTTCTTGAGTGAAGAATCTTCATCCCCTTCTAACTCATGTGTCTGAGCCTATGATGCCATAATTCTACATCTGCTCCTTTGGAATTTAAAGCATTAACAGAGTTAGAAATACCATTGCATAAATACAATGTACCAACCTTTTCACCTTTTTCTATTACTAGGGCTCCTTTGGTGACCTTCCAAGTTTTATCTAAGAAAGTTGTCATGCAACCTTCACTACCTAACTGCCCTATTGAAATCAAATTTTTCTTCAGATCTGGAACATGCCTTACCTCCTTTAATAACCTTTGGTTTCCATTTTGTTGTTTTACAGTAACTTTACCCATTCCAACAATTTTACAGGGTTTATCATCACCCAAACGGACTTGTCCAAAATATCCTTGAACATAGTCATGAAAATATTTCTTATCAGGTGTGGCGTGGAATGAGGCCCCTGAATCTACAACCCAAGAATCAATAACATTTTTGAAAGAAATAATCAAAACATCTTGTAACACATCACCTGTCACATTTGCTTCATGATTTTTTTCTTGTTGTGCATCTCCTTCTTTTCCCTTCCAAGATCTACAGTATTTCTTTAGGTGTCCTTTTCTTCCGCATTTCTAGCACACTATCCCCGATCTGGACTTGGATCTGCCTTCCTTTATTTACTACGATATCCTGAGCTCTTTCCTCTTTCCATTCTTCTTCCCCTAGACTCTGCAGTCAAAGAATTACCTAATGTCTCACCGGAGCTTTTTCGTCGCATTTCCTCGCTAAGGATAGCACTGACAACATCATCAAAATTTAAAGTACTATATCTAGAGACAGAGTTACTAATGGCTATAACTAAACCATTCCAGCTTTCTGGCAATAAGCACAGAAATAAAAGAGCCCTAACTTCATCATCAAATTTTACCCCTACAAAAATTAACTGACTAGTAACTGTATTAAAATCATTTAAATGGTCTGCAACAGATCCACCTTCCGACATCTTCATATTAAATAAACGTTTCATAAGAAATACCTTGTTTGAGGCCAAGGGTTTTTCATATAGTTTCACCAACACCTTAATCAAACCCTCTGTTGTTGTTTCCTTCGAAATATTGAAGGGTACCGACTCCACGAGGCACAACCGTACTGTTCCAAGCACCTTTATATTGAGAATATCCCATTCTGCGTCTGTCATAGTCGTCAGCTTCTTTTTTTTTCTGCTCAATGGTAGGTATAGATCTTTCTGATACAGATAATATTCCATGTGCATCTTCCACGGTGGGAAGTTTTGGCAATTAAATTTCTCAACCCTAAACTTACCATCTTCTGCCATTGCTCCCACTCGAACCAGGAACCCTTCTTTCCTGTGATTTTATCAGCCAAATAGACCTTCGGCTCTGATACCATTTATTAGAAAATTAAATATTACAAAGCAATGCAACATATAAAATATGTGGAAAACACAAGCACACAAAACACATAAAACCAGATAGACACATATATACGTGGTTCACCCAGTTTGGGCTACGTCCACCCCGAAAAACCAGTCCTTCCTTTTTATTATCCAGCAAAAATGGAGACACAACCTACAGCAGATCCACTGTAATATCCTTTTTTCTCTCTCACAATATCCCTATCTGTTTCTCACTCTGATAATACACAAACAATCCATAGCCATAATACAATACCCTCATTAAAAGTGAGGGGTTTCCTTCTAGGGAAAAAAACCCTAAACTAAACATAACTTCTATCGTCAGATCATCTGCCTAATGAACAGTCCAGATTGACTAGAAATTACTATACTTTTACAAGGAAATTTTACATCTATTCTTAACTTCAGGGGCGTTGCTCCCGAAACCCCCCACCAGGGGGGGTTCCATAAAGTCGCAGCCGCCCCCCCTGGACCCCCCAGACAGCGTTTAATTACGGGCGGTGTTGCCGCCCCATTAAGGTACGGGGTCCAACGCTATGACACAAAAATAAACAAGATAATCAAGCTCCACACCCAACATATTGCATACCTATTAATAAAAAGGAGGAATTGTTTAAAATGATGCAAAGCGAGGATGAAAATTTGGAGGATTTACTTGAAAGATTCAATTATAACATTAAAAGAGAAAAAATGGAAAATTTAGATCAAGACACTTTAAAAGCTCTTTTGTTGAAAACATTTAGAGATTGGTGGATAGACATCCTTAACATGATGGTGAAGGGGGACATCTCTTAACTTCCATTACCTGATATTGGGGAATTATGTATTCATCTCTCAAGAGGAAAATCAAAAACTGGGAAAGGTATAAGAGATCCTACTCTTGCTAGGGCAAATAAATCTGCAACTGGAACAATAAGTAGGGCAGAAATTGGAAATATGCTTCATGAATTTAAAACAGACATTTTAGGGAGTCTTAGTGAACAGATAGACACCTTTAAGTTACAAAACAAGTAGAAAGTTGAGACTGATGCTTTAGCTATTTTCTTCCCCAGATGCATAAAGAAGCATGCTTTCAGAGAATTTCCTCTCGATGCAAAATTCATAGAAACTGGTATGATTTGTTCAAAAAGTCATGAGACTAAGAGTTGTCCTTCAATTCCTAGTTTTAAGGATATTTTTCAAGAAGAAACAACTTCAAATCCAACAAACTAAAACTCAAGGGTTTAACAAGCAAATGTATACTCAGCCCCCACTAAACTGGCATTCTTGGCAGAAACCTTGGCCTCAATCTCAATCTCAATCTCAACCTTGGGCTCAAGGAATGAAAAATCCCTATGAAAGGTTCTCTCAGTACTATCAATATTCTCCATAATATCCAAATTATCCTCCCCAACAAATTTCTCAAGTCAATAACCCTAACTCCAAAACCAAAACCAAAATCCACAACTCTCACTGCCATACCCTCAGAGACCAAATCAGTTACCTGCCCATCCATTACCAAACTCAAAAAATAAAAATCCTTAAAATACCTATATGATAGAAGGACAACAATTTCCAGCCTACATGATTACTCCTCTATATCTTAATGATGTCCAACTTAGATTTGGTAGGATATTAGAAAAGAAAAAGACTTCTAGAGTCATTCAAGAACAAGACAATTTGAGGAAGATTCTCTACGGCCCAATAAAAGTTTTGAAGAAGAAATATCTCTTCAAAACCAAAATTCTGAAAATGAAAAAAAAAAAGAACCAATAAATCCAACTACTATCATAGAGCAACCATCAGTATCTACTTCTACACCTCCTCTTCATGAAATATTACAAGTTGATAGAGGGGTAGAAAAACATATTATCTTGCCTAATTATGATTTTCTAGTTGAATTGAAAAATGTTTGCATAAAAATCCATTTGTTACAAGCCATCAAGGAAATTCCAATTTTAGCTAAAACAATAAAGGAGTTGAGTATGAAGAAACCGGGAAGAAAAAAAAATCATCTTGTAGGAAAAATAACAAACATAATAATGGGAAAATTTTCCATTCAAAAATATTTAGACCCAGGAAGTCCAGTTGTGAAAACACATATCAATGGAGTTGAAATTCGAAATACATTGATTGATTTAGGAGCAACACTAAATATCATCTGCAAACAAACCATGGAATAGCTCAAGCTTTCTAATCTTCTTTATACACCTACATTACTGCAATTAGCAGATAGATCTGTAATCAAACCAGATGGTGTGTTAGAAGATATTTCAGTGTCCTTAGACTCTTGGGAGTACCCTGTTGATTTTATGATATTAACTCCTAAGAATAATCTAGGAGTACACCCACTCATATTATGAAGACCTTGGTTGGATACAGTTGATGCTTTCATTAGCTGTAGATCTTGTTACATGTATATTTCTTATGGTAATTCCACCAAGAAATTCACTCTATATCCTCTATCAAGAACAATCACAGAGATAGATGAAAAAGAATGGATTGATTATGAAGATGATATACATCCTCTCTTTACTATTTCAAACATTAGTGAAGATATTCAAATTTTAAATACAGTAGAAAATTATGAATCATCTCCAGAATATGAACATGATCAATTTTAAGATGTTAGGTCCCCGTAATTTGTCAGATTGGCAAGACCAAATGTGCAATGGCAACATCAAACCATTCTTTGGAGTCCTAGGACCTAGCCTTCCTAGACTCAGAGAGGGCTCTCTCTATATTTTTGTAATAGATGTGAACTTGATTGATTTTAGGGTTTTGGTTTTAGGCTAGTTATAAGGATTAAGGTTTGTTTGTTTGTTTTTTTGTTTGTTTGGCTGGGTAAGTTGTCAGGTAGAATAGATAGAGTGACAGAGGTTTAAACCATTGGGCTATGGAGTCTGCAAAAGGTCTCGAGAAGTACAACAATAGTTCAAGGGTATATCAAAGGGCAAGTCTAACAAAGCCAAATGGATCTAAAAGCTTATGTGAGTGAAGTCAACATTAAATTGTGAACATAGTAGGTGAAAAGGGCAGTTGAGAATCCTTTGAAAATTAATTTAACAAGAATGGTATTTAAGATTAATATGCATAAAATAAATAACCAAATATAGGTCATACCAATAACTTCTTTGACCAAAAGCTATCAAGTAAATCTTAAGGCAACAATCCAGTGAACCATAGAAGGAAAGAAACTTGTAAGTCTTCTAGTGATTTCATCTTCAGGAAAATAAAACATCTAAGACGACATATAATAATAATAAAAGAGTATGGAACTCTTAATTACCTTAATAAAACTAAAAATACCTTAAAATAAACCATTTAAGATGAAAAAAAGGGTAGGGAAAACCATATACCTCTTCAGCTAAACCCTAATTAGCAATACTTCAAAGCAAAGATCTCAAAAACAATGTTTAAGTTACATCAAAGAGCAGGGCTAACCATAAAATACTTTGACATTGGCTCCATTAAATCATTCTAAAGATAAACAAGCATAAGTGGAACTAGATAACATTTAAGAATTCTCTAATCTGACCTAGCAGAGGAAAACATACAAGCGATAGAAAGAAGACATAGCTAAGGTGCCTCTAAACAACATTTCTTACCCTAAAATTTTTGTCCTACTGCACGAGAAAGATGAAACAAAATGATAACACAATAAAACAAATAATAAATAATAAATACATCACCATTAACTATGTTCATGAATCCTGCAAGTGATATTGCTCCATTATCATGCAAATCTAGACATCCACAAAGTCCAAAGCCAATTTCTCCTCAATCTTCAAGTCTATGATATTCTTCTCAATAATCAACCAACATGTGCAATGAGGCCTCCATGCAGTATTTAATTAGAAAAGAGGACCAAAACCCTAACTATGGTTTCCAAAATTTCATTAATACATCATAAATGCCATTTTTGTCCAAAGAGACCATGCAAGGCCCAAAGCAAAAAACATCTAACTTAATAAATGAAAAATAACTTCAAACATAAATTTTGAGATAACTAGGAGTGATTTGCCTTAAAAGTCCTCAAAAATATATTTTTTCAATAAATTTGTGTCTTTTGCTGACTTTGCAGGCAATTGCGTTGTGCCAAGGTCCAAGGGTGCAGTGCCTGCACCAAGACAATTTCCTGTTTTGTGACCAATATTTGGAGGCCTTCCAGGTGTCCAAATGAGCTCCATGATAGCTCATTGGAAAGCTTGTCTAGCCTACTTTCAAAAACTTCCTTCCTTTTCTTATTAGACTTCATCTACCTTCTCAATTACTCTATCTCCCAAGACTACTCAAGGCGCAATGCCAACTCTGAAAATAGGATAGAAAGGTGATTTGTTGGGTGTTTTTGGTACTTTTGGAGTACCAGTTCTACTAAAAATGAACTAAAATTTTTTTTGAATGATGTCCTTGGCTTATGAACTCAAAAATGAAAACCATTCCTCAAAATGGTGCCCCAAAAAAGAGCGCAGTACCAATGGCACTACGCCTTTGGCCCTTCAAAACAATCAAAAACCAAAATTTACAAAAAGATGCCAAAATTTGAATTTGCCTTGCCAATTATGTTTGGGATGCCTGTAGGGATGCATTAGCAATGATTTCAAGGTTTTCTTTACCTTTTTTCTCTTTGAGGGATTGAATCTTTGCAAGGGCTCTTTTGAGCTTGGCCCTTGTAATCTTGTTCCTTAAGGCATAGTGCCTTGCCATCTTCTTTTGGAGGTCAAGGTCCCTTTTTGTCTTCTCCAACAAACCCTCTAAGTGTATTTTTTCCCTCTCAGTCCAAGACTCCCGATCATACTCAATCTCCATCGAAAGTAGCCCACTTAGAGTGAGATGCTCTGTCAAGGTTGCCTCTTGTTCTCTCTCCTTGGCTAAGGTCTTCTTTAGGCCAATTTTCCTTGGCCTCCTCCTAGGAAGTTGTTCTTCCCCTTCATCATCATTACCACATCTATCCAACGCCTCATCTAGCTTAGCCTTGGCTTTTGAAGCCTCTTTTTGAGTTTTGATGGCTCTAATTTCATAGATTTCCTTCTGTACCTCCAGTTTCTTGTTTTCAACATCAAAGTAATGGATGACCTTCTTAGCCCTACCTAGATTAGCTTGCAAATCCCTAATCTGAAAATCCTTGCTTTGGATCAGCATGTTTGAGATCATTGCCTAATTTTCATCAACACTGTCAACATGAATGAGTTCAAATTCTTGTTAAGTCTCATGTTGGTCTTCTTCTTCTTCCTCCATGACCTTTTCTTTGCCTTTGTTAAGCTTCTTAGTTGATGTGGAAGGCATGGCCCCTTGCCTCTTGAGGGCAGCAAACACATGCCTATTTCCTCTTTGGTAGGTCAAAGGAAGGGGCTCAATATTACTTATCTCAATGCCATATGTCTTATTTCCATCATTGTTGTCATCATGATTTCCATCATCATTGGTATCCTCATTGTCCTCATGGCTCTTATCAACACTGTTGCTTTTTGCCTCATTTCCCTTATCTGATCCACTAGTTTGCGCCTCATTAATTTTATCATGGCTTTTTGACCCACTGTCAGCATGCTCACTGTTATGTGTTTCATCATTATTTTCCTCACTACCCTCTTCTTCATTGTTTTCTTCCTCATTTACATTTTTCTCACTGATTTCTTGGCTTTCTGACCTATTGCCATCATCATTTCTGCTTTCTGTCTTACTGATATTTGCCTCATTGAAATCAACCTCATTTTCCTTATCCTTGCTGCTATGCATTTCATCACTATTTGCCTCACTGTCATATTTGATGATTTATTCATTGCTCTCATCACCAATGCTATGTGCCTCACTGTTTTCAGACTCATTAGCATCTTCTTCCTTATTTCTTGATTCATTATTTCCCTCTCCTTCATTGGCATGTTCTTCACTAATATCCTCTTCTTTACTTTATTCTTCACTGCTATTAGCCTCACTATCCTCACTGTCTAATTTTTCATTGTCATCTACCTCTTTGTTAGATGCACTAGTATCATGAGCTGAAGGCGAGGGATTTTGAGAAAGTGGTGAAGGAGGGTCATTATCCTTAGGTGAAGGAATGTGAGTAGATGGTGAGGTGGAAGATTCATCATGAGGTGATGGAATATGAGTAGATGGTGATGGATGTGTAGTGGGGTGTGATGCTGAAGGAGGAATGGAGGGCTAAGAAGATGAAGGTACATCTTGTTATTGTTGGCCTTGTGGATTGGTGAACACTTCATGGGTAGTGAAAACCTCCCATGGAATGTCCTTCTGCTACAATTGATGCATAAAAACCATCTTAATAAGAGAGTGGTGAAAAAGGCTTTGCATCTATTGTGCAAAGTCTCTCTTTTGTACAATATAAGACATTTTTCTAATGCTTCTGTAGAGGTAATACGGTAGGAGCAGCATCCTAACCCTAGTAAAGTGCATAAGCAACCTAATGTAATAGGAGTAAAGCCTGGAGAACCTTCCCTCACATCTAAAATACTTCATAATGATCCTCATTATAGGTGCATATCTCTCCAACAAGTGAGAGAAAGGAAAAATGGATTTATTGTGGTCTTTGTACCTAGTTTTTAAAAATGGCTCATAGTAGCTCATGTCAAGATCGGCCTGCTTGAACCATTTCTCCCCTACACTTGGTATCCCAGTGGCATTGGAAATAGCATCAGCAGATAGCTCAAAGGTTACTCCTGCAAGTTTAACTTATTTCTCATGCAATTTAATGATGAAAATCCTGGTTAGTTCAGGGTGGTTTCGCACTTGCTGTACTCTTTCACAAAAATCAAAGCATCCTACATGCTGGAAGCAGAAAACAGTTAAGGGAGATGTCATTAGCTCTATGGTGTTTAGTGGTTCAAACCTGTTGATATTTCCACCTTTGTGCCCCTACCTCCTTGGCATTTTTCCTTCTCCTCCACTACCATTGTCCTCTCTTTCTGAAATTTTGACCACTCTTCCTTTGAAAAACCCTAAGACTGTAAATGGAAACTGATATGGAAGAGGGTAATGGACTGGTGATAAAAAAGGAAAATTTGAAAGTGAGTGAGATGAATGAGTGAGCGTATATGTATATTAGGTTGAGTGAGAGGCAAAACCCAATGAAAACCTCATCTCCTTGTTTAAACTCTATGTTGAAAACTCATTGCATTAATGTAAAACTGATAGGAAATAGGGCATGTAATGTCAATGTTTTTTCAATTTAAGGGACAGAGCTTATGAGGTAAATGGAGTTTAGGGACATCTCGGGTGAATAGGAAACCACCAATAATGTAACCCTCTGTTTTTCACTGACTCTCTTTATAAGCAGATGAAGAAAGGTTAAATAGTGGTTTTAAGTTCAAATCTAGGGTTTGTTCTTAGGTATTCAATTTCTTTTAATTTCAAACCATCAAAATGCTTTGAAGATGTGTGTATGACATCCACTTACCTCTTTATATGCTAGGAGGACCCCTGGAAGAGACATGGAGGGTTTTTGAAATGGTTTGAGTGTTTGCAGGGTGCCAGAGCCCTCCTGCCTAGGGGCGCAGCTCCTATTCCAGGCACGCAGCACCAAAACTGAGCGCGCTGTGCCACGAGAAGATTGGTTGTGAGTGTCGAGGAAGTGCACAACATTTCGCCAGGTGCATAATGCCATCTCCTAGGAATGCAACACCTGTGTAAAATACACGGGGAGGAAATTCCAAATGCACAGTGCCAGTTTCCAGGGGCGCAGCGCCACAATACTTAGCCAAATTTCAACTTGAAACTCCAAAATTTTTCACTACTAAATGCTCCACTGATTTAGAAAGACAATTATGATTTGTTTAAAGTGTGAAATGAGCTTTATAGGCAAAGGAATCTTGATGTAACCTTTTGTAAACCCATCCTCTAAAATTCACAAGTCTTTTTATTTTCTCACTAACTATTTTCACATTTTTCTTGCAGGTTTTCCTAAGTCATTAAGTTGACTCCTTTTGGATATTTTTAATGTCCTTTAACACTTTTCTTTGCAGGTGACTAAAAAACCTTGAATTTTCCTTTCTCACTGATATCCTTTACTCCTTTGCTTGTAGGTGACAGAAGACATTAACTTGGTTCTTCCTTTTGATCCTTGAGAGTTGACATGTTCATTTGATGATTTTGTGATGATTACACATAAAAATAGCTTCAAAATACTTTGTGGTTTTCATTATACATTTCAACTCAAATTTCACCTCTTCTCACTGACCTTTTTACATTGTTTGCTCTGTAGGTGACTGAAGTGATAAAATAGACTCTCTTTTGGTTCCTTAAGGAATAAAAAGTTCATTTTGACACCTTGGTGATTTTTCCACACCGCAGTTTCTTCAAATTTATGTGTAATCCCCACCATGAAACTCAGCTTAACCCTTTCACCTTTTTATAGACCCTTTTTCACTGTTTTTATGCAGGTTGATAAAATGATGAATTTTGACTTCTTATTTTGGTCATGGAGGCATGAAAATTTTCTCTTGACACCTTTAGGACTCAAACACAAGGCAACATCTTCACAACACTCCTTTTCCTGCACCATAGAGTTCAAACCATCTTTTCACCTTCTTTGGCCATTTTCCCGAAATCTTAGGTGTCTAGAGTGCTTTAAGACAATCATCAGTGTTGTCTGATAAGTTCTCTATAGCCTTATCAATTTCATTGATTTCTATCCATTTCACCTCATATTTTTCCCTATTTCATCAATAATCTCTGAAAGACTTTTCTTCTTGTTTGTTTTTTTGGTGTACCTCCTCCATGGCCATTCTGAAATTGATCACTATTTAGCATTATAGTTGGTCCATTAAGCTCAAAATCCTAGTTTTCATCAAGACCAAGTGGTTCTCTTTCTTCTATTGTGAGTTGTCTTGACTTAGGAGCAGACCTCGAACCTTACCAAGTTTTTGCTGATAGATATTTTAACACTCCTGCAGAAGTGTCAAAGTTATCATTTACCTTTTGCAGAACTTGAATTTGATAAGGTAGTCTTCTTTGGAAACCTTTAAATATTTTCTCGAGGAACCATGTCTCATTATTCCAATACCTCTGAACCAAATTATAATCAAGAAAAACAGTCTCTGAAACATCAATGATTTACCTTGGAACATATGAATCCCTAATTGACCTAGTGGGAGGATTCTTTGACCTGGTCTTTGACTGAAAATTGGCTTGGAGTCTTCAAGTGTAAAAATAGAGTATTGAAAAAGTGGTGTACTGAAGATCAAAAATCCAATGTACTTGATTTATCTAAAGAGCCTACAGATATAGTTTTGAGACCATAAATTCTTGAGGAACCTGGTAAACATGGGAAGGAATAGGCCTATAGGTAACCCTAGATGTAAAGTGGAGTTATGGGAAATGGAAAAATAGAGCAATAAGGTCGTAGGTAGGAAAAAATGATGGAGATGAGTGGTACAAGCCCATAAGGAGTTTTTAGGAGTCGTAGGGTGACCATGGAATGGAAAAATGATAGAATAGTGAAAAATTTTCTATAAGGATAATGAAGGCAGTGAGATTTCTAAAACTCACAATATTCAGGGAATTTTGTTCTTAGAAATATAGAACCAATCTATAGTCATATATCAATAGTGAAAAATATTGATGACTAACACAAGAAAAATCCACTATTGAATATCTATCATCTAGGAAAATGTCTCTTTACTCTATCAAATAATTTGGTAGCTCTACAGTTGGAATATTTCCAAGGAAAACCTTGAACATAACCATAACTTGGAAAAACTACAACAGTAAAATCTAATTAAAACATTACAACAAAAATCTTCTGCCTATGCATGGGAATACACTGACATGAAAGGAATTAGTCCTAAGACTTGTATACACACATCTACATTGAGGAAAATTGTAAACCTATCAGACAACCTCAATGAAGGATAAATCAAAATCTTAGGGAAAAATTGTTGAATGTAAACTTCATTTACCCAATTTCAGATAGCCAGTGGGTTTCCCCCTTAGTGATTGTGCCTAAAAAAATGGTAAATGGAGAGTATGCATTGACTATCAAGAATTGAATAAATCCACCCTAAAAGATCATTTTCCTTTGCCCTTTATAGATCAAGTGTTAGATACATTAGCAAGCAAACACTTTTTCTCATTCTTGGATGGTTTTAGTGGTTACAATCAAATTCAGGTAGCACATGAAGATCAAGATAAAACTACATTCACCTATCCATGAGGGAATTATGCCTACCGAGTACTTCCCTTTGGATTGTGCAATGTACCTGCAACATTCCAAAGGGTAGTACGAGAAATTTTTTTTGATCTAATACATGATTGTGTAAATGTTTATATGGTTGAATTTATATTTTATGGGAATACATTTGAAGAAGCTTTAGAAAACTTGGAAAAAGTTAAGAGATGTAAGGAAGCAAACCTTTCACTAAGCCATGAAAAATGTTTTATGATTTTTACAGAAGGGATTTTTTTAAGACATCAAATTTCAGAAGATGGGATTAAATTTGATAAATCTAAAGTTGAAGTCATCTCTAAATTATCAATTCCAAGTAGTCAAAAGGATGTTAGAATTTTTCTAGGATTCACATGACACTATAGAATATTTATAGAAAATTTCACTAAACTAGCATCCCCACTCTTCAAGTTACTCACCAAAGATTGTGAATGCAATTGGAATTCTGATTTCAAGTTGGCATTTGAGACCTTAAAAGAAAGAAATTCTGAAGCACCCATCTTAAGAGGTCCAAATTGGAAACTACCTTTTCACATTTCAACAGATGCTTCAGATACATCTCTGGGAGCTGTATTAGGAAAAAAATATTTGATCCCCTATTCCATCTATTACACAAGCAAGAATTTAACTCCCATAGAGTTAAATTACATTGTAACTAAAAAGGAATTCTTAGTTGTTGTTCATGTTATAAACAATTTTAGACATTATATAACATGCTGTGAAAACTTTGTCCATACAAATCACTCCGTAATTAGGTACTTAATGAATAAATCTATTACTAATGGCAGAGTTACAAGATGGTTATTACTCCTGCAAGAATTCAACATCACTGTTCTAGACAGACCTGGAAAAAAAAACACAGTTGTTTATTTCTAGTCTAGAATTCAAAATATAAAAGATGATACTCGAGTTGAAGATGAATTTCCTGATGAATATATTTTTGCAGTAACTACTCAGACCCCTTGGTTTGCAGATATTGCTAATTACTTAGTCATAGGTAGATTGCCTTCACATATGTTACCTAGAGAAATAAGAAAAATCATTCAAGAAAGTGAAAGATATCCATGGATTACTAATGAATTGTATAAAACAGGTCCAGATCTCATTATCAAGAGATGTGTTCGAGAAGATGAAATGCCTGAAATTCTTAAGGCATGTCATGATGAACCTTGTGGAGGACACTTTTCTGACAAGAGGACAACCTATAAAATCCTTCATTTAGGATATTATTGGTCATCCATCTTGAAATATGCCAAAGAATATATCAAAAGGTGTGATAGTTGCCAAAGGGTAGGGAAACTTTCTCCTTCAGATGAAATTCCACTGCAAACTTAGGTGCTCATTGATCCTTTTGAAAAATGGGCTTTGGATTTTGTGGGACCAATCAATCCTCCATCTAAAAAAAAGAAGTATATTTTTTTATGCACTGATTATGTCACCAAAATGGGTAGACGCTAAAGCATTACTTTTAGCTAATGAGAAATATGAAGTTAATTTTCTCTTTGAGGATATCTTCACTCGTTTTGGTGTTTCAAGAGAAATTGTGATAGATCAGGGATCTCAGTTTACATCAAAGGTGGTGAACAAGCTCGTGGAATATTATAAGATCAAAAATAGGAATTCCACTCCTTACCATCCACAAGAAAACGGTCAAGTAGAATATACCAATAAGGTGAATGAAGGAATTATCACTAAGACTGTACATCTACAGAGAAGAGATTGGGCAGGAGGATTCTTGAAGCCTTATGGGCCTTCAGAACTACATGGAGGAACACAACATGACATACTCCCTAAGAAATTTTTTATGGGAAGGAATTCATGTTCCATATAGAGTGTCATATACAAACCTTCAAGATGGCATTCAAAATTGGGACTTGATTTATCATAAGCACAAAAACATAGATTGGAGAAAATCAATAAGCTCGATGAAATCAAGGAAGATGCAGTTCAAAGAGCCTGTATAGTCCATGTTAGGTCCCTATATCACTAGTATAGTCCCTTATTATTGTTAGTGTAAACCCCTTATTGTTATTATTGTACCCTTGTAACCCCCATTTTGTTATTATTGTGCCCTTAAATTATTATTGTTAGGTCGGCTAGGATTACATTATGGCCCCATGGACTCCTATATATAGAAAGGAGGTTTTGTAAATTGTATCATCCAAGAATTGTTCATTCATGTAATGTATTGGAGGTTTCCCCCTCAAACTGACTTATTTCTAAGGCGTTGATATCTCTTTTCTTCTCTTTTTGGAGCTGGTTTCCCAACATTTGGTATCAGAGCTTTGGATTCTAGGGTTTCGTTGCTCCAAACAGGTCATCGTGGAATTTTCGCTATAACATTCTTTCTACGAAGTTTCAGAAGCTGAAATTTTTAGGGTGCGAAGCCGAAATCCTGAGGAATATTTTCTAAAAATTTAGGAGTTTGGTTCACAACATTTTCGGAGATATGATCTATGGAAGTTAGGTCTTTTTTCAGGCTTCTAAACAGGTCATCGTGGAATTTGCGCTATAACGTTTTTTCTGCTGAGGTTCAGAATCTGAAATTTGTTTGGTGTAAAGCTAAAATCCTAAGGAAACTCCTCAAAAAATTTCAGATATTGGTTCGCAATATTCTTGTAGATATGATCTGTGGAAGGTAGTGCTTTTTCAGGCTCCCGAATTTCATATCAAAAAGGTGATCGTGGGAAAATTTCAATAACTCTATCTCTGAGCATCGGATTGGAGTGACGTAAAAAATTTTCACAAGTACATGGACTTTAGTTTCTTGGCTATCAATTTCAGAGGCAAAGGATGAAATAGTGACATGTGGCAATTCGTACAAGTTCGCTATACGGAACCAGTCCATAATTAGGTCATTGTGGGAGATTGGACATAACTTTGTCTTGGAGAATCCAAATCAAGTCAGACCTGTGGAATTCAAAAGAGAATTCAGAGGGCTACTTCAGTGCTGAATTTTAGATATTGAAGAGCCGCAATCACAAAGATAATAAAATTTCAATATCGAGCTCCTCAAAAGAAAGTAAAAGGTGTGTATTTTTTTTTCCGAATTGCATAAGTCTTGTTTGAAGAATCAAGTTGAATTGATTGCAAGGGCATATTGTAGAATAGATATCAGTATTGGATTATAAAATGGCCCCTAAAAAGAATTCAACACCCATTAAGCCTTTGGAAATCTCTAATATGACTCATGAAGAAGAAGAATGGCAACATGACATATCAAAATTACAAGAGCAAGTGCAACAAATTTTGCTCTCGCAAAGAGCAACAAAAAATGACATGGAAGTTTTGAAGAAAGGCATGGAATCTAAGATTGATGGAATGGAGGCTGGCATGGAATCTAATATGGATGACATGGAAGCTAAGATCGATGAGAAAATGGAAAACATGAAGAATGTTCTAAAAGCAGACATGGAAGGTTTGACAAAGTTGATACAAGAAATGTTTCCTAATGGTGAAAAGATAGTAGAATAACCTCATGATGAGAACAAAATAAATGTTAATCGTGATTTCATAAACTCTAATGTTGGCGGGAAGAACCACCATATTCCAAAAATGGATATGAGGAAGTTTGATGGAAAGGATCCTGTAACATGGATACTAAAAATGGAGCAATATTTTGATCTCCATAATGTGCAAAACACACAAAAGGTACGCATTGCAACTTTACATTTAGAACAAAATACATTTGTATGGTATCGATGGCTTTGCTCTAGTAAAAAAATTGTCACTTGGTCAATTTTTACGGAGGAAATGATAGCACATTATGAGGATACAAAGAGCAACACCTTCTTTAGCCAATTGATAAATCTCAAACAAAAGGGTTTAGTGGGGCAGCACATTGAGGACTTCCAAAAATTGAATATAAGGGTAATTGATATTCCAGAGGAACACAGGATTGATCTCTTCATAGGCACTCTAAAGGATAAAATCCAACATGAAGTTCATGTTTTGGAACCTGATTCATTGGAGAAGGCATTCAGGTTGGAAAGAAAATTTGAATGTAAAATTCTGGCGACAAGGAAGCCTACCACTCAATTCTATAAAGAAGGATGTGTTGCTATGCCTAGATTTCCACAACCTACAAGGTTGACACCACAAAAATTGGAAGAAAAAGAACAAAAGGGCTTTTCTACAGTTGTGATAGCAAATACACTAAAGGTCATAAGTGTGCTGAAAAGAAATTATTTTACATAGATTGTGAAGAAGAAGAAGAAAATGAACAAGAAGAGGATATACACCAGGAACCGGCCCTAGAAGAGTAAGAAATGAATCTGACCATATCATGTAATGCACTAGTATGAATTACCACTCCTCAAACTCTCAAGATCGAAGGATAGATCAAGAAGAAAAAGGTAATAGTGTTGATTGATTAAGGTAGCAACCATAATTTTATTCATTGTAAGGTAGCCAAGGAATTAAATTGTTTCCTATACCCAGCACCAGAATGTCAAGTGATGGATGAAAATGGAGGAACTATAAATTGCTCTGGGAAATGCCATAATATCAAGCTAACCATGGGGGAATATGTATTGACTATTCCAATGCTTTCCATTCCTATGGGAGGTGTTGATGTTGTACTAGGAGTACAATGGCTACAATCTTTGGGGATGGTAGCTTTTAATTTTCAAGAACTTTTCTTGAAATTTTTTTTAGAAGGAAAGGAAGTTGAATTACGAGGTATTGCATTGAAGCCAGGAAGGATAATAAGCTCTAATGTCATGAACAATCTTCTAGAGAAAGAAAAAAGAGGCGTAATTGCAGAATTATGCTCACTAGAAGTTCCAACATCAAAATCATCTATTCCTGCAGATCTCCAACAAGTCTTGGACAATCATTCCAAGTTGTTTGAAACTCCCAAAGGACTCCCACCTATTCGTGATCATGATCATGCTATTCATTTGATTCCAGGAAGTGTTCCTCCAAACATCAGGCCTTATAGATATCCTTACTTCCAAAAGAGCGAAATTGAACGTATGATTGCAGAAATGTTAGAGGCGGGTATAATTCAACCTAGTCAAAGTTCTTTCTCTGCTCCTGTAGTATTGGTACACAAGGATGGATCATGGCGAATGTGTCCGGATTATAGGGAGCTCAATAAGCTCACCATTAAAGATAAATTTCCCATTCCTGTGATTGATGAATTATTGGATGAATTACATGGAGCAATTTATTTTACCAAGTTGGATCTTCGTTCAGGATATCATCAAATTAGAATGAAGACTTAAGATATTCCAAAAACAGCATTTCGAACTCATGAGGGTCATTATGAATTTTTGGTCATGCCTTTTGGCCTTACCAATGCACCTTCTACATTTCAAGGGTTGATGAATTCCATTTTCAAACCCTTCCTTAGAAAATTTGTGCTAGTATTTTTTGATGATATACTAATCTCCAGCAGGTCTTGGAAGGATCATGTTGAACATGTTGACAGGGTGCTCAAACTATTGCAGGAGAAACAATTATATGCAAAAACATCCAAATGTTTCTTTGGAGTACAAGAGGTGGAATATGTGGGTCATATTGTATCTCACGAGGGTGTTAAAGTAGACCCTAACAAAATTAAATCCATTAAGGAATGGAAAGTCCCCACAACCATAGAGCAGTTGCGAGGATTTCTCGGCTTAACAGGGTATTATTGCAAGTTTTTTAAGAATTATGGGAGAATAGCAACACCTCTGACAACATTATTGAAGAAAGATGCATTTTCATGAATTCCTGAAGAAACTAAGGCTTTTGAACATCTTAAAGAGGCAATGTGCCTAGTGCCTGTTTTAGCTATGCCAGACTTCACAAAAAGCTTTATTGTGGAATGTGATGCCTCAGGAAATGGAATTGGTGTTGTTTTAATGCAGGAAGGAAGACCCATTTCTTTTGAAAGTCATCCAATCAAAGGAAAGTATTTACAGAAACCTATTTATGAGAAGGAAATGCTAGCAATACTGCATGCACTAAAGAAATGGAGAACTTACCTAATGGGAAGACACTTCAAGGTAAAAACTGATCATGATAGTCTTAAACACTTTTTGGAACAAAGACTATCTTCAGAAGAGCAACAAAAATGGGTCACAAATATTTTGGGTTATGACTTTGAAATAATCTACAAAAAAGGAAAGCTTAATGTTGTTGCAGATGCACTCTCAAGAAAGAATGAAGAGGTGGAAGCATTTCTTTGTGCCATTTCTATTATCCAACCAGATTGGATAACGGAAGCAAGAGATGAATGGAAGAAGGACAAAGATGTATGGACACTCATTCAAAAGTTGCAGCAAGATACTAGTACATCTGATACATTTAGTTGGAAAAATGATTCCATATGGTACAAAGATCACTTATATCTTTGTAAGAATTCCCAACTAAACAAAATATTCTTCTGGAATTGCACACTTCTCCTTTAGGAGGACACTCGGGATTTTTAAAAACTTACCACAGGGTGAAGAAAGAATTTTTTTGGGATGGCCGTAAATCTGATATTCAAAAGTTTGTGACGAAATGTTTGGTTTTCCAGCATAATAAAGTTGAGACAATTAAGACCCTAGGACTTCTACAACCTTTATCCATTCCAAGTCAACGTTGGGAGGAGCTTTCAATGGATTTTATCACAGGTTTACCTAAGTCCGAAGGAAAGAATGTCATCATGGTGCTAGTTGATAGACTTACCAAGTATGCACACTTTTGTGCATTATCTCATCCATTTAAAACAAGTACAGTTGCTACTACATTTATGGACAGAATTAAAAAGCTACATGGAAGCCCAAGGGTTATTGTGAGCGACAGAGATCCCATTTTTACTGGAAATTTTTGGACGGAGTTATTTTCTTGTTTGGGTACTCAATTAGCTCATAGCTCATCTTATCATCCTCAATCTGATGGTCAAACTGAGATAGTAAATAAATGTTTGGAAGGATATCTTTGATGTTTTGTATCTGATAAACAAACACAATGGGTCAAGTGGTTACATCTCGCTGAATGGTGGTATAACACTTCCTTCCATACTGCAGCAAAAATGACCCCATTTATGGCACTTTATGGATATCATCCACCATCCATCACATCATCTTTAAGGGAAAATTCGAAGGTTCAAGCGGTGGAAGATCACATCGAGCATCAGCAAGAAGTTCTCCAACTCTTAAAGGATAACCTGAATTTGGCACAAAATCGAATGAAACAACAGGCAGATCAACATCGTAGCGAGAGAAGTTTTGATGTAGGAGATTGGGTATTTTTGCGGCTACAACCATACAAACAAATGTCCCTCAAGCAAGCAAAGAAGGATAATAAATTATCGCCAAAGTACTATGGTCCTTACAAGGTGTTGCAAAAGATTGGTACTATGGCATACAAATTGGAGCTTCCTGCTTCTTCACGAGTACATCCAGCTTTCCATGTTTCATGCTTAAAGAAGGTTATAGGTGAAAATATTCCAGTTCAAACAATATTTCCAGAACTTGATGAGGAAGGAAAAAATCATATTGGAACTTGAAGTGGTCATGGAAACAAGAACTTGACAGCTACGGAATCGATCAATTTCAGAGTATCTCATCAAGTGGAAGAACTTACCCATTGAAGATTCTACATGGGAGGATGAGAATATTATACAGAAGCACCTGGAGCTACTCATGTTGGCGTATGCTGTCCTTGATGGCAACCTATTTGATGAAGTTGTTCTTGATGAGTTGCCTATGATAAGCAACCTATGTGTTAAATATGTAAGGATGATGTATCTGTGTGTTAGAAAGAAGGATGATGTATCTACAGATCAGCTCAGAAGGAACAGAAGAAAGGAAGTGACAGAAAAATGAAAAATATGATGTGTCACAAAGCATACGCGGTTTTGTTAAGGCGAAGTAGCGTATGCACGCGGAAAAGTATGTGCCAAGTCACGTATGCCCTTTTACGCTCCAAATTTAGAATACCAAGGGGTGTTACCATGTTATTGACCCATTGTATTGAGCGCTTGATTATCTATTTGGTCCCGTCCAGGAATACCATCAGAAGTGGTGTGGTTTTGACTCATGGTATTGATAAAGGCTAAACCTATATAAGGAGAAGAAGATCATTGTGCAAAGGTGTGCATGTGTCTGGGTATGGAATGAATACTTCACTTTGAAGTATATATGCATGATTGAAACTTGTTCTTGATTGATAAATCTGAATCTATGATGTTTCTAAATCCTTAGATCTGATGATGATGAATCTCTAAGATGATCTGCAGAAGAAGAATTGGTGAAGATCTGGCGCAAAGTCTGCTGAAGGTAATGAAGAAATCTGGGTAAGCTTATAGATCTGGTCTGTTTTGCAAAGCTTTCATTTACAGATCTATACACAAGTTTGTTGTGGAAAAAGCGTGTGTATACGCGGATCTGATCTGATAAAAGCGCATATGGGAAGTTAGGGTTTACTGAAAAATGCACAGATGTATACGTAGGTTAGTCTAATGAAAATCGTGTGTATACGCGGGTCTGTTTAAATAAAAGCGTGTATGGAATTTGAACTTAAGGTTTCTCATGGTTGAATGTGTTTCTGCATATCTATTTTGAAGTCTGGGTAATCTCTGATATTCTGGTTACAGTGGTTTCACTGTTCTGTTTGAAGCATTGGGCAAAGTATGTTTGTTGAAAAATGGAAGGTTGAGTTGAAGCTGTTTGATCCAGTTTGAAAATTGATGAAAAGTGGTCTGCAGTGGTGCTGAGGGTTGAAGCCCTCAGTAAGGGGGTAGTAGCTCCCTTCCAGTGATAGCCGGTAAACGAGAGCAGGGGGTAGTAGCTCCCTTCCAGGAGAGGCTGGTAAACGAGAGCAGGGGGTTGTAGCTCCCTTCCAGGAGAGGCTGGTAAATGAGAGAAGGTTGTAGCCTTCTGTAGGTGGGTGCCCGCGTGCTGGTATGAGTCTACACCAGTACACAGTTGTAAGATTTTTTCTTTATAATAAATATTGAAGACTGAGACGACGGCAGCGGTGGTTTTCTCCCGAACTGGGTTTCCACCTAAAATCCTGGTGTCCATGTGTGATGCTTATGTGTGTTGATTTATTCTACTCTTACTGTACATTTTTACTGCTTACTAACATCTAATAAGTGAATGATGCAATAATCTAAGATAATAATTATCTGCATAATAAGAGATCTGAGCATATGCAAGTTCCCTTAAGGATATCCGCGTATATACGCTAGTTTTGTTCTGTAAAGTAGCGTATGGGTTTTTGAGAAAATAAAAGTAAAAATTTGATTGACAAATCAAGATACTGATTCACCCCCCCCCCCTCTCAATATATTTCCCAACAATTGGTATCAGAGCAGGTCCTTCTGGAAAGAAAGCTTAGCCGCTAGAAGGAAGATCAAGCAAGATGAGCAATCAAGATGGAACAACATCTATCAAGCCTCCCCTCTTTAATGGAAGCAATTTAATCTTCTGGAAAACAAGGATGAGATCCTATCTTCAGTCTATGGGAACAAATGTATGGGCCATTGTTCAACAAGGATATCAATATCCAGCTACAATACCAACAGATCCGACTGAAAAGAAGAATTATGAATCAAATGCAAAGGCGGTCAATGCTATAACGGGAAGTCTGACTGAATCTAAATTTGTCAAAGTTATGCAGCTAAATACAGCAAAGGAAATGTGGGACAAAATCATTCTAAGTTATGAAGGTGATGCAAAGGTAAAAAGTGCAAAACTCCAAACTCTCAGAATTGAATATGAAAATTTAAAGATGCATAGTGATGAAAGTATTGCTAGTTTATTTTTACGTCTTGATGATGTTGTAAATCGTATGAGAAATCTGGGAGAAACAATAACCGAATCTACTTTGGTTGAGAAAATTTTAAGATCTCTAACGACAAAATTTGAGTCAAAAGTTTCTGCTCTTGAAGAAAAACGGGATCTTCAGAATCTTACTGTGGTGCAACTTCATGGGATACTAACTGCATATGAAATGAGAAGAGGAGGACCATCTGAAGTCAAAGAAGCCATATTTAGAGCTTCTACAAAAGGGAAAGAAGTGCAAGAAGCAGAAGGATCGGGATATATCTCAGAAGAAGATGAGGTAAATTTTGTAAAGAAACTTCAACTTGGCACAGGACGGTTCAGAGGTAAGCTTCCTTTCAAATGTTTTGATTGTGGAAGAGTTTGTCATTATGCTGCTAAGTGTCCTTATAAAGAAATATCTGCAAAAGGGAAAGAAGTAGAAAGAAGGAATAAAAACTGGTCTAGCACTAGAAAAAGTTACTATACTCCTGAAGGTAGTGATGGGTTATCTGATAGCGAGGAAGAATGTGAACAAGATCTTAGACTTCTCATGGCATTTGAATCTAGAGAAGAAAATGATACTTTTGTGGATGCTCTAGAGGACAATGATTTTCTTGAAGAAAACAATCAACTCAAAATACACTTAGAAGAATGTAAAATACTCTTAGAAGAAAGGAAAATAACCATAGAGACTATGAAAAGGCAGTTTGAAGAAGCAAAGAAACACATTGAGAAATTAGAATGTGAAGTGGTAAGTCTAAGGAAAGATTTTGAGAAAGAAAAGACTCTGAATCTTAGATTTGCTAAAGGATCAGAAACCTTAAATGAGATTATCAAGGTACAACGCTCTCCTCTTGTAAAGACAGGTCTTGGATATACCGGGGAATCTTCTCAGGCTTCAGCACCAAATTATCTAAAAGCAGTTATAGTTGGTTTACAAAATTCTTCCACTCAGCAAGGGAATAAAGAATATTTACAGGTAAAGCATGATCATCTCAATTCAAAGAACACTAACAGGAATATCTTTCAATGAAACTCCAATCAACAGGTAAATTCAAGTAGAAGATTTCATGATCGCAGAAACTTCTTCTCCAACGGTCAATGTTTCTCATGTCACAATTTTGGTCACAAAGATGTTCAATGTGTTGCATATAAAACCATCATGACAAGAGAAGTGAGAAAGAAAAGGATTGATATTGAAACAAAGAAGAATACCTATAACAATTTTTCTCCTCTTCTAAATGAAGTTGAATGTGCTTATTTCAATAACTTTGGGCATGAAGAATCTAAATGCAGGAGCAAAGTTCAGCCAAAAGAGCATTTTCCTTCAAGTTCCAAAGTATGGAAAAAGAAAGATTTACAGGTTGAAAATTGTGGCATAGCGTTATTTGCAGAAGGAGAAAAAAATAAATGGTACATTGATAGCGGATGCTCAAGACACATGACAGGTGACAAAACCAAACTTCGTGCATATAGTACATTAGAAAAGGAAAAGAAAGTTACTTTTGGAAATGATACTCCTACTGTAATTAAAGGAAAAGGGTCTGTGTTTCTAAAAGATAAGGTGAAGGCTAATGATGTCATGTATGTGGATGGATTAAGGCATAACTTTTTAAGTGTAAGTCAAATGTGTGATCAAGGAACTGAAGTTGTCTTTAGTTCAAAAGAATGTGTGGTTCGTGATCTTGATACAGGTAAAACAATCATAAAAGGAAAAAGAACTCCAAGCAACCTATATTTATTGAAGAACTGCAAAGAACAATGTTACTTGAGTAAATCTTCAGAAAACTGGTTATGGCATAGAAGGTTGGGACATCTAAGCTTCTCTCAAATCAACAAATCAAGTAGACTTAATGTTGTTCGTGGTCTTCCCAATATTACTCTACCTGAAAGTATCATATGCAAATCTTGCCAATTCGGCAAGCAGACCAGAGTGCAATTTAATGCCAAGGAAGGGTCATCAAGTAGGCCTCTTGAACTCATTCATACTGACATATGTGGACCTATGAGGAAAAAATCACCTCGTGGTGAAAAATACTGTATCTTATTTATTGATGATTTCTCTAGAATGTGTTGGATTGGGTTGCTGAAGCACAAATATGAATCATTTGAGAAATTTCAGAACTTCAAGGCGTTGGTTGAAAATGAAGTAGATCTAAAACTCAAATGTCTTAGATCTGATCGAGGAGGAGAATATACTTCAAATGAATTTCTTGGATTTTGTGAACAACATGGCATAAAAAGACAATTTTCTGTAGCTGGAACTCCACAACAAAATGGTGTAGCAGAAAGAATGAATAGAACAGTTCAACAAATGGCTAGAGCTATGCTTGATGATTCTGGAACACCTGACACATTTTGGGGAGAAGCAGCACATACAGTGGTAAACATTCTCAACAAGGCACATGTTCGTGTAAATAGTGACAAAACTCCATATGAACTCTGGTATGGTAATTCTCCATATGTGAAGCATTTTAGAGTTTTTGGAAGTAAATGCTTTATCAAAAATAATGATGAAAAACTTGGCAAGTTTGAACCTAGAGCAGATGAAGGAATACTTCTTGGTTACTCCTCTACGAGTAGAGTATATAAATGTTACAATAAAAGACTTCAGAAGATTTTTGAATGTATTGATGTTGTTATTGATGAGTCTCCTGCAGCCCCAAAGGAAGAAAAATAGATAACAAATGAAGACGATGGTGACTTATGTCCTTCTACATCAAATAGAAATGATATAGACAGTGAACCCAATGAAGAACTTGAAGATGATTTATCTAAAAAGGCTCCATCCAGATATGTTCAAAAGAATCATCCAGAATCTCAAATTTTGGGAGATAAGGGATCAGGTGTACAAACAAGAAGGACTCTTGTGGGATCTTCTAGCTATCTAGAATTTCTATCTACTATTGAACCTCACAATGTCAATCAAGCTAGCAAAGATGAATGTTGGGTTCAAGCCATGAATGAAGAGCTTGATCAAATTGAAAAGAATCACACTTGGGAATTAGTACCAAGACCTCATAACAAAAATGTCATTGGAACTAAATGGATATTCAAAAACAAGTTAAATGAGAATGAGGATGTTGTAAGAAACAAGGCTAGACTTGTCTGCAAGGGGTATAATCAACAAAAATGTAGACTTTGAAGAGACTTTTTCTCCTGTAGCTAGACTTGAAGCCATAAGAATGTTTCTTGCCTTTTCAAGCTTTCAACAAATCAAAGTTTATCAAATGGATGTTAAATATGCATTTCTCAATGGTGATCTAGAAAAAGAAGTTTATATAGAACAACCAGAAGGATTCATTTTAGGAAATGATGAAAATCTTGTTTGTAGACTTAAAAAGGCTCTATATGGTCTCAAACAAGCTCCAAGGGCATGGTATTATCGTCTTGACAAATATCTTCATCAACAAGGATTTTCAAAGGGGTCTGCTGATAGTAACTTATACACAAAAATTGAAAATGATAAACTTTTGATTGTGGTTGTATATGTTGATGATATAATTTTTGGAAGTAATGAAGAATCTATGAGTCAGAAATTTGCTTCTGTCATGCAGCAAGAATTTGAAATGTCTTTACTTGGGGAACTAACATGCTTTCTTGGTTTGCAAGTGCATCAAACTACTGATGGTATATTCTTATCACAAGAAAAATACCTTAAGCAAATTCTGAAGAAGTATGGCATGGAAGAATGCAAACCTGTAAGTACACCAATGATAACCGGATGTAATCTCAGTTCTCATGATGATTCCCCCATGGTGAATCAACCAGAATACAGATCTATGATAGGAAGTCTACTTTATCTCATCGGGACTAGACCGAACATTATGCATGCTATTGGGATTGTTGGACGATTCCAAGCTAATCCAAAAGAGTCTCATCTTCAGGCTGTCAAAAGAATATTCAAATATCTACAAGGAACTCAAGACTTTGGACTATGGTATCCAAAGAATGCTGATCTTACTCTTCATGCTTACACTGATGCAGATTGGGCTAGAAATATTGATGATCGGAAAAGCACTAGTGGTGGAGCATTCTATATGGGGCCCCGGTTGGTATCTTGGTTCAGCAAGAAGCAAAACTCTATTGCCTTATCTATAGCAGAAGCAGAATATGTGGCTGCCGCATCATGTTGCACACAACTTCTTTGGATGATGCAAACCTTACAAGACTTTCAAATCAAGTGCACACCTCTTGTCTCCATTATGTGTGATAATACAAGTGCCATCAGTATTTCAAAGAATCCTGTTATGCATTCCAAGACCAAGCACATTCCCATCAAGTATCACTTCTTACGTGAACAAGTGCTTGAACAAAAGGTGAAGTTGGAGTATGTTCCCTCCAAAAAACAAGTTGCTGATATATTTACCAAACCTCTACCCAGGGAAGCGTTCGAATATCTCAGACAGAAGCTGGGAGTAGTCTTTTCCTTGCAGAAAATCAGAACTTCTTAAATTCAACATATTAAATTGGATACGCGGGTTTCCTGAACGAAAGTCGCGTATATACGCGGGTTTATTCAAAGAAAACCGCGTATGGTTAGTTGCTGACAAATTTTACTTGGGGACAGCACTCTTCAGCACAGTTGCAGTGTTGTTTGGTATCTCTGGTGGTGTTACAGTTTTCATAATTCTGTTTCTTTCTCTAATGTCTCTTGATAAATATGCCTTGATGATTTGCTGTTGAAAGTGTTCAGGATGCACAAGCTAAGGGGGAGCATTGGTCATGTGGAAAGGATGCATTGGATGCATAGTTTCAGGGGGAGCATTAGCATTGTTGAATGTAATGCATTTTTGGCATTATGATGGTTCTAAAATATGATCTCTCTTGAGGTCTTTTTGGTCTTGGTTATAAAAAGTCATATTTGTAATTTGATGAAAAGGTTATGTTGAGACCTATGATGTAAATTGTAATATTTAGTCTTGTAAAGGGCTTGTTCAAATATGTAAACCCACTTGGTTGGGTACTTGTGTCACATATGTAAATCCACTTGGTTGGATCATTGATGTAATTATGAGTCCTTGGTGATAGGAAAGGTCACAGAGTCATGTACTTCATTGAATTTTATGTTGAAGACTCGGCATGAACTCAGAGGAAGCATGGTAACTTCAATGCACATCAGATCTACAGAGCTCTTCTTTCTACATGAGGAGAAAAACATTTTTATGGCTTTGATCCACCCTTTGCCCTTGACGTCAAAGGGGGAGAGTAGCATGGTGTTTGAATAGGGGGAAAATATCATGGTGTTTGCATAATGGTTATAATCAATGTATCTATCTATTGTTTTGGTAATCAAACACCATCATGGTTGCCATCAAGTCCAAAGGGGGGGATTGTTGGCATATGTTGTCCTTGATGGCAACCTACTTGATGAAATAAGACTGTCGGTGATATGATGCAATGTGTTGTCCTTGATGGAAACCTATTTGATGAATTTGTTCTTGATGAGTTTCCTATGATAAGCAACCTATGTGTTAAATATGTAAGGATGATGTATCTGTGTGTTAAAAGGAAGGATGATGTATCTACAGAACAGCTCATAAGGAACAGAAGAAAGGAAGTGACAGAAAAATGATAAATATGATGTGTCACAAAGCATACGCAATTTTTTAAGGTGAAGTAGCGTATGCACGCGGAAAAGTACGTGCCAAGTTGTGTATGCCCTTTTGCGCTCCAAATTTAGAATACCAAGGGGTGTTACCATGGTATTGACCCATTGTATTGAGTGCTTGATTATCTATTTGGTCCCGTCAAGGAATACCATCGGAAGTGGTCTGGTTTTGACTCATGGTATTGATAAAGGGTAAACCTATATAAGGAGAAGAAGATCATTGTGCAAAGGTGTGCATGTGTCTGGGTATGGAATGAATACTTCACTTTGAAGTATATCTGCATGATTGAAACTTGTTCTTGATTGATAAATCTGAATCTATGATGCACCCATGGATGTTTCTAAATCCTTAGATCTGATGATGATGAATCTCTAAGATGATCTGCAGAAGAAGAACTGGTGAAGATCTGGCACAAAGTCTACTGAAGGTAATGAAGAAATCTGGGTAAGCTTATAGATCTGGTCTGTTTTGCAAAGCATTCATTTACAGATCTATACGCGAGTTTGTTGTGGAAAAAGCGCGTGTATACGCGGATCTAATATGATAAAAGCGCGTATGGGAAGTTAGGGTTTACTAAAAATGCACAAATGTATACGCGGGTTAGTCTAATGAAAAGCGCGTGTATACGTGGGTCTGTTTAAATAAAAGCGCATATGGAATTTGAACTGAAGGTTGCTCATGGTTGAATGTGTTTCTGCATATCTATTCTGAAGTCTGGGTAATCTCTAATATTCTTATTATAGTGGTTTCACTGTTCTGTTTGAAGCATTGGGCAAAGTATGTTTGTTGAAAAATGAAAGGTTGAGTTGAAGTTATTTGATCCAGTTTGAAAATTGATGAAACGTGGTCTGCACGGGTGCTGAGGGTCGAAGCCCTCAGTAAGGGGGTAGTAGCTCCCTTCCAGTGATAGCTAGTAAACGAGAGCAGGGGGTAATAGCTCCCTTCCAGGAGAGGCTCGTAAATGAGAGCAGGGGGTTGTAGCTCCCTTCCAGGAGAGGCTGGTAAACGAGAGAAGGTTGTAGCCTTCTACAGGTGGGTGCCCATGTGCTGGTATGAGTCTGCGCTAGTACACAATTGTAAGATGTTTTCTTTATAATAAATATTGAAGATTGAGACGACGGCAGCGGTGGTTTTCTCCCGAATTGGGTTTCCACCTAAAATCCTGGTGTCCATGTGTGATGCTTATGTGTGTTGATTTATTCTGCTCTTACTGTACATGTTTACTGCTTACTAACATTTAATAAGTGAATGATGCAATAATCTAAGATAAGAATTATCTGCATAATAAGAGATCTGAGCATACGCGAGTTCCCTTAAGGATATCTGCGTATATATGCTAGTTTTGTTCTGTAAAGTAGCGTATGGGTTTTTGAGAAAAAAAAAGTAAAAAGTTGATTGAAAAATCAAGATACGACCCCCCCCCTCTCAGTATCTTTCCCAACAACTCAAGCATTGAGGACAACACTTTTTCTGAAGGAGAGGGGCATGTTAGGTCCCTATATCACTAGTATAGTCCCTTATTATTGTTAGTGTATACCCCTTATTGTTATTATTGTACCCTTGTAACCCCCATTTTTTTATTATTGTGCCCTTAAATTATTATTGTTAGGTCGGCTACGATTACATTTTGGCCCACTAGGATTAAATTATGGCCCCATGGACTCCTATGTATAGAAAGGAGGTTTTGTAAATTGTTTCATCCAAGAATTGTTCATTCATGTAATGTATTGGAGGTTTCCCCCTCGAAGTGGCTTATTTCTAAGGCATTGATATCTCTTTTCTTCTCTTTTTGGAGTTGTTTTCCCAACAGTCCAGCAGCATAGGGCTAAATGGCATGATAATTATATCAAGGAGAAGAAGTTTCAAGCAGGGGATTGGGCACTTTTGTTTGATTCAAAATTCAAATATCTTCAAGGAAAGTTTCAGACTCGTTGACTTGGGCCATATGAGATTGAAAAGTTCTTTGATAATGGAGTAGTGAAAATAAGGAAAATAGATGAAGAAAAGGTACATATTCTTGTGAATGGTCACAGGTTGAAAGTATATCATAAACCACTTTCAAAAGAAGAGTTTGTCAAAATTTTCAAAAATAACATTGATATGAAGTTAGTGGAGAAGAATCCTTCTTCTTCACTAACTTAGCTTTTATTTTTCCTTCATTCATAATATATATATATATATATAAGTATGAAAACCAATCAATGATTGGCATAATTATACAGAAAATACATGGTGAAAATCAGAGATTTCTGACAGCCTATATTTTCCATTTTCTTTTTTGTAATAATAAGTGACACAAAACTACATTCATTGTAGTTCATAATCTGCAAATTCATTTCATTCTATAGTTTTATCATATTCCACTATAATTTTACAGTTTCATTCCATAAGAAACTCCACTTTCATTCCATTTTTCACACTCATTCCATTCCATAATTCATATTCCACTTACATTCATTCATTCCATTTCATATTCATGTTCCATATTTCATTATTTTTACAGAGTACATTCTGCAGCCATTTCAGTAGTTCTGACACATGATGATTTCAAGGGTAGAGAGAAAAAATCACAGAAATATCATAGAAAGAAAAGGGAGCTTTTGTGACCCTACTTGTGATATTTATAACGTAGGCGCATCTTTAACGATTCATTAATGTAGACCCATAAATGCTAAAACGGCTCCAAATATAGCATAATCTCCTCATTAAATGCAATGTAGTCGCTCCTCCAAATGGTAATAATATTCTCTTGTCCATAATTATTGTTCCAACGGTTATATCTTGGCAACTTTGCAACCCAATCAACCTTCTCGCACAGATGTTGCGTGATCGTCGTACTTGTCTGTGCATTTTCCATCCTTGTTGCACAGATCCATATTTCTAGCCATATAGTCATTTTGTGTGTGCAGGGATAGGGTTATCCCTGTATGGCTTCAATCGACTTCCATTGACATACCTAGCAAGATCTTGTTCGCTTAATGTGGCCAGATGTACCACACGTCCCTCTGTGATTTCCTTGACAATATATGGTCTGAGCCAATGCATTTTGAACTTCCCTGGGTCACGCACAAATTTTTTTTCATACAACAAAACCAAATCCTTTTCCTTAAATACCTTTTGTCTAATTTTCCTGTCATGCCAAACCTTTTCATGCGCCTTTTGTACCTATTGATGGAAACTTGCACTGAACCAATATTCCTTTAGCGCAACCATATGTGATAATATTTCTTCCATAATATCTTGCTCAACCATATTAGCGAACGTTGCAATTCACAAAATTGGAACAATATACTCCATTGGAATAACAACTTCCTACCCATACACCATTCTGAACTGTGTCTTTCATGTCAACTTATTGAATCTAGTTCTATATGCCCAAAGAATCGTAGGTCTGTGCACATCCCAATAATTTTGTAGCATTGCAGACCTTAGTGAGCACAGTCTCCAATATCTTATTAAAATATTCCACCACACCTTTCACCTGTGGGTGATACAAAGTACTCTTCTAGAATTATTCTATCAGAGCTTGAATCATTTCAGTCACAAAGTGTGTACCCTATTCACTCCTCAAATATTTGAGCACCAAAACTGATTCAATATGTTCTCAAAAATTAAGTTTGCAGTTGTGTTTTCACTACAATCCTTCACAGGCTTAGCCTCATCCCAACTGGTCACATCGTCTATCTCAGTGATTATATAACACACACATGTCTTCTTTCTTGGAGGGAAAATAGGTCTGACAAAATCAATGGCCCATTTCTTAAAATCTTGCAAATCCATTTGCAGGTGCAAGGGCATCTCGTCTTTGCATGATGTTTTCCCTATCCTTTGGCATATATCGGAAGCATGACAATATGCATGTGCATCGCTATGCACCGTGGGCCACCATAGAACAACACGTAAAATATTCTGTGTAGATTCTCCCTGCATATTTACCTCCTACAACCCCTCCATGAGCCTTAGCTAATACATCTTATCTTTCAAATTCCAATATATACCTCCGCAGGACTTCATCGGCACCCATTTTGTACAACTAACAGGAAATTAGAGTGAATTTATTTGTGTGCACGACCAAATATTTCTTCTGTTGCATTGTGTATTATGTAGGCATGCTTCCAGTGGTCAAAAAATGAATAATATATACAAAATGATCATCAAATACTTCAATGGAAAATATATACGCGTTTTCTAAGCCATATTCCAAGCTATTTGGTTGTTCTTTGCTTTCAATGCACGACAAATGGTCTAGCCCAACATTCAATATTCCAGGTTTCATAATTACTTCAAATTCATACTCCTGAAATAACATCAACCATCTGTAGATCTTGCCCCCCAACACAGGCTTGTTGACCAATTACTTCAGATTAGAGTGGTCAGTAAACATCTTAAAGTGGTCTCCCAATAGATAGTGGAAGAATTTCTACAGTGCGTAGACCATAACTAATCCTTCCCTTTCTGTGTTTGAGTAGTTACATTTTGTGGTTGATAATTTCCTACCTGCAAATGCAATAAGGTGTTCAATCTCCCCAGCTCCTGATTGTGCTAAGATAGCTCCCAGCGTGATGCATGGGGCATCAACATGCACATGGAATTCCTTCATCTAGTATGGAAAGACCAATATGGGCGCAATGACCATCTTCTCCTTAAGTAATTCAAAGCTATTATGACAGTCCTCATCCCAAAAAAATGAGCCACCCTTCTTTATAAACTTCTCCATGGACGCAGTCATCAGCGCGTAACCTTGAATGAACTTCTGATAATACCCTATATGCCCCAAAATTAAGTGCAATTTCTTCACATTTGCACGAACTTCTAGGTTTACAATAACAAAATTCTTGGTGGGATCCACCATCAATAATTGATAAAAGACAATATGACCTAGCAAGATTCTGAATGGGACACGAAATATACACGTTTTCAGTTTCAGTGAGATATTATACTTCCAACAGGTATCCAGCATCTGGCGCAGACCCGACACATGATTCTTCAATAACCCAAATACATTCTATTCATCAAAGTATACTTCTAAGAACTTATGGATTTATTATTTAAACACACCTAATACCACGCACGAGAAGATAGCTGGCACATTCTTCAGACCAAATGGCATGACTGGATACTGAAAGGATCCCCATTCTATTAAAAATCTTTTCTTGCTTCTATCTTCCAATGTGATTTTGATCTGGTGGTATCTTGAGAAACCATCTATGAATGAGTAGGCCTCTTGTCCTCCTACATTGTCCAAGAGTTCAACAAAAAATAGGGTCGAAAATGGGTCATGTACATAAGCATCATGCATTTTGTGTAGATCTACATAAATCCTTATTTCTCCTTTGGTTTTCTTGTTCTTCACCACCATAGGGCTCACCCAATATGATTCTTCTACTAGTTCTATGATTCCTGCAGCAATCATTTCCTACAATTCCTCTTCGAATTTTTTCTTATATTTTTTATTCAAGCTATACCAGTGCTTCCTCACAGGACATGCATCCAATTTCAAGGTGATATTAATTTCCTCAAGATCTCCAGTTGTCCCCTTTAGTTCAAAAAAATTTGTAGGAAACAGGTCCTGATATTCAATCAAAAGATCGGTGACCTTTCCGACTATATCATCATCCCAGTAATCCCCTATCTTTTCTAGCTTCGGTTGTTCCTCTAAGCCAATATTAACTTGCTGAATTTTCAGAGGCTTAGTTACATCTAGTGACTAAATCGTAGGCCTAGCAACTGCGAGTTGTCCTTCAGATTCTGGGAGCGTAATTTTCCTTTAATATTCCTTGTTATCTTCAACTGATAAATTTTTATAGTTAATGATTTCCTTCATCTGCCCATCCCATGTTGGAAAGTTGCACTCAACCTTTGGTTTTGTGGTGTCAAATATGACTTCCTAAATATCCTACAGTTCCTCATCTAGGCACTTGAACTCACTTTCAAAACTAAATTTCAAGATAAAAATTTATGTCAGTGCAGCCCATTCATTGCTTCCTTGTCGCAATTTGGTTTTGAGGTACCAGTCTGTAGGCACCTTCCCCAAAGTGTGGATTAATATGTGCATCCATTATGGCTTTGGTTCTTTGCCCTAAGCTTCATTCCATTTAGCCAGATGTTTGAGTGGATCACCTTCTCTGGAATAGGTATCTCCCATTCTAGATTCGAGATATTCAAATCGTAGACGCATCATCCAGGTGCATTCTTCCCAGTTAGCCAATTTTCCCTTGTATGTCTCCCTCTAGCATGTTGGGGTTGAGCATAGTGCTATATTAAGTGCATGGAATCTGTATGCTTATAGAACAACTTTTTCAAGTTCTTCTAAAAACAGGTTAACATTAGTTAGACCATCATAATAAGGAAATTTTCGTACCTCTGAGGATATGCACCGAAGATATTTTGTCACCCAATTGCAGCGCAATGCAGATAATTCATGCAGTCGGTTCTGCCAGTTCTCCAGTTCCTCATCTAAATCTGAAAAGAATGATTTTTCCTTCTTCCAATTGAGTCTTCCATTGGTTTTCGGGTTGATCCAATATTTGTCTTGTGGAGTCAACTTATAGATATAATCGACATCATCATATGCACACACCGACTACGTATATCTTTCTCCTTCTGTAGGATTTAGGGGGACCACAACACTGGTTCCATTATTCTCAAATACCATACTTCTACGCTTAATATTGATGATGCCAATATAAACCCAACAACGAAGGATAGGGTTCAGTATCGTAGCCAATCTGTATAATATCAAAGTCTGTGAGCACCTTTACCCCTTTGATATCTACTACAACCTGCGATATTCTTCTTAGGGGGATAATATATTGCTGATTTTTCATGCACAGCTGGATAGTAGACCATTCTAACTTAGGTTCTCCCATTCTTCGCCAAGTCTGATTTGGTAAAAAATTCGCATCAGATCCTCGATCCATAATGACCTTATCTATCTCATATGCACCAATCTGAGCAGTCAAGCGCATCTCTTGTCCAGTTCTTATTTTATTCTTATAGATCTTGTTAACAACCTTCTCCACCATCTGGGGTTGTTCTTTCTCTGCATAGTTGTCCATCAATTCTTGGAGGTTCTCGAATGCCTTCTTATTGCACAATAATTTGATACAAGCCTCTAGGATGGGTGTTATCTCTTCATCTACCCCAGCCATGTCCATAGGTTTACTTGATGTTGAGGTGCCCACTTCTGCAAAACCTTTTTTCGCTGCTAAAAATGTTTCTTTTTCTCACTGTAAGTTGAATCCTTCCTTCTTGTTAGGTGCTTTTTAGATCCAGAGATCAGTTTCAAGCTTTGTCCCTTTCTCTTCACAAGTGGCTACACCAATCCTAGTGACGAAATTCACACTTGGTTCTTCTTCGTGTAGCTCAGCTCTTACCATTTGAATGTTTTGAGTAGGATTCTGTGTTCTATTTTCCTAAATATTTGCAATTAAAACAAGCCAATCTTCAATAACATGTTCAAATTTTCCACAGTACCTGCAAGACTATCATGTTGGGTTTGGATATTTGTGTGCATAATGACCTGTGCCTACACAATTATAGCAGATGAGCTACCGCCTTCCTCGACCGGCTCCTCCTCCTCTTCCTCATCATCTATTTTGGAATCCACCACGCCCATAAGAGGATGCTAGTGAGGTAGGTTCAGCATCCATCCTATATATATCATCTTGATCAATCATCAAATTGAAGCTACGATATGTTGCTCGTCGTGTCCCACCAATGTGAAAATTTTTCAAAAAGTCTTCTTAAGCTCAGTGATATATATACCAATCCTCGGGCAGAATTTTGTCATGTGCATACCCATAGATTGATAAATTGTGCACCATAACATGGGAGTTCCACTTCATCTGGTCGCACTCCTCAGTGGGCTTGGTCCTCCAACTATCATATAGTCATTGAATACGAGGCACTAATCCTTGTGATGTCTGGAAACTTTGCAATGTGTACACCATACATCTATGCATGCCTCATTTCCATTATCCTTGCATGGATTCGGTATCTATAAGTGCGTCACCTCCAAATAGCTTTGGATCTGCTGGGTATCAATCTGCACAGTTGGTACTAGTGAAGCCTCTAGCTTCATTGCAATCTCTACGGCTTCGGCCTGTGTGGAAATCTTATGTTGACTTAGGGGTTAGCCCAATTGCAGTAGCAGCATGGAAATAAACCACTATTTTTGTTGCATGTCATCAATATTAAATCCTCCATCTCTAATCATATGCTTCAGTCATTTATCCATGTCTCATACAAATTCGATCAATTCTTGGTGAATCTCCTTCAACTTAGTTACACATTGTGAAAACGATTTCGACCTCTTGAATTTTTATTTTAATGTGGCCTTTAGATTATCAATATTTATATTAGGTTTTTTTTCCACATACCTTATGTACCAATTCAAGATGTGATCTTGAATAGCAGTGGCTATTTGTGCTTTCTTAATGTTAGTATGCAATCTTAACGCAAGTGTACAAAAAGAGATCACTTTAGCTGCACATGAAAAATTTCCATAACAACAAATATGGTTGTTAAAATTATTATATTTGTAATAAACGATCGAAAAAAATGAAAAATAAACCCAGATCTATGCAAATAAAGAATCTAAACAAAAAAATGAAATAAGAGTTTCTCCAAAATATCCAATGGAGAAGACAAGAATTATAAATATTTTTTTGTAATATGTAACACCTAGGAAGAGAACTGATACAGCCCCCCTCAATCGGATGGTTTATTGGTTGTCCTCAAACGCTTTAGCTTCATAGTTTCTCTCTCAGTGGTGTAGAATATCCAAGACGTGTAGAACTCAGAGGGAGCTCAATAAGAAAAAAGAAAATAAAAGTGAATCAAAGATAGACAATGATAAGAAGATCAAAGTATGACCAAGATAAAAGGATAAAAGGTAGGGAATGAATGGAAAACCCTCATATTTATAACAAAATATTGAGTTATCCTTGATAATGATACATAGTAAAATATTATTAACCAAAATCTAGATCTAACTGCTTGGAATATTTTATTATATTTTGTTGGAGGGAAAAGGAATTTAAATTGGTTAAATCCCTATATTAGAAACAATAAACAAATAAAAATTTTATTTATTATTTTGAGGATGGGATCAAGGAATAATTAAACAAATAATGATTTATTTTATTATTATTAAATTATTTAGTCAAATTTAACAAGGAATATTAAGTAAATAATGATTTAATTAATTATTCCTAGAGAATAATAAGATAAATAATTATTTATCTAATTATTTCTTATTAATTGGGTTAAATATGACCATTAATATAATCAAATAGATGTTTAATTAATTATTCCTAGAGGAAAATCTAATAAATAAGGATTTATTTAATTATTCCTCATGGGGTTTTCTGTTTGGACCCGAAATAACTTAATAAAATATGATTTATTAAATTATTTCTTAGTGAAAGCAATTCTACTATGGTTAAATTGGTCTTACATCGTGTATTTTGATCCATGTAATTATACATGGTTAGATGACCAAAAATTGGTGTAACAGATTGCCCCCAATGTACGAGCTTTAGGAGCTAATCGTGTGACTAAAGTACGTTGTAAGAACACAATCACTAGACACCAAAGGGGAGTCATAGAGAGAGAGAGATACATAGGTGAAGGGAAGCTAAAGAGGATAATAATGCTGAGGGGGTGAGACCGACAACTGTAATTCTCCTTTTAATGGTTGAGTACTTTTATACAATGAGGTGGGGGAGGCATACATATTCCCGTTGCAATAACAAAGTACAAAGAATAATGGTTCACCCAATAAAATGAAACTGAGCTATAAAGTACATGATATGTTGGTGTAAACATGGGCCAGATAGAAATATAATGGATCCCACATATATACTGCACCTGGGACAACAGTTAGGACTAACTACAATAATTTTTGAGTACATGAGATATAATAACAACCAGAGAAGCCCCGATAAATGGGAAAGGGATCTGAAAATATAAATGGATCATCTAAGTGATACATGCATGCTTTAGGTGCTGCAAGTGGATGGGGCCAAACCCATAAAATATATGGATATGCATCTGAGGTTGTACAAGAGAATGAGGTCATATGGGAATGTGGGGTGCTACCTGAAGGGCCACTCCCTCATGAGGTATAAAACATCCCACACACACCCAGGAATCATAAGATCAATTTGCTAGATCACTAAACTATCGAGTATATGAATCTCGATCATGGTGAAGTGGAGGAGATGAGAAACAATCAATTCAAAGGGAAATAAGGAGTCCCATTGTCTGATCTGAGGCACCAAATAATTATGGAAGCTAGAACCAAGAAACACCGCCCTATAGACTTGTCTTCTGGAATGAATGTCCTGATGTCGACAAAAGGAGGTCTGCCATAGGTGAGGCAATGGGGTCCCTCAACTAAGCCATGGGGTAACATAGTAGAGTGACTGATGGACTGACACTAGGGATGATAATGGAATGGGGAGACACTGAGTAGCAAACGGACAACTTCCCTTGTCAGGGCATGAAAAGCATGGATGACCTGGAAGCGACCAAATCGACTCCTAAAGGGATGGGGGCAGTGGGAATGGAGGCCAAAATGGGCTATGCAAGAGAGTGACAAGGCATTAATGGATGGAATGTTGTGACGAGAGGAAAAAGGGACTCAGGGAAGACTCGATGAATGGGATGATGACTCAACTCATATTCTCTGAACAAGGGCAACTCAATGATGCTGCCACATAGAATAGGCCAAGTGAGGGCCATAAAAGCATGAGAAAAATATGTTTACTTATGATGAAAATCGACAAAAGCATAGAAAATTATGAAGGCTAAGTGTTTCCCCAAGTACAAGTGGTGCAAGTGCATAAATTTGGTTTTGAGAGGCGAAGAAGTGACCCTTCTTGGAAAAAAGGCTTCTAGATGAAGTATCAAATCACCAAAAATGAATGGATACCCATTTTAGAGCTCAGTGAGAGCTTTCCAACGATGCTGACGGTTCATCAAACGAAGCTACGGTTTAGTCACAACATACGAAAGAGAAATTAGGTTTTTTCTTTTAATAAGGTGGTTTCCCTCCAATTTGATTCATTTTCAAGTGTAGCTATGGTGAATGTATAGAGGAGGAAAAGGCCCTAAATCTTGTGGGGTTCATAGTGCAAAAACCGACCATCGAAATCGAGATCTGTTAGTTGGAGGTAGGTGGCCTAACCATACTCTTCAATTTCATTGGTTTAAAATTTCTGATTAGGTGTCCAGAGCCTGAGAACAACACTCTGGCCCTCCTCTCGGCTAGCTTGCACCTTTTGGGGTCTGTTCTATGACCTGGGTAGCATGTTTCAGGGCAGAAACTGCAACCTCGCAAGTATAGGACTAAAAAAGCTGCGAGCTGCCAAAGTTTGGGTTTTTTGTTGTTTTTGGCTAGGAACTGGGTCTTAATGTTTTTTAGGTATTTTTTCCTTGTTCTAACTGAAAAATTGTTGGTTTTGTGTAGGTATGGCAAGGCTAAGGCTCAACTGGAGAGAGAGACACATTGAGTCGCTTTGTTCTGAGATCTAGGGGGGGCAGGTTATTTGAGGCGCACTAGCAAGATATGGGGTCCTCAAGTTGGTTGAGAACCCTTTGATGAGGGTAGAAGAGCCCTTGTTAGCGAGGATAGTCAGCTATTGGGACCCAGACCTAGAGGTATTTATAGTGCATGGGCACTAGATCGAGATGACTATGCATGACATTTATTTCTTGATTGGTCTCCCACCATTGCGGACAGTGCAAAACATCTAGCCAGTATTACCATGAGGGAAGAATATTTTTTAGTTTGTGGACTTCCATTGTTGACAATATTTTTGTGTCAAGGGCACATCTATACCAATCGAAGACCTAGAGATACTAGAGACTCGGGCTTTCGTCGCAGTAGTGTTGCAGATCTGGGGAAACCTAGCCTTCCACCACATCATCGAAGAGAAAATGATGCCTGCTGAGAGTCTTTTGAGCGAGACTTAGTATGAGTGGGCCCAAATAATGTTTTTTTCGTTGAAACGACAGCTGTCACTATGCAAAAGACAAGTGAACCATGACTATTCTTTTGGGATAGTGTCGTGCTCATTCTTCTTCGAGAAGATCCCCATGCTTCATCCTCATGTACAGATCCAGGATGGGGGCCCATAGGAGCCTAGGATGCATCGCTGGGGGTGGCTACTAAGGAGAGGAGGAGGTGGGGGAGTCGGGCAGGTGTTTCGACCCGATTTATTTTCACATTGGGACCAAATGTCGATGTATATAGATGATTATCCATACAGTGGTATGAACTATCAAGGGGACCCAGACTTGCCACTTCCGCCCAATCGAGCATGGGGACTAGATGGTAAGTAACAATTTTTTATACTTCATGATGAATTTTAAAGTTTTAGAATGATGTATATGGTACCGATTCGTTACTTTTGGTATGCAGATATAGCATTCGTGAGACTGGCTGGGTATATGGGACGACCCATAGCACCAGGGGCTATAGGGTCTGGTATAGCTAGAGGAGCTGACCGAACATACTCAAATGCACTATTGGAGGATATCTACCACAGATGCGAGTTGTTGATGATGAGGGTATCAGAGTGTGGTTGGAAAGATATAGATGATTTCTACATTAAGGCATATGTTGGTCTACCCTTAAAGTGGCAAGGGGTCATGCAGTGCATGGCGATGGCCACTCAAGGTATGTGGGATCTGTGGGCTATAGGAGCCGAGCCATTGGCTCGAGACTCTCCAGATAGTGACTAGATGTAGGAGCATGAGGTGCCCCAATTTTTGGTGTGGTAACATGCTATGGGCATGTCGGGTGTATTAGAGTAGAAGACTCCAAAACATTTGTGATTTTGTAGACACGTGCTATGGATATGAATCTTTTATATGACGAGCATGTGGCTCACCTTTTGTTTAATTTTATTGTCTAGTGTTAAATTCATGTGATAAGTGCCAATCTAGAATATTTTTTGCAATTCTATATACATAGTGATTTTGGGCTCTAGTTCAATGATTTAAAGTAATGGTTTCAAATTCATGCATTAGGAGTTTCACTCATAAATATATTCTAAAAATGATAGGGTTATGTACATGATAAATGCCAGTCAATTATCTGACTAGAAGCATGGAATCTAAATGAACATGAAGGTGAAGGATGCGATGGTCAACGACATCGACTAACAAACCTAACACTACATCATATTCAACCTGATTATTGGTGGAAAATCCAATACATACATCGTTTGAAAGGAATAATGAGTGTATGGGGGTAAAAATGGCCCAGGCTAACGAGGCTAGATTCCGTGAGTAGTGACTTTCACCATCGACATAGCCAATGTATGGTGTGGATGAAGGATCCATCTGAAAGGTGTCACAAGACAAGAAAGGAGATGATGATGGATAATGCAAGAAACTTGAATGCATGGCAGAAATAAAACACGCATGGGGAATGATATGGGTAAAATTTCTATGCCCCACACTTGGTAAAACTATGGTTAATATATGTTGTAGGGAAGTTGTCGTGGGAACAAGCTTTGTTCAGGTCATGAAAGTCCATACAGACACAAATGATGCATGTTTTCTTAAAAACGGGATAGGAACAACCATCCTGCTTGAGCTTATTGATTGCATTTTTTGAGCCTCTCATCGAGAAATGTGTCTCCACTTTCGATGGTCATGGTAGGCATCGGGCCATGTGTCGATATGGTGGTTAATAGTGGCAGGATCATGTCTGAGCCTATATAAAAAGGATCTGGAGAAAACATTACAGAATTATTTAAGTAGCTTGGTGTAAGCCTCAATTTCATCTGGGGTGCAAGGTGGCCCCAAGTTAATGTGTTCTTCATCGAAAGAATCGGGTGTAGGAATGGGATTTCTAAACCGATCGGCCTTATCGGAGATAAATTCTTTAGACTCTATAGAATACGGGTCAAGGGACTGCTATGGAAGGAAGTACGCAAGGTGGTGCATATCATCCCAAGGAAAATCAGGGGTGGTCATTGCTTCCATAATGTCTTCATCAGATTGAAATATGGGGGGACTGGCAAAAGGAAGAGCACATGATGCAACGGGTCTAGCTAATGCATCATCATGATAGATCTAGTTCACATATGCATCGCTACATAGCATAGACAAAGAACTAGCGGATGAAATATCTACCGATGTTGAGCCTAAGGTGATTTCCAAATGAGTTTTAGTCGAAACAGAAGGGTACTCCCCAAAGGTTTGCTCCACCAAGGATCTCATGGATGATGACAGATAGTGGATGGTGGTCATAGATTCTGTCATATCGACATCGAGGGGAGGTATGACAATGTCCTCCAGTTCTACCGAAGAAAAATGCACAAGTAGAGGGATACAGGATCCACTACGAGAGGCCTCTATTTTTCGAAAAGATTCAAGGGTGTCGCGAAAGTCATCGAGACAAGGACAGAGGTAAGAATATTGGCCATGAAGATCACACAAATCACAAGGCTGGTTTGTGCGCAACGATTTGAGTTTCTTAGCTGAATATGGTAAGGTAACATGGACCTCCGTTATATTGGATTTAGGAAATGACTCGTTGACCACAAGTTTGAAAGAAGGAAGTTCAAGATATTTATGGGTGGCATTCCCAGCAACATCACACAAAACGCACAGAGGTGACTTCTTTGGAGGCTTAGGAGGAGCAGGATTTTTTTGGGCAGCCTGATCCTCAGGTTCCTTCTTTCTGTATTTTCCCCCCTGACCACATTCTTTCGCAATAGGATAAAATTCCTGCTGAGGTGGAAGAGGCATAGAAGAAAAGGTTGGGGTCATGGTGACCGATTGGACAAGGGTCAAAGTGGTGTAAGGTTTGAGCTGACCAAGCAGGGTTTTGGATGGGGGATTGATTTACCAGACTGGGATCCCCAGGATGAAATTGGGAAGGCTCAATGTAGCCATAACAGCTACTAAAAATACTCCAAAGGGGGGACCGAGAATGGTATCTGACTAGAGGGGTAATGGCCTGCAGAAATTGCTCCCAACTAGTTAAGTCTAGGGGGAACCATTCTTGGTTGAAAAGCAATGGAAGAGACACGAGTAGAAGAGGAGGGTCCTTGAAGGGAAGGCCATGCAGGCTCCATCAAGTGACCACCAGCAAGTTGATTAGGCTGCTGGGTGGTTGAAACAGACCACTTATGTTTAGTCCGAGACAATTGCATCATGCAAACATTCGATGAGCTAGGATCTGCGACAAGAGGGGGGGACCAGGGAATGAACCAAGTAAGGTGGAATATTTATAGACTCTAGGAGAAACACTGGTAAGAGGTGTGATTATTTTTTTATCGGTCACCGAAGAGATGATAGATCCGAAGAGAGATGAGACTTTAGTTCAGAATATTTCAACTGATCGATGGCGGTGATCTTTTAATTGTGAGGAAAGCACATCTTACACTGAATCACAGATGCAAAAGTAGACATCGCATATGTGTAGCTATGACCCAACATGATATTGTAATCCAAGGGGGCATTAATTACTTCAATGTAGAAGGAAACATTCTTTTACGCAAGAGTGACAGGACAATTGCAGAACATGCCAAGGGGTTGATAGTGGATGGGACTAACTTAGGTGATCCGAGTTGCTTCCAAAAAGAGGCGGACATCACGTAGGTGGATGCTCCCTTGTCAATGATACAACAGGAAACATTGGCATTCTGAATCTTAACTGGTATTTGGAAGGTGATGGATGAAGGTAAGGGGGGATGATCTGATTTATCAACATCAAAGATGATCAAACGATCATCTGAAGGATCTATAGTAACCATAGCAGATAATATAGCTTTACGTTGTAAAGGGAATGACTGGAGGACTTCCAGCATTCGCATGGCAGCAAGAGATTGTGCTAAGTCATCTATTATGTTGAATTATGGGTGGCTTTAGTAGAAGCATCATTTTGGTGTAATGGCCCTTTTGAGATCTTCGGAAGGACCTCTGCACGTGGCTGAGGCATCTGTAAAGGGGCATCAAGTGTCAAACTTCACTCTATGGAAACTTTGGTTTGAGACTCAGTTGTTGGGGAAGAGGGAGGCTCGCCAAATTGACGCAGTCGAGTTTGAAGGTTGACGTCAGCAGTATTCACCACTTCTAAATTCATCATCAGAATCTAGTAATCAGAGGTACCAGATTGAGAGGTTTGAGGTGGTTAGGCAGCCAGATATCCTTGTTGAGGGAAAGGATCATTAAAAATAACCCATTGAAGAGGGAAAATATTTGGAGGAGCCGAAACCAAGGCTTGATGTCCTCTATATGTTTCTTTCGCTTCCCAAAATTGACGCATTTGGGGTAAAATGGGACCATCATAAGTATAATGGCCATGCACACCACAACACGAAAAAGGCTTATTCTTATGAAGATGCTTGTCCTACTTGGGTTGATTGCCCTGTTGTTGGTTTTTAGTGTTTGGGTGGTTAGGTTTGCACCCTTGATTACCTTGTGCAGGTTTATTTTTGTTTCCTTTCCTATTTTTCTTAGATTTTGGAGGATCGGTCGCGTTCTATTGTGCACACACCTAACTCAGAGGGGGAGGTGGCTGCTATGACGAAATTTGAGAAGCCATAGGAGGTTGGGTGCTAATTCCAGAGAGGTTGGAGCACCAGTTTTTTGATACAGATATTGAGGAGGTTGAGAAACATTGGGGTAAACAGGTTGATCAACCGCAAGCCTTGGCATCAGATGATGTAATGGGGAAAATGTGCTTTGTTCTGGATACATGTCGTAGGGAGGGGGATAGCTGCTAAAGGATTTGTCCCCTCATTGAGGGGAACCATAAAATATGGGAGGATCCGGTAAGATGGTATAAACATAATGAGACTAAGAGTAGATGAGGTCATATTTTAAGGTGATTTGGAGAGATTCTTCCTCTTTCTGAGGAAAATGAGATGTAACATCTTTACCAATAGAGGGAAAAATCGTCCTAAGAAACCAATCCATATAGACACGATTGTCAAATTTGGGAGCTCAGCATAAGCTCCTCCTTCTATGCCATTCTTGGACATGGTCAAAAAGGCGGGTGGTGGAATTTTGACGAAATGCGGTCAAAAACTCAGTACCAGTCTCATATCGAAGAGGTAACTGGAAATGGGATAGAAATTCTTTCGCAAGAGTCACAAAAGTGGAATGAGAGGCAGAGACCTGGTCAACATACCACTTAGCAGCGTCACCTGTGAGTGTATGCTAGAATAATCAAAGATGGATAGAGTCATCAATAATAGATTTGGACGAACACCACATGTGGAAAGAGCGAACGTGATTAGTAGGGTCCTCTCCACCGTTTCCTTTGAACTCTGGGATGTCAGAAGGAAGCTTAGTTGGCATGATAGGCCAACCTAGATTATGATGTCTAGGGTCATTAATTAACTGGCTAAAATCGGGGAGGCTCAAACCCACCATAAAATGTAGCAAGGGAGTATCCAAGATGGTTCTAGCATTGGTTCCACTACTAGCAGCTCCATAGTTAGGTCCGGGGCTACCACCAGCATTAGGACTAGTACCTGCATTGGCACCTAACATGGTGGGAGAATGAGGTAGAGGGGAACTAGGTTCGAAATCAGAATGAGGGATCAATCGTTAGGGGAATTTTGAGGTCTAAAATGGGCCTCCTAAGGAAATAATAAAATATGGTTATATTACATCATCAAATTTTAGAGAGAAAAAAGAAAAAACTACTTTCTCAACCTATATTTTCAACTTATATCCCTATGGGTTTACTCAATTTTTTAATGGGAACACTCATTGGATGCAAAATTTTATTTTTCATCCAAAGAGTACCCATGTTGCATACTTTCGATGGACAATTCTACACGAAAAATGATAAATACATGAAAAATGTGATTGTAATCACATCTTTTCATGTATTTATCATTTTTCGTGTAGTCTCATCGAAATTATTCAACATGGGCACTCCTTGGATGAGGAATCAAATTTTATATCCAACAATTACTCCCACTTGAAATTTGAGTAAAACTATAGGGAGATAAGTTGAAAATACGAGTAGAAAAAGTAATTATTTTATTATTTTTTAATCGTTTTACTTTTTCACTCCAAAAATGGTGGATCATCCCTCATGGTTGATATCATCATATTTAATCTTATTGGTTCTTATAAAGTTTATTTTGGATGTACATTTTTCTTAGGAGGCCCATTTTAGACCTCAAAATTCCCCTAATGTAACCAGAATCACAGTCAGTATTGGAACTCGACGACGATGAGGTGGAGTAAGTATTTCTAGCGCAAACTGAGGATGAAGAACAAGGAGTCTCTAGGATAAACATCTTGGGGGCACAATGATTACAATACATATATACCCAAATAAGATGGAAGAGAAATAAACAAAGGCACAGAGGGGTAGATAAATTAATTATGATGTTTATGTCTTGGCTTGGAAATGTAAAGAAAACACTCTTCACTTTAAGTGTGTGTGTGTGACCTGTGTGTTACTTTTAATTAAGCCCAAATGGTTGTGTATAATGAAAAAGAAAAAATCTTGCATAATTGTAAATAAAACTAAAAGAAACATTGAAATAAAATATTCTAACCCAGAAATAAGGGCTCCCAAACAACTGTTCTAAAGGTGGGCTAAATTCACTCAAAACACACAAAAATTTGAAAATATATAAGGTCTAAGGGATAGGGATCTAATGACTCAGGTCCACCGAAAAGAGGTGCAGAAAATAGCAAAAATTAGAGGGAAAATTGTTGCAAAATGGGAGGCGAAAGGGTAAAACCCTAAGGGAATCAAGAGGGACCCTAAGGGAGAGGTCAAGAAAGACACAAGAGGGATTTTTGGATGATATAATAACCGATTTGAATGGATCTGAAAGAAATAGGGATCAAATCTTGAAGAATCGCTGAAAGTGTTGCAAAATCTCAGACTACCTACTCAGCTAAAACCTTCATAAAAAGGTGGAAGCATACTGAAGCCCTAAGAGGCTTGTTGACACTTTAAAAATAAAAATTGAGCTTATCCAGGCCTAAGACTAGTGGAGACAGAGGTTAATCAACCTTGTACAGTACTTGCGGAAAACCCTAAATATTATAAAAAAAACACAGCAAAAAACTGCAACTCGCAGGTACTGATCTGCTGACTGGTGAAAGCACAATTTTTGGCCCAACAAATGCTATCTGAGCCTTGAACTCATATTTTTATGGGTTAAAAGTGCAATCTGCACTTCCGAAAGTATCAGCGGCAGGTTGAGAAAAAATTTTGTTGTCAGTGTCGTGGTTGATACCTGCTACCTATGGAAAACACCCAGAAACATGCGGACGCTATATTTTTTACTGTTTTAGGGCATAAAAGGTAAAAAGAAAGATTAATAAGATAAAAAGGAGTTGAATAAAAAACCCTAGATGCTAAATAAAAAAAACCTATGGAGTTGCTATTATGATATATTAACACAAGTGTACGAAAAGAGATCACTTTAGCTACACATGAAAAAAAGCCCTAACAACAAAGATGGGTTTTAAAATTCTTAGATCTGCAATAAACAGTAGAAACATATAAAAAATAAACCCAAATCTATGCAAATAAAGTAGCTAAACAACAAAATGAAATAAGTGTTTTTCCAAAATATCCAATGGACAAGACGAGAATTATAAATATTTTTTTGTATTATGTAACACCTGGGAAGAGAACTGATATAGTCCCCCTTAATGGGATGGGTTCTTGGTTGTCCTCAAGTGCTTTATCTTCAGGGTTTCTCTCTTAATGGTGTATAATACCCAAGACGTGTAGAACTCAAAGGGAGCTTAATAAGAAAAAAGAAAATAAAAGTGACTCAAAGATAGACAATGATAAGAGGATCAAAGTCTAACCAAGATAAAAGGATCAAAGGTAGGGAATGAATAAAAACCCCTCCTATTTATAACAACATATTGAGTTATCCTTGATAATGGTGCATAGTAAAATATTATTAACCAAAATCGAGATCTAACTGCTTGGAATATTTTATTATATTTTGTTGGAGGGAAAAGGAATTTAAATTGATTAAATCCCTTTATTTAGAAACAATAAACAAATAAAATATTTATTTATTATTTTGAGGATGGGATCAAGGAATATTTAAACAAATAATGATTTCTTTTATTATTCCTAAATTATTTATTCAAATTTAACAAGGAATATTAATTAAATAATTATTTAATTAATTATTCCCAGAGAATAATAAGATAAATAATGAATTATCTAATTATTTATCATTAATTGGGTTAAATATGACCAGGAATATAATTAAACAGAGGTTTAATTAATTATTCTTAGAGGAAACTCAAATAAATAAGGATTTATTTAATTATTCCTCATGGGGTTTTCTGTTTGGACCAGAAATAACTTAATAAACTATGGTTTATTAAATTATTTCTTAGTGAAAGCAATTTTACTATGGTAAAATTGGTATTATATGGTGTATTTCTATCCATATAATTATTCATGGTTAGATGACCATAAATTGGTGTAACACTTAACATCCTCATTATTAACTTGTTACATTGTCCACACAGCATCAGTGACAAACGAGAATCGGTATTTGTCTTCATTATTGATACCATAGAAAGTAGGTAACTTATGGACGCGGCCATCTCCGCGCCTAGTGGTGGAAGTGGAGGTGGAGGTGGAGCGGATGGTGTTAGGGTCCTATAAATATAGGATTCATAATTTTGAATTGAATTTTGATAGTATTGTAAATATGTACATGCCTTGCTTTCTGCAAGTTGTTTTCCAATATTTTGAAAAAAAATAATAAATAATAAATAATCAAAAATCAAAAAGAGGGTAAAAAGTCCTAAAAGAAAAATCAAAGGACTTAAAAACATAAACCCCAAAAAGAAAAAGATGAAAATAAGACATGAAAGTGAGCAAGTTCAAATGCCACTACTTTTTAATTTTTCTATTAAATAAATGATTATGGCAGAGTGTCAATAAATCCCATAATCCATGATGAGTTAAACTATTTAATCTTGACTTGTCCTGTTTTCAATTTCAATGTTTTAGATAGTGAATAAATATTTGTCAGACAGTTTAATCCTGACAAATCATTAGTTAGGTAAAAAATAATGAGGGGCTCAACAATTTAATATGAGCCCTTGGATGAAATAAGGTAGAATTAGATAGTTTATGCTTTCAAAAGAATAAATGTTTCAAGGTTGTAAGCTTAAATGCACCTACCAAAAGGAAGAAAAAATGTTAAGAGTAGTGTTGGGTAGGTATAAAGAAGTAGGAAAAATCATGTAAATATTCTTCACCCGGCAAAAATCACTAATTTCCCTCCCCTTGTAGGTATTCAGTATTTTATACTTCCAATCAAAGAGGCTCGGAGCATTTCTCTGACTTCTGTTGGGACTGGACCCAAGGCTCATTGACTAGATAGTGGAAAATGTTGAATTCTTATGATAAAATCCCCTTTACCATTATTTCATCCATCATTCATACATTTAATTCATTTTCATAAGTAAAAACTCATTTTTTACTCAATGATACATAAAATCCCATTTGATTAACTCCCTTCATTCATAAAGCATACAAACCCTCAAGAAATACCCTATCCTGAGTAAAAGTGGTGAATTTATGAAATAATAAGCTTTGCTTTAAAAAATTTCACTTTACTTAGTCATATAAGTGTATTTTTGTGTATTCCTTTCCCCTTGTCATATTAATTTCTAGCTTATGCTATTAAATCCCTAAAATTACCTTATCCTACCTATATAATTCCCTTTATGTTAAATATTCCCCAAAAACCATTATTATAAGATTTTAAGCCAAAGTTATTATCCACATGCTGAAATAAAACCCAAAAAATACCCCCTTTGGCCTAAAACTAAATATATAGACATACCCTGCCCCCTTTAGTTACTAAACCCTCCTGTGGTTTAAAAACTATATAATAAAACAAAAATGAAAAATTGGATTTTATTACATATCTTATGAATGTCTAAGCACACAAATGTTATCCCATTTTATCTCATTTTATCCTAAGTTTCTTATAAAGGTTCAACCCCCGCCTTTGTAATATACTTACCATTCTTCCCCGCAGAAGCTTAACCTAAGGTTAAAGTGTGCCATAATATAACTTAACCTTTTCCCTTTTCCCCGTTATATAAAATGCCACATTTTATATAAGCATTAACCCAAGTTAATATAGCCCCGCCTCATGCGCATCCCTCCCATTCCAATAAACCCACAATATATCACTTATACATAGCCCTTTTGTATATAAAAAATTGATCACAACACATATCATATAAAGGTGTTATTATATTTTAACGCCCACTAGCGTATAAGTCACCCCGATCCCACCATCCTTTCGACTGCACCTACCCATCAAATCTCAGTCGTTCGCTCCCTTCCCGATGATCCAACAATGCCAGATCCTTTTTGCGCTCACAACATGATCGTTTTTTCACAACCCAAATGAACGTGAAATGCGTGGTTTTCTCATTTCCGCCTCCGGCGACGTGGCGAAACCCCATTCTATTGTGTTAGTTTTGGAAAAAAAAGCTTACCACCTGAGATCTACGTGAAAATTTCTGATGGTTTTTGCATTTCAAAATCTAAATTGCCTTCCCGCCTGTGATAAGACCTGTAATTAATGCATTTACGATGCTTAAATATCAAAGTTTAAAACCTTTGATATACCATTGTTAATTTTTAGTTGCGTATTTCAAACTAAAAGAGAGCTCCGCGAAATTGTATTGAAGCCGCCCGGCTATGTTTAAGCCCATGTTGATCAATTTCTAAATCAAAACCTATATTTAACCACAGTTCCCCTATTTGAAGATTAGACGAGCATTTTCTAGTCCACCAAGTTGGACCAGAGCTCAAATTCAACCATAAAAGTTGCAGAAAACCCTTCCAACAATCAAAAACCCACCATTTGAGGTATTTTTCGATAAATATACCTGCAACTTTCAAGGTTAAACCATCCATAGGTAAAGTCAAGTCTGAATTAGGAGAATTATCCGTAGAAATTTCCTAAAAACACCAAAAAGAGGCCAAACCCTGGCCAATTTTTCCAGGAAACCCTGTTTCTTACTACGAACCTTTCTGAAGCCAAAATTCCAGTTTTCGAAGAATGAAGATCAAATTCAAAGACCTAAAGAGTTAAAAATTTTTGAATATATCCTAAAGATCCCTTTTTCAATCAAAACCTACTCAGAAACCCCATGTTTTCTATTTTAGGCGAATTTTACATCCTCAGATAAACCAAATTGAGCAAAAAGCCCAAAAGAAGCCATCCTTAACCTAAATTGATCAATTTTCTCTCTGTTTAATATAAAAACTCCTGAAAAAGAGTCTAATCTTGTAGAAGTAGCCCAAAAATGCCTAAAAAACAGAGTTAAACCTCCATAGAAATATCTCATTCCACAGGTCTTTCAAAATCCTTCAATCACCTCCTTGCAGACCTTTGTTTCATTAAAAAAAAAATTGATTTTTGCAAGTTATTATTTGAATATGAAATTGGGCCAACAGTTTCAATACTAGTTGACAAAATTATTTGCTCCAAATTCTCAGATTTTAATTCAAAAGCTTCATTCAACAAATAGTTTGTATACAAATAAATAATAAAATCAAGTCAGAGAGAGATCAGAATGATGAAATGTGCACAGTGAATGGCAAAAGTGAAATGAGAATTCACAATAACAGTGAAACAGAGTAGTCAAAGAGCATTAGAGTTAAAGTGTATCAGGTAAAAGTCAGAGTGAAAGTTAAAACAAAGTTATAGAGCAATCAAGGTGAAATAGTAAAAGTAAAAAGAAAGGAAATAATGGTTAACAGAGATGAAAATAATTTCACCAACAACAATGAATTTTATCCTGAGTGAAAGTAAAAACAGTTAAAAGAACCAAAACGTTATAAGATGAAAGCATAACAAAAAGGAACATTTTTGTAGAAATTTCTTATTTAAGTCATTGTTTTGCAGAAACTATTGTGACCAATTGAAGATGAATTTTGAAAAACTGAAGGATTTTTATGTTCTTAAGCTATCCAGCTACAAAAACCTCTCTTACTTTTCTAACAGCCATTATGGGTTGGGAATATTAAACAATATTGGAAAGAACTTTTTGCAGAACATTCCTGTTAAGTCATCATTTTGCAGAGAATATTGTGGCCAATCAAAAATACATATTACAAAGATGAAGGATGTTTTTTTTCCTAAGAGATACTTCTACAAAAATCTATCTCACTTTGTGCACAGGTATTACAAAATGAAATATACATGCGCATCTTGACAACCTAATTTTCAGACTCTGTAAAACTATGTTTTACACATCTTTTTGCAGAGCCTATTGTGAAAAGCTAGAGCAGAACTTTAGGAAACTAAGAGAGGTTTATCTCACCAACATATTCATCTACAATAAAGACTTTCACTGTTTACATATCTATTTCAGATTGAGAAATAAAAAGGTATCATTGAACCCCAAGTTTGCATAATTGCTGGAGCAGAATGCACAAAGAAGGGAAACAGTTAGTGACTTGGATGCCTCATCATCAACTAAGAGTTGGGATAAAATTTGAATTCTCCTCACCTATCCATAAAAAATAGTTCCAAATAGATGCATTAGTTTTTATTGTCCTTTAATTAAGTTCTGTTTATGTAAAACAGTTGGAGATATTTGTAAACCAATCTTGATATTTTTTCAAGATATTCTAGTTTAGAATTTGTATAAATCCTTCACTCTTTGAAGTATTTTAGTGTGGAATAAAATTTCTAAGATCACTATAGTCTTTTGCTAATACATTGGAGGCTTTCATGTGTTGAATTCAAAGTAGCAAACTGGACAAAGCTTAAGTGGCATCATAATTGACGATTCATGTGATAAGTTGAAGAGTGAAGTACATTTCTTCTTGTCATTATTTATTTTCTGAGTTTCATGCAATTAATTATGTGTTTGATCTATCTTAATGTGTAACTAGGAATATTACTACAGGACTAGCCTTTTGCTCCCTGCTTTAATTGAGTTACCATTTAAATGTTTTTTGCTAATTTCCAGTGTTAGGAATTCTTCATTACTGCTACTCTCGTTTGACCCCTGCCTCCTTCTTCCATTTTCTAGATCAAAGGATCCTTCATTTCCCTTTATCCTGATCATACCATTTCATCAAAAACCTTTCCCCAAATCTCTGAGGGTTATCTACCTTGCCCTAAATACATTTGTACCCCTTTGGCCTTGCCTTCTAGTACTGCTATCTAGACTTAGACTCCATAGCCCAATGGACAAGTAGATCTCTCTCTAGTTTAATCCTAAGTGATTTTTACCCACCATAACCTTTAAAAAAAAAACCAATTTTTATATCATAACTAGCCTAAAAACATAATTTAAAACTTAGATAAATCTTAAAGAGATAGCCCTCTCTGAATTCTAGGAAGGCTAGATCCTAGGATTTGAAGTAGGTTTGTGGTTACCTCGGTGAGTTCTCTCTTGAACCTGAAGAAATTAATAAGTGATAAAATAATGGTGAATCCACTGGGGAATGAACCTAAAATAACAATATGGAAAGATCAGGCTTTCAACTTGGATCTTAATCCAAGACATTATGTTCTTTCTCATTAAGAAAGTTTTTCAATATATAGTGTATTTTATATAAGGATCTAACTTGGTTGTATAGATATAGCAGCATTTCTTTATGACTAATTTACAATATGACCCAAGAATAAAATGCAGGTATGCTCCCATGAGCAGAGATCACATACCTGGATTTCCACGCAAACTAACAAAGGTAAATTGCGATAAAAATCTGCCCATGTTTCAAGATGAGAATATTGATGATTCTTTGTTACATCTCATTAAATTTCATATACACTCATGGAGATTGAAGGGTGATTGGCATGAGGATTTCTTAATTAAGCTTTTCATGGCAACCTTAGAAGGACCAGCAAGGGAATGGTATGAATCTCTCAAACCTGCTAGTTTATTTTCTTTAAAAGATTTTCACAAGGTATTTTATGAGCATTACAAAGAATATTTTCCATCTTTATCATTAACTTAAAATTGTTGTGATCAAGCTGAAGATATTATACATTACCTTAAAAATATTGATGAAGATTTTGGAAATTGGCATCCTAAATATTTATTAGAAGAAGTCCAGAACTTTCATTCTCAAGTTAAATGTCATAATAATCAAGAGGAATTTAACAAAGACGAATTAGATCAGGAGATGAATCAAGATCAACAAATCCCCTCTGTAGTAACAAATGATGTTTCATATAATCTTTTGAAAGAATTTAAAGAAAATATTCAACCTTACAGTCAATTTTTACATAAGATAAAAAAATAATTTTTATTCAAATCTAGGAATTCATAGATTCCCACCCCCCCTCAGCGAAGAAGAAATCAATTTTCTTCTAAACAGGCAACCATCCTCAAAATATTTACACAATGAAGAAATTTTTTCTACTTGATATTCTAATGTTGATGAATTTACTGAATTTTTTATCCATGAAGAGACAGAAGAACAAGTTGATGGTCATATTGTTCTACCTTCCCAAAAGGGCCCATTGCTTGATAGTACTCCTATTGAGAAAAATGATGACTTTCAAATAGAATGCAACCAATCTAATCAAGATATATCATGATTACTGGAAAAATGATCTGCTATTCTAATGTATATAATTGATGACATTCCTTCTTCTGAAGATCTGCCTAAGTATGATTTGTTTGATGATAATTATGTTCTCCAAATTCAAGCTAACTTCACAGAGCAATCACTAGCTAGTTTGTGGGATGAGTTATTTGAATTTCATCTTGATAAAGATTTTCTATCAGTTGTCTTTCTTGTTTTGAAATCAAAAAAATATTCTACGCAACATAAAATATATGTTCTTGAGATAGTTTCTGAAAAATATGAAAATGAAATTAAACTTTTGCATTCTCAAATTTAGTCATATAATTTCCGAGGTCCTAAATAATTCTTGGATAATCTTCCTTCTCCGAAGCAAGAGGAAATTGTACTACCTTTTGACTTGCATTTTGAGGATGATTATTCTTTCAAGCACAAGATTGAAGAAATATTTTTAGGAATTAATATTCAGAATACAACTGAGCAACTAGTCATTAAAGGCCTAGAAGCACAAATCATACATTATGCTTTTGATTATCTTATAGCAAATTATATGGAGACTATTTTTAGCTCAAGTCTGCAAACATGTTTTATCTATGAGGATCAAAAATATCAGCAATTGCCATTTCACATCATATCATTTATTATGAAGACACATGATCAAGTTACACTTCCAAATTTGATGACAAGCAGTTAAGCTATCCATTCATTTCTACAACTACTTGACTGGCTTCATTGGAATTTTTGTATTACTTGATTCAACAATATTAATAGTAGATTAGACTAGGTAGATGAGTGCAAATAAGCTGAAAGCTTTGAGCATTTTTTTAGTATTCAGTTTTCAGCTAGTTTTGAAATAATTCATTAAGATTTAAAGCCAAGGAGAATGTCCTAAAGATATTTAAGATCTATCAGTTTGGTTTGAGAATTGCAGTATGTCCTTTTAGTTTTAGATCAGATTTTAGTTTGTAGAAAAAGGACTAAATTTAGTTCAAGAGTTTCAGTCACAGATATTTTATAACAAAGCAAATGCATGTTTAAGATTGGCTCAAAGGATCAGCCTACTAGTAGAAGGTGTTCTTGACATCTCACAAGGAGATGCCACCCCTATGTGAAGTTGTTGTTAGGTTCCTATAGGATTCATAATTTTGAATTGAGTTTTTATAGTATTGTAAATATGTACATACCTTGCTTTCTGCAAGTTGTTTTCCCATATTTTGAAAAAAAATAAAAATAATAAAATAATAAAAAATCAAAAAGAGGGTAAAAAGTCCTAAAAGAAAAATCAATGGACTTAAAAAAATATAAACCCCAAAAGGAAAAAGATGAAAATAAGAGATGAAAGTGAGCAAGTTCAAATGGCACTACTTTTTACTTTTTCTGTTAAAAAAATTATTATGGCAGAGTGTCAATAAATGCCATAATCCATGATGAGTTAAACTATTTAATCTTGACTTGTCATGTTTTCAATTTACATGTTTTAGATAGTGGATAAATGTTTGTCAGAAAGTTTAATCCTGACAAATCATTAGTTAGGTAAAAAATAATGAGGAGCTCAACAGTTTAATCTAAGCCCTTGGATGAAATAAGGTAGAATTAGATAGTTTATGTTTTCAAAAGAATAAATGTTTCAAGGTTGCAAGCTTAAATGCACTTGCCAAAAGAAAGAAAAAAGGTTAAGAGTAATGTTGGGTAGGTAGAAAGAAGTGGGAAAGAAAGCTTTGACATTCATCTACCAGAGTAAAAAATTACTGAGCATTTTCCATCCCACATAAAAATTCGATCATTCTAAACTTTTAGCAATCGAAAGAGGCTCGAGCATTTTCTATCGCTACATTTGAGACGGGACCCAAGGCTCAATGACTGATTAGTTAAACATGTTGAATTCCTATATTAATCCCCAATTATCATTATTTACCCTTCATTCACCCATTACAACTCAAAATTTTAAGTAAGAACTATTTTCTTAATTAATGATACCTAATATCCCATTTGATTAACTTCCTCCATTTCATAAAGCATACAAACCCTCAAAAAAAACATCTTATCCTAAGTAAAAAGTGGTAGAAATCATCAAATCGATAAACTTCGCTTTAGGGTTTTCACTTTACTTAGTCATATAAGTGTATGTTCTTGAGTGTTCTATCGTTGTACTTATTCATTATAACTTATATTATTAACTCCCTAAAGAAGGCCTTATCCTATTAATACTAACTCATATTTTAATATCCCCTAAAATACCCACTATTATACAGATTTTATGCCAAAGTAATTATCCACATGCTGAAAATAAAATCCTAAAATACTACTTCCTTGGCATAAAACTAACAATATATAAACACCACCTTTACCCTATAGTTATTAAACACCCCATGGATTTAATAAACTATATAATAAAACTAAAATGCAAATTGGCCTTTTTTTATACATATCTTTGTATTTCTAAAAGCGTAAATCATTTCCACGTTCATCCCATTTTACCCCAGAGCGGTTTATAAAGACTAACAACTCTCGCGCCTTTATAATCTACTTACCCGACCCTTCCACAATACATAACTAAACCGAGAGTTAAAGTTTGACCTTGTTTCCCCTTTTCATTATGTAAACCTCACTTTTTATATAATAGTTAACCCATATTAAACCCTCTTAACCATAGCACTCACCACCCCCAGTATACATATAAGCCTTTGTTATGTCATGCTTTAAAGACCCTGCCTATATGCATAAAAAACTTTCGTATGACAAATAGCTTTAGTTTATCAATAGAAAATAACAAAAAGGTTTTTGTATACGATAATTATATATCATTTTACCTCTGGGTCCCACCTTTTGCCTGTCCATGCTCTTCTGATCTTGTGTCGCTTCGCTGTCCAAAACATCGAGTCAATGGCGGAGGATGTGTTTCAAGCTCATAACATAAACGTCGGGTCCAATGCCCAAATGGAAGCCTTGAAATGGCGATATTGTTCAGAGCCTCTGCCGACGTGGCGCAATTTCATCGCATACGTATTCGTTTGGAGGAAAACAACTTTCTCTATAGAGTGCCAACGCGAAAACCACCAATGGTTTTCGCATTAATAAAAACCACTCCACTTTGATTAGACCCGCATTTAATACGTTTGATAAAAGATTAATATCAGAGGTTAAAACCTTTTATGTGTATTTTTAGTGTTATTATTTGTGCATTCAAGTGACAAACAAAAACTCATCGAGCTATGTAAAAGCTCTTTGCACAATTTTTAGACTTATATCCCAAGAAAAAAGCTCAATTTGACCGCGGATCCCTTTGTTTGAAGAGCTAGGAAAAGCCATTCTCTACTCCAGTAATGCCGGACCCGACGCAAAATCTCTTGCAAAACATCTTGGAACGTCCTTCCAATAGTCAAATACTACCATTTGAAGGTATTTTTGACACTACAAACCTGCTAATTTTCAAAGTTAAACCATTGATAAGTACGCTGAGCTTGGTCAAATTAAGAGAATTCATAGAAGATAAATTGCTCAGAAATGCCGAAAAATAGGCCAAACCACTGCAAATTTTCTATGAAACCACCTTTGTTTCTTACTACAAACCTTTCTAAAGCCAAATTTCAGATTTAAAAGTTTAAAGATCAAATTCAAAGACCTACAAGGGTTAAAAATTTTCGAATATATCCTAAAAATCCCTTTTCCAATCAAAACCTACTTAGAAAACCCATGTTTGATGTTTTAGGCCATTTTTACATCCTCGGGATAAACCAAAGTGAGAAAAAAGCCCAAAAGAGATTATCCTGTAGCCTAAATTGCTCGTTACCCCTCTGTTTGCACATTAGAATTACGTCTATAAACCATTTAATCTTACAAAAGAAGCGAATGCCTAAAAAACGAGAGTTAAACCTCCACGGATGAGATCTCATTCCACGGGTCATTCGTAAAGCCTTCAATCACCTCCTGCGCAAACCTCTTTGTTTTCATTAACAATATTTTTAGCGGTTTATATCGGAATAAGAAAGTTGGGCCAACTAGTTTGGTTTTCAATACTAGTTGACAAAATTGTTTGCTCCAAATTCTCTATATTTTAATTCAAAAGCTTCATTCATCAAACAATTTTTATACAAAGAAAAGAATAAAATCAAGTTAGAGAAAGATCATAATGATGAAATGTACTGAGTGAATGGTAAAAGTGAAATCGAAAATTCACAATGGCAAATGAAAGCAGAACGATGAAAGGAAGCATCATAGTTAAAAGTGTATCGAATTGGAGTACGGAGTGAAAGTTAAAACAAAGTTACGGAGCACGATCGAGGTAAAAAAGTAAAAGTGAAAAACAAAGGAAGTAATTGTAAAAAGATATGAAAATACTTTCACCAACAATGAATTTTATCGAAAGTGAAAAGTAAAAGCAGGTTAAAAGAACAAAAAAGGTGAAAAGATGAAAACTATAACTAAGAAGGAACATTTTTGTAGAAATTTCATGTTTAAGTCATTGTTTTGCGAGAAACTATTGTGAACAATCCAAGATGAATTTTGCAAAACTAAAGGAAGGTTTATGTTACTAAGGTGTCCAACTACAAAAACCTCTCTCACTTTTCTAACATCAATTATGGGTTTGGAAATATTAAACAATATTGGAAAAAACTTTTTGCAGAAAATTCTGTTAAGTCATCATTTTCAGAGAATATTTTTAGTGATCGGAAATACATCTTACAAAACTAAAGAGGTTTTTGTTCCCTAACGGAAGTCATATGCATATATATCTCACTTTGTGCACACTCTATTATATAATTAAAGATACATGCGCATCTTCCTGATTTCTTTTGAGACTCTATGTAAACTACACATTTTACACATTGGTTGCATAGCCTTTTATGAGGCAATAGGTATGCCATTTAGGAGAGCTGAGAGAAGTTTATCTCACCAACATATTAAACTACAATAAAATCTTTCACGTTTTACATATATATTTCGGATTGAGAAATACCAGGAAAATCATCATTGGACCCCAATTTTACACGAATTCACACAGACGCGGGAATACCTGAAAAGAAGAGCTTGATTAGTGACTTGGATGCCTCATCATCAACTAAGAGTTGAGATAAAATTCGAAATCTCTCTTTGTCATCACCTATCCATAAAAAAGTGTGCCAAATAGATGAATTAGTTTTGAGTGTCTTTTACTTACAGTTCTATTTATGTAAAACGACGTTGGAGATATTTGTAACAACCAATCTTGATAGTATTTTTTCAAGATATTCTACGTTTTAGAATTTGTATAAATACTTTATCTTTGAAGTATTTTCATGTGGAATAAAATTTCTAATATTACTATAGATTTTTTCTACAGTCACATTAGAGGCCTACATGTGTTGATTTCGAAAGTAGCGGTATTTGGACAAAAGCTAATTGAACATCATAATTCAAAGATTCTCATGATAAGTTAAAGAGTAAAAGTGCATCTATCTTGTCGTTGTTTATTTTCTCGAAAAGTTCCCATTCATTTCATTATGTGTTTATGTACTTTCGTAGAGAGGTAACTAGGAATATTACTTAGGGCTAGCTATAGCTCCTTTGTATTAACTAAGTTACCATTTAAATTTTTTCATTTGATTTCCGGTGTTAGGAGATTCTTAAGCTGCTCTCTCCCATTTGACTTCTACCTCCTTCCTCTATTTTCGGATCGAAGGATCCTTCATTTCCTTTGTCCCGGCTACACCATTTCATCAAAAACCTTTTACACAAGCTCTAAGGGTTATACTATCTTGCCCTGACTATGTTTGCATCCTTTTGGCCTTGCCTTCTAATCACGCTATCTAGAATTAGACTCCATTAGCCCACGATGGTCCGATAGATTTCTCACTAGTTTTACCCTTTAAAGCGATTTTTTTCCCACCAAACCCAAGCATCCTAAAACAAAACCAAATTTAAGGAAAATATCATAACTAGCCTAAAAATTATCAAAAACAAAAAAATTAAATCATAAAGAGAGGCCACTCTCTAAAATTTGAGAAGAGCTAGATCCTAAATTTCCAGAAAAGTAGGTTTGTGGTTACCCCTAGTTTTATTAAACTAAAAACCAAAAGCCCCAACTTTGAGAAATGTACTAGGGTGATAACATAACCCATGTAGGTGCTGAAAAAAAGTGTTGACTGATGCCAAGATCTAAAATATGCTACAAGGGCTTCCCAACTGATATCTCGAAAAGGGAAAAGAGAACCTTCTCCTCTGGAAAACAAGTGGTGGAAGATTGGTGTTGTGGACCATCATCGCAACACCTCAGCACTAGCAGGTATCTTTATACTGTCTGAGAAATAATGTTGTAGGATGAGAGGAGTACTGACATCAAACCTAGATATGAGGCAAATCCAGTACTACCCTTCAAGAGGCCTCCTTTGAAAGGAGAAGGATTCCTAAGCAGGAGAATCCCTGTGCTAAACGTGCTTGCAACTTCTTACTAAAGCGACGGGGAGAATGCACAAAGTCTAAACAAACAATGTAAATCAATAATCTAAATCATGAATCACAATGGTTTCCTTGCCCTCCTTTTAAACCAAAAGTGTAGCTCTCTCTCCATGGAGTTTCACTCATTAGGGTTTCCTTCACTGATAACCTCTGCCCACATTCATACTTCCACTGCCTCTCAAAGTGTTTTCTCTACCTCCTTTCCAGCCACTAGCTGACTATGGTCAAACTTGACCTTGTCTCCATGCAAATGTCCTCTTTCACATATAAAGGGTGCTGAAAATCCGGCTCTTATTACTATCCCCTACGCATTATGAGATTTATTCATGTTTTAATATGCATGGGCTTCCTTACCCACATTTATTTAGGCACGACTAGGTGATAAAAAAAATAATAATAATAATATTCCATTTAGCTATGTGCTAAAGTGTAGAATATTCTGATGCTCCCCTCCCAAATGTTGCTTGTCCTTAAACGAAATGTGCAAAGATAAAGCCAGAGGTCCTTCTTAAGGCATGAGGTCTGATATGAATTGGGATCTACCATCCCCATATGAAACTCCCATCCCCGAGAAATCATCCATACAAAATTAGTTACCTCCCAACATGGCAACTCCTGAAAATCCTCTTCCACCTTTGGCTCCTACAATGTAGGTGGGCTGAAAATATGATCTTGGTAGACAAAATAGCCTACCCCACACTATCCTCCTCTCCA